>CM077234.1:9031718-9509218 GCA_039654775.1 Spinibarbus caldwelli
ATTTTTAATTTAAAACTACATGAAATATTTGTATTTTAAAATTTGTTCTCATTTTTCATAAAATGAACTATAACGAAGGTAAAAAGATGATTAAATTACAGTATGTGAAACATACTTTCCTATATACATACATACACAAGCGTTCAAAAGTCTGGTTTTAGCAAAATGTTTTAATGTTTTTGAAAGAATATCTTATGTTCACCAAGGCTGCATTTATTTTACCAAAAATACAATAAAACCAGAATGTGAAACTTTATTATAATTTAAGATCAATACAGCGTTGTCATGATTTTATATATCTTCCTTTTAACAAATCGATATCAATTCTTAAATCCCAAGATCTACCTTTTAATCTGTTTTTTTTTCAGTTAATGCATGAATAAAACCTCACTAGACATAATAGTTCTCCTCCTGTGCAATAATAAGCTTTGCATTCTGTTACTTTCGATAAGAATCAAAATGTCATCTTTCAAAATCTCCATTTTATCAGGAAATTCAAACAATAAATGTCATTTTGACACTCTCTGATGTGATGTCATACATAGCTATACAGGTGACTCAATTCAAACCACAGCATGGAGCTTGAGTGAACGTGATCATCTCTTCCTCTTTACTACTAGTTACAGTACAAAATAAACATGACTGTATATATATCCGTATAAGTTACCTGTTTTCTTGATGCATCGATTAGAAACCCTGACGATGCATATGCATCGTTTATGAATTGTCGTGAATCGTTGATTTCAGCCATTAATCGATTTAAAACGCTAAAAATCGAATGATTCGCGATTTCTATAGAGATTCACTGCTTCAAAATTTATACACATTAAATTACTACAAGCACAAATTAATGGAGACCTTGAACAGCGTAGTTCGTGCCCTCACATCTCTCCTTCACGCTGATGCATTCGAGCTCTGTAAGTAGCTCACATCGACACATTTTCTGACCAGCCAAATTGAGCCCATGTGTGATTTCTCCTTAGTACTCATGGCCAGTACTGCTAAAGTAAAATAGTTTTACTTAGTAAAGTAGTATAACTTTTCTGTAGTTTTTCAATGGCTCTCGGTCATACCATTGAAATTACATGAGCAACTGAAGGCTGCGCATTTGGACAGAGCAAAAACAATGTAAGTGTCTAAAACAGGGATAGGCAACGTCTGTGTTACGGAGCCGACGAGACATGAGGCATGCGGATCCATGTGCAAGCTTTTATTTAGAAACATAGTCAAACACAGGCAGGGTCAAACATCAGTTAACAGATATGTTGAGGGCAAGACACAAGAGTATTCCGAGAGCATGCGTGGGTCGTCGATTGGTGAACAATATCCAAAGGGCTTGACAAGAGGGGTATATGATGAGCAATAGTCTAGGCAAGGGCAAACAGAGTCCAAACGGCAAGACGATAGGGCAATCCAAAAATACAAATCAAGAATCAAAACACAGGTAAACAGGCTAAGCAAGACTAAGAAACTAGGAGTGGCTCCGTAAAGTAGCTATCAGCTATGACTGCGATAAACTCTAAACAATACTCGGCGATCTGAGCATGAACTGAGTGGGTGTTGTAAAAATTGTAAATATGTAATATATAAGGGAAACTAGTCAATTTAGCTCAAAGGGAATCATTTATGATTTTATAGGGAATTTGAACAGAATCACTGTTTCACGGCTGATCACTGAATCGGCAGCGAGTCACTGAACGAGCCTTATAACATCAACTCTGCACTGGATATTAAAATCCAAAATATAGTGAACACACTATTAATAAGCACATTAACAAGATCAGCAGATTAAGACATTAACTTGTAAGCACAAAACACAAGATACTTCTCTTTTCAATATAAATAAGACTTTATTTATATAAACCTAAGACATGTAAACTAATCTAATCTAACACATGAACACACGCATTCCCACATTCACACGTTGCAGAAAGAAAGTGAGGAAAGGATAAGTTTAAAGAATGAAATGTGAAATCCCAAGTTTACAGACCTGAACAACCATCAATCAATTAATTAACCCTCGCATTGAGTTTCTCAATGAGGCTAAAATCTGTATTAAATGCACCAATTCAGTTAGAATCTGGAGGTTACTTGCTTGTTGCCTTTGTGTTAAGGGATTCCCTTTTGTTGTCATCTTGCAGAAAGGGGTTTTCCCGAGGTTGAGTTCAGTGGTCTTTCGTAGTAAAGTCTTGGGCGTGGCTCTTGATGCTGAGTTGGTCTGGTTGAAGTTTGGGCGGGTGCAGTCAGAGCTGGACTTTGCGGCAAACTTAACTTAACGAAACTCTCATGGAAAAGAAAAGAAATTAAAGTAAAAGAAAGAAAGCATGTAACGAGACTAGGTGGTTTTTCTTCTCATTGTGTTGGCAGCTGGCACGTAGGCCAGAGCACGCTCAAAGAGCAGCGTCAAAATGCGGTGGCAAAAGAGAAGAAGAAGCACGAGAAGAACCAAGAGGAAGAGAGTTTGATGGTGTCCTGAGTATTTAAACTCGGCTTTCAGACTCCTCCTAATGCTGGTCTTGACCAATTAGAAATGATCTTGGCTCGTGGTGTTGTATGTTTCTTCTCCCCATTCATAAATCTAAAATGTTATCTTATCAGTCACATGGTCAGAATTTTCCCGCTCTTACAGAGTACAATTTTGGACATGATTTCTCTAACAAGACTATGGTACATTTGACAAAGAATTGATTGGAAGAAACATTTAAAGCATGATTTTTCAAACTCATACATACCAAACAAGGATATGAACTCTTAAACTATTCCCTAGTTATTAAAATACATACATAATATGTGATTAAAAGATGATCATCAATTGTGTGGGTTACATACATAATATGGAGTTCATTATTTGCTCATAAGTCTTTTTAAGATGATTTTAGGTGCATATGGAAACGACTCTGTGGACAAAGGAATTTCAGTCTGATCTTTCTTTTATGTGGAGATAAGAGAAGCTGTGATTTCTATCGTGGAACACGTGATGGCCATCTCTTTGACCATCAGTCTTGATTACTTGCCCCAAATTTGACGGTTTCCTTCCTTCATTGGACTTATCAATAAGTGTTCCTTTTGTTTTAATCTTGCAAGCTGTTCTGTGAAAGAGGCTTGTTGGTAAGGTTTTCTTCAGGCGGGCTGGAGCTAGGAATCTGATTTATTACGTCTTGTTGCAGCCTTGGGGCCTCTCTGTGGAATGTGGCTCTTTTGGTGGTTCTAACACCAATCTGATTGAATCTTAAATTGTCTGATTCGCTCTGATATCCTACAGTGTTATGTAGCATGTATGATTAGTTTCAGGTGACTGTGTGATTAGGGAAATGGCAGATGGGAAATGTAGTCCAAAGTATAGTGTAACAGTCTGTGTAATGTGAGAGTCTATGTGGTGAGCGGGTGACCTCTGGTGGTGAGTGAACGGAAGTTCATAGACCGGATTCGTGACATGGTGGCTCTTTTGGTGGTTCTAACACCAATCTGATTGAATCTTAAATTGTCTGATTCGCTCTGATATCCTACAGTGTTATGTAGCGTGTGTGATTGGTTTCAGGTGACTGTGTGATTAGGGAAATGGCAGATGGGAAATGTAGTCCAAAGTATAGTGTAACAGTCTGTGTAATGTGAGAGTCTATGTGGTGAGCGGGTGACCTCTGGTGGTGAGTGAACGGAAGTTCATAGACCGGATTTGTGACATAGCCGTATCTCAAAATCCAGGAGGGTGGTGGAGCGGAGGCGGAACCGGGGGAGGGACGGAGGGCCAGGTCCACGTGGAAGTGGAGAGACCGGGGACTGAGGCAATGCTGGCAGAGCAGGGCACCCAGGTGGAACCGGTGAAGCAGGGAGCCAGGGCAGAGCAGGGAACCAGGATGGAGCAGAGAACCATGGTGATGCCGGTGAAGCAGGAAGCCAGGGCGAAGCAAGGAACCATGATGGAACCGGCAGGGCAAGGAGCCAGGGCGGAACCAGCGAAGCAGGTAACCAGGGCGGAGCAGATGGAACAGGTGGAGCAGAAGACCACCAGAGCCAGACAGCAGACCACCACGGTGGAGCAGACGGAGCAGAAGACCTCCACTGCGGAGGAGAAAGAGCAGGAGCCCAACAGTGCGGAGCAGACAGGGCAGAAGACCTCCACGGCGGAGCAGACAGACCAGGAGCCCACCAGTGCGGAGCAGACAGGGCAGAAGACCTCCACGGTGGAGCAGACAGAGCAGGAGCCCACCAGTGCGGAGCAGATAGGGCAGAAGACCTCCACGGCGGAGCAGACAGAGTTGGAGCCCACCAGGGTGGAGCAGATGGAACAGAAGACCACGGCAGGGACTGGAACCTAGGGATCGCAGAGACAGACAACACAGACAGTGCATTCACAGTCTCAGGGACCGTGGCAGGGAACACAAATTCATCAATAGGTTCATTGACTGAAACTGGACAAGCTAACAGTCCAAAATCTGGTTCAATGACTGAAACTGGACATGATGACAGTTCATAAACAGGCTCATTAACTGAAACTGGACGGACAGACAATTCATCACCAAGAGCATTGACTGAAATAGAATTGGCAGCTGGCATAGAATCAGATAAGTTAACTGGGACCTCACTGGCAGACAGTTCAACATTGGAATCATTGGCAAACGCTGGTTGGGTTGACAGTTCACAGCTAGACTCATTGACAGAAACTGGACTGGTAGACATTTCACAACCAAAATCAGTAATTAAAACAGGACTGACAGAAATTTCAGACGTACTACTGAGATTTGGGCAAACAGATAGATCGAAGTCAAGGGCAGTTATTAGAACTGGACAGACTAACATGTCACACTCAGGCTCATTAGTGGAAATGGGACAGATACATGGTTCAACATAAGACTTGACTGTATCTGGACTGACAGAAGGTTCAAAATCAAGAGTTAATGGCAACTGGACAGACTGATAATTCAAACTCAGATTCATAGGTAGAAACTAGACAATCAGATATCTCAGAATCAAACTCATTGACTGAACCTGGATAGGCTGACTGTTCACTAGTGGTCTCTTTGTCAATGACAGGGTTATCAGGGTATACAGGAAGTTCATTTAAGGTTTCCATGGCAGTGACAGGCAGAGATAAAAGTCCCTGAATGGCCCTTGTAGCCGCAGCAGAAAAGTCAGGAAGTTCACAGATAGCATCCTCGATTGTGACAGACAAGACTGAGAGTTCAGAAACAGCTTCTTCAGCTAGGTTAAAATAGGGCAGTAGTTCACAAACAGCCTCCATAGCTGTGACAGGACAGCACGAGGATTCGCAGACGGCCTTCATGGCCGGTTCAGGACAGGACGAGAGTTCATAAATGGCCTCCGTGGCCAGTCCAGAGCAAGGCAAGAGTTCGCAGACAGCCTCCCTGACCGGGATAGGACAGGACGAGGATTTGCAGATGGCCTCCATAGCCGTGACAGGACAGGACGAGAGTTCATAACCAGCCTCCTCAGCTGATTCAGGACATGACAAAGGTTCATAACGGGCCTCCTTGGCCAGAACAGACAGTTCACAGAGATTGTAAATGGGCGCCACCACCGCGCAGGGAACTGAGGCGAGTGCCACCATCTCGGTAGGTTCTGCAGCCTGTGCCGCCACCTCTGAAGAGACTGCGGTGGACACCATGACCTCTGGGAGCACAGCAGTGAGCACCGTTACCTCGGAAGGTTCCGCTGCATAAGCCACCACCTCTGGAGATATTGTAGCTGATGCCGCCGCTTCTAGCAAATCAGCGGTGGTGTACGTGGCCCAGATACACCATAAAGCGACCCCCCATACAGGAAGTGCTACAGACAGGGGAATGAGTTCATGAGCAGGAGGACTAGAATGAGCTGGTTTGGGGATACCAGCAGTGCGTGCTGACACCAGCGGTAGATCCTCTATACTGGATGCCAACCTCTGACGCTTGATGACCGTTTCTCTTGATAGGATCATGGAGGGTTGCAGTATAACAGCCGCAGCAAGAAGTGGCTCTGGGGTGGCAGACATGACGTGAAGCGGTTCTGAAAGGTCAGACGAGACATGAAAAGTCTCTGGAAGATCTGATGAGACATGGCGTGGCTCTGGCAGATCAGACGAGACGTGACGAGACTCTGGGAGATCAGCTGAGACGTGACGAGACTCTGGGAGATCAGCTGAGACGTGACGAGACTCTGGATGATCAGTTGTGATGTGACGAGACTCTGGACGAACAGCTGTGATGTGACGAGACTCTGGACGAATAGCTGTGATGTGACGAGACTCTGGACGAACAGCAGTGATGTGACGAGACTCTGGATGAGCAGCTGTGACATGACGAGACTCTGGACGAACAGCTGTGACGTGACGAGACTCTGGAAGAACAGCTGTGACGTGACTTGATTCATGACGATCAACTGTGATTTGACTTAGCTCATGAAGATCAACTGTGACTTGACTTGATTTGTGAAGATCAGCAGTGACTTGACTTGACTCATGAAGATTAACTGTGACTTGGCTTGATACGTGAAGATCAGCAGTGACTTGACTTGACTCATGAAGATTAACTGTGACTTGGCTTGATTCGTGAAGATCAGCAGTGACTTGACTCATGAAGATTAATAGTGATTAATTGTGTGGTCCTGGAGTGCTGATGTCCTGCAGAGTTTAGCTCCAACCCTAAAAAAAACTCACCTGCCTGTAGCCCTAGTAATCCTGAAGAAATTGATTAGCTTGTTCAGGTGTGTTTGGGTTGGAGCTAAACTCTGCAGGACATCGGCACTCCAGGACCGATGTTGCCTATCCCTGGTCTAAAAGCATACGTACAGTTCCATTGAATGATAAATAACAATAAATCATTCAAATTACAAGTACACTTACATATTTAAATGCTTAATAAAAATACCCTGCAATTGGTATACCAAACTGGTAAACTTAAAGTCTGCTAAATTGGAACAACTAATTTTGTACTTAATGCACTTTAATTGTGAGGAAGTAGTGCTGAAGTACAACTAAAGATATAATGAAGTACATTTGATTGTGCTAAAAGTGGAACTATTGCAAGTATACTTCAGGTACACTATCACAATATTTTGCATTTAAAGACTGATATTATTCAAAGATCATACAATCCTCATCAACAGTGACATTAAAACACGTTTTAAGCTTAATATTAAGAAATGTGGAATGTACACAAGAATTTATCAATTTAATAATCCTGTGATTGCACTTAAAGAATGCAGAATCTAAATTCGAATTTAACTGTGAATTGTCTCGAATCGAATCATTCTGAATTTGCAAAAATCGTTCTTGAATCGAATCATGAATGAATCGTTAATTGAATCGATTCACTGTTTACCCAAAGATTCACAGCCCTCCGTGTTAATGATGTCTTAAATATTTCACGTTTCTTTAAATAAATCTGTCATGAAAAGTTATAACATCCACTGTGTAAATGAATAGACCTAGCCTTTAAATCAACAACGAATCAGAGTAGAAACATAACAATAATTAGATTTATAAGGTAATTAAAAAACTATGTACAATTTACATGTTTGCATACATTTTTATTTGAGTGTTGATAAAAAAAATAATAATAATAAAATATTGAGTTGAATTTGGACTAGTTTGGAATAATTGTTCATTTTAACCTTTAATTTTTAGCAATGTGCAAGTAGTTTACATCATTATCTGAGATCTAATTATAATTGAAATTATTTAAAGACAGAGCTACAATTCCCCCTGCTGTACTATTTGTGATGACTTTTTTTTTTTACTGTCACTTGTCACTGATCACTTTAATGCATCCTTGCTAAATAAAAATATTAAAGTATTAAAAAAAAAAATCTTCATGGATGTTTTGTCTTCATAAACTTCATGGATGTGTTTTATTTTATCTCCACGTGTTTGCATGTGCATTGTGTTTTACAATATATCATGACGTAAAAGCCATAAATGCTACTGGTATTTAATGTACTGTAGGTATTCATTATTATGTTATATAATATTGTTTCTGGCATGCATTTGAAGTATTTTTGAGCAGTATTTTTGAGCAGTTATGTTGTTTCTCTAAGGAAAGTGAAAAGTCAGATTAATTGGAAAATATGATCCTTTCTTAGCATTCAAAAAGCAACATCCAGTAGGAGCACTGAACACTTCAGAGATCCACGTGACTCATGGAACAGAGCATCCAACAGTCCAGCTGAGCTGTATTTGGGCTTTTATCACAGTCTCCCCTTCCCCTTCGACCTCTCCTCCCTTTCTCCTCGCCTCCCCCTCTCTCCGTGTCGCAGACAGCATGTGCTGGATTCATTAGACCCGTCTGCCAGCAAATGATGATGCTGGGTGTGCACTTGCTGCAGTATTTGGAGAACTCAGCTTTCAAAAGATTTCATTCTAAAGTGTGCCCAGTGCCCATAACTAAAACAGAATGAGTCATTGAGTGAATGATTAACCCTCTGGTGGTCTCTGGTCATTTTAGACCGAAAAACTGTATGTTCGGATGTACCCTCAGAATGGTATGAAACTTGGTGACTTTTGTGGCACCTATGATATCTAAGAAAAACTGCTAAATGGTCTTTAAAAAGTAGTCACACTTGTAATCTTCACTGTCAAAAAAAAAAAAAAAAAAAAAAAAAAGAAACAGACCTTTTTTTTGTTGTTGTTGCACAATGCACAAATCGCCCACAGTTAAAAAAAAAACAAACAAAAAAAAAAACCTTTAATGTCTTGATATACAGTATATCCAAATTCAAAACCTAATAAAATTCATTAATATGTTTGAAAATACTCTCAGAAGCAACTAGGGAATACACAGCCCCATGTAAGTGAGGAATACCAGAGGGTTCCCAGCAGGCACAAAACAGGCACACAACGTCATAAGACGTTGATATTTGGTTAAATTTCGGTTGCGACGTCGGGTGACCAAATTTCAATGTAAATTCAACGTCTAATGTCAATGTTAAATTGATGTCCAATACCGACGTCAGCTGATGTTGAGATTTTGTTGTTTTTAGGTTGTGCAACCAAAATCCAACGTTAAGTCAACGTCAAATTGACGTCAAATATTGACGTCAACCCGATTTTCATTTTCAACCAAAATGCAACGTCTGTCCGACGTCATGTCCAACGTCAACCTGACGTTACATAGACGTCTGGTGCCTGCTGGGTTAGGAAGTGAATGACTGGACAAATGTGTGATTGAAATTAATGATTGAAGTGAGTAATTCACTCAATGAACGAAGGAAGGAACTGAAATATGAAATAGTTTCCCAGTCACCAAAAAACAAACAAGAAGAACAACAAAACATTACAGCTATCCCATGACTTTGTCACTTTTTCCTTTTAACATTGTGAAGGGCTCACTCTGCTTTGGGCCTTCATAAACATACAATAAATCTTTTTAAACTACTGGAAGAAACACTTTGTATCTCTAAACTATGTGTGTATTTTGACTTAGATGCTGTTACATCCCACAACCTCATCATCTGCAGAAGGAAATTGCCACTCAAAATAAACACGATGGACTTAAAGGCATTATAGAATGGAACTTGACTGGATATTACTGGAACTTGATTGCATCGTTTTCATTGCACCATTTTGCCTTTTTTTTTTTTTTTTTGCAAAACCCTAATGGAGGCTACAATATATTATAAGACCAAGCAGATATAGGGTTAAAAACAATATTATTAAATTAAAATTTATTTATAATAAATTAAAATACGTATTTATAATACTTTTAAGGTCCAATATAGCACTTTCAAAGCCTGATTCTTTATCAAACCTTATTAATAGGGTTCTGTTTAACACCAAAAAGTGTTCTACTCTTGTTACAAGCCAAAGAACCCTAATCTGGTACCATTTAGAACTATTTCTTTTAAGAGTGATGACTTAATGGAATTCCAGTCTGAAGCTAAACAATCAGATTTTGTGTCCATCATGCACTAAACAGTTTTCCATGAAATCTGTCAACTCTAACTGCTCATAATCTGCAGACTGACTTTCTGCAACTAGCGTTGACTCATCCAAGGTGCAAACCAGGGCACAAATCTGTTCAAAATCATGTAGTGTATTCCAGCCTGAAGTCAGTGAATGCAAAAATTAGTGATTGGGTGAATAAATGAATGAATGTATGGGTGAGTGAATGACTGATCAAGCCAGTGAGTGTATGAGTCAATGAGTCACAGAATCAGTGAATGAATGAATGAATGAATGAATGAATGAATGAAGAGTGATTGTGTAAATGTGCAGGTGCACCTTCTTATGGTCAAGCCAGCAACTTGATCTAAATCACCCGATTCAAGTTGTAGCCCTGGTAAGCAGTCACTAAAGTGGGCTAACAACACTCATATACTGACTGCTGCTAAAATAAAAAGTCTGACCTTAATAAGCAGATGCAGAATATTGCCCATTAGCATGTCCTGCAGAAAAGTGCTGTCCTCTAAGGTGTCCATATGAGACTCCAACCCATAAAGCAAAGAGGCCAGTAACCTACACACACATAAATATGAGAGGAATATGATAAACAGTCTAATAGTCTCTAACATACTCTGAATTATTCATTTCTATTCTTATACTGAACATTTTCTTTCATTTAATTGACATGTAAATGTAGGACATCAGTGATTTGTCTCATTCACATATTGCCCTCTACTGGCAATAAATTAAGGTTTGCAACTCTCACCCTCTATGGTGAAACTAAAATGGAACGCTTCAATGCAGATCCAGATATAACTGCTTCTTACATACCTTATTATTAACCTAAACTTAAGGAGAGGCGCACCAGACTTGAAACTGAGAGCTTTCAAATGAGACACAAAATACAAACCTTTCATTAAACCTCTGAAATAATGCCATAGACTAACCACATCCCACAGACTCAAGCCTGCAGCCAAAGTATACATAAGCACCAAGCTGCATTCATGACCCTTAACCATCCTGCTCACCTCCTGGTCCAGATGATGGGTTTATCATGATGATACAGAAAGACAACAAATAAAGGCCCTGCTTATGAAGAAAAAAAAAAAGATTAATTAATTAATATTTAATGTAAAAGATTGATATTGGTATTAATTCATTGTCATACACTACCATTTGGGGTCAATAACTTTTTTTTTTTTTTTTTTAAAGAAATTAATACTTTAATACTTTCATTTAGCAAGAAGGATGTATTATGTTGATCAAAAGTAACGGTAAAGACGTGTTACAAAGAAAAAAAAATCTATTTCAAATAATCACTGTTCTTTTGAACTTTCTCTTCATCAGAGAATTATGAAAAAAAAGAAGAAAAAAAAAGTCCAGAAAGTTATTAAGCAGCACTGTTTTCAGCATTGATAAATAACAATAAGAAATATTTTGTGAGCACCAAATAAGCATATTAAAATATTATCTGAAGGATCATGTGACACTGAAGACTGGAGTAATGGCTTCTGAAAATTCAGCTTTGCCATCATATAGGAATAAATTACATTTTAAAATATACTCATAAAGAAGTTTTTTTTTTCACATTATATTTCACCATTTTATTTTTTTTTTTATTATTATTTTTATTGTTTTTTTTTGCAGTATATTTTTGATCAAATAAATGCAGCCTTGGTGAGCATAAGAGACGTCTTTTAAAAATGTATGAACAATAAACTATTATTTTATTATAATTGGAAGATTACATGTTGTTCCATTGCTGTATATTATTATAATTGTGTTCCATTGCTGTAAATATAATTTTTTAATTAAAAATAACAAATTATTTTGTATTTCCAGTCTCAAAAAAATTGTATTGTCATCATATCATGTTATTATTTACTTCTGCTCATATAAACAGTTTGTTTTGTGAAATCATTCATATATACCAAATTAATATCACTAACTGTCAATATGGTCAAACTGCAATAGCACACTGTTCTTTTTGCTGTATCAATAAAAAAATTGGTTCACTTGGTACTGGATTAAGAATGTCAGTGTTTGACCCAACTTATATGATAAAACTTAACTAGTACGTGGTCTGCATTTATAGTAGGTACATATCATTATTCAAACATCTCTCACAAGACCCTATAAACATTAAAAAGGGGGGCTATGACTGACACAAAACTCTTATTTGTATCAGAAATCAAACTTTGTTATTCTACAGCTTACCTGGCCTGCAGAATGAGGTTCCAGTAATGGTCTTTGTCTGGTAGTTCACTTCTAAACTCTGCATGAAGTGTGACAGGCTCACTCACAAACTATCAGGCAGATTGATCATAATCAATAATGACCTAAATGAAACAGACAAGCAGACACACTCAATAAAGCAGCACAGCATTTGACCTCTTTAGCTCCAATATAGCACAAATAAACCACAGCCTTCAGCAACAGCGAAACAGACACATTAAAAATCAACTACATTTATTTTCTGACCTGAATGACTACTGACTATTTTAAGTAAATAGTTGATAAAATGGCCTTGTAGCACCTTGCAGTCCAGTTATAGAAGAAATCAAAGAACACCAGAGATGTGGCTCTTGTGCTGGACTGGTTTACAACTAATGAAATTTAACAAATAAACTAACAACAATTTTTATGTATGTATGTATGTATGTATTTATTTATTTTTAGCTTATGTAAACTAGTATTAGTACAACCCGAATTCCGGAAATGTTGGGAGGTTTTTTAAATTTGAATAAAATGAAAACTAAAAGACTTTCAAATCACATGAGCCAATATTTTATTCACAATAGAACATAGAGAACATAACAAATGTTGAAACTGAGAAATTTTACACTTTTATCCACTAAATGAGCTCATTTCTAATTTGATGCCAGCTACAGGTCTCAAAAAAGTTGGCAACAAAGGGCTGAAAAAGCAAGACATTTTGAAAAGATTCAGCTGAGAGAACATCTAGCAACTAATTAAGTTAATTGACATCAGGTCTGTAACATAAAAGGGATGTCTTAGAGAGGCAGAGTCTCTCAGAAGTAAAGATGGGCAGAGGCTCTCCAATCTGTAAAAGAGTGCGTATAAAGATTGTGGAATACTTTAAATACAACGTTCCTCAACATCAAATTGCAAAGGCTTTGCAAATCTCATCATCTACAGTGCATAACATCATCAAAAGTTTCAGAGAAACTGGAGAAATCACTGAGCGTAAGGGACAAGGCCAAAGACCTTTGTTGGTTGGCCGTGGTATTCGGGCCCTCAGACGACACTGCATCACTCATCGGCATGATTCTGTCATTGACATTACTAAATGGGCCCAGGAATACTTCCAGAAACCACTGTCGGTAAACTCAATTCGCCGTGCCATCTGCAGATGCCAACTAAAGCTCTATTATGCAAAAAGGAAGCCATATGTGAACATGGTCCAGAAGCACCGTCGTGTCCTGTGGGCCAAGGCTCATTTAAAATGGACTGTTTCAAAGTGGAAAAGTGTTCTATGGTCAGACGAGTCCAAATTTGACATTCTTGTTGGAAATCACGGACACCGTGTCCTCCGGGCTAAAGAGGAGGGAGACCTTCCAGCGTGTTATCAGCGTTCAGTTCAAAAGCCAGCATCTCTGATGGTATGGGGGTGCATATGTGCATACAGTATGGGCAGCTTGTATGTTTCGGAAGGCACTATGAATGCTGAAAGGTATATAAAGGTTTTAGAGCAAGATATGCTCCCCTCCAGACGATGTGTATTTCAGCAGGACAATGCAGAACCACATACTGCAGCTATTACAACAGCATGGCTTCGTAGTAGAAGAGTCCGGGTGCTGAATTGGCCTGCCTGCAGTCCAGATCTTTCACCTATAGAGAACATTTGGCGCATCATTAAATGAAAAATATGTCAAAGATGACAAACTCTTCAACAGCTGGAGAAAATATATCAGGCAAGAATGGGACCAAATTCCAACACCAAAACTCCAGAAACTCATAACCTCGATGCCCAGACGTCTTTAAACTGTTTTGAAAAGAAGAGGAGATGCTACACCATGGTAAACATGCCCCCGTCCCAACTATTTTGAGACCTGTAGCAGTATTAAATTTGAAATGAGCTCATTTTTTGCATAAAATTGTAAAATTTCTCAGTTTAAACATTTATGTTCTCTATGTTCTATTGTGAATAAAATATTAGCTCATGTGATTTGAAATTCTTTTAGTTTTCATTTTATTCGAATTTAACATTTCGTCCCAACATTTCTGGAATTCGGGTTATATAAATATTAGCTTACCAATAATTATGTTTTGTTTAAAAACATATAAATGTATGTAAATGTGGTGAGGGGGGCCTCTTATTTCAAGATAACATAGTAGATAAAATAGTATTGATAAATGGCTAAAATAATATATTTAGTAAAATATTTCAGTCAATACTTGTTTAAAACAATCATTTCAGCAAAGTCTGTAACATTTTCTGTTTATTTTGGTAGATAAAATAATATAATAAATAAAATAAAATAATACATACATTTTTATAATGATAAAATCTTAAAATTAATAATAATAATAATAATAATAATAATAATAATAATAATAAAACTTCTTACACTGCATTACATTTTATACCAACAATAAACATGATTTTTTTTTTTTGTAACGTCATATGATAAATGCAATATTTTAAAATGAATTAGAAATATAGTGATTATCTCCAATTGTGGACACCCAACGTAATAAATGATATTGACTATTTGATTCTGTAGATAACAATAGGTGTGCTTTTTACTCCAGATACTTCAGTTATTATATTTTTCAGAGTATTTCAATTTTCTTCAGAACTTAAGTTAAGTGGTAACAGGGGGTCCAAAAATACTATCATGATAATATTTAAAAAGTGTTAATGCCTTTATATATATATATATATATATATATATATATATATATATATATATATATATATATATATATAAACCAAAGAAGACATAAAACGATCAAATTCAACAATAAACAAGATAAACAATGGATGAATTTTTGCTTATGTAAACTAAATTTTGCCAGCAATATAAATAAATGAACAGTTTGTTCATCCTTTGTTAATTTTGTTTTCATAATAGCCTTTAATGTAAAAAGTAGTTAATCTTTACTAAATTAAAAACAAATTCTGATAATTCCATCCAAAAGTTTTGGACAATTTTACATTCAAAGAGCAAATGAGTCAACAACCCTCTCTCACTTTTACAAAAGAAACACAAATCTTTGTCATTTTTTTGTCATTGGATTTTGTCATTATTGTAAAGTAAACATGACTTTTAACGAGCTGAACAAGGTTAAGAGGCTTTAATAACAGAATTCAATTCCTTAAATGGGACAGGAAAAATGTGGAAAAAGGAAAATCATCAAACATATTCATAAGGTGATTAATATCCCAGTTAAACCAATTCCTTAACAATAAAGATTTATTTGCAATTATATTGGTAGGCTATTCCAAACGAAAGAAGTGTGAGGAGAGAAATTGTGTGAGTAGCAAATTATCCAAGCTAATAAAGCTTGCTGATGGAATTTGGACAATTTAGGAGGGAGTTTAGAAATATAAAAGTTAACAGAAATTCTGAGCCACCTAATTCAAATGCACAGTCAAACAGACATTTAGGAAAGAGTTGAGATGGATTTGGTGCTATCTAGTGGTTTAAAGAAAAATTATTTCAAATGCGCCTTTACCCCTGTGCTCCTTTTTAGCTCTGTTTGTATCAGAAGAACGTACCCAGTCAAATCTGCTTTCATCATGAAGTCCTAAACTGCATTACGTATACACTGTATAAACATTATGCATACTCTTTTCTTACACTATTGAACCTTCTAGCCTATCTAGGCTTAGGAGAAACTGAAATACACATAGATTTGCTGAACGCTACTTAGTTTAATAGGATTTTTACTTCTATAAATTAATTTAATATCTTGTAGCTTTAGTTAAACAAGATTAGCACATTTAAACCTCAATTGCTACTGTCGCTCCTTGAGTATCAAAGGAAATAGCAGCAGAAAAAAGTGCATGAGCGCAGGTTGCAGTCGTCTGCTCGTGCACGTCGCGTGCTGATCGCGAGCAGTAGTTTGTGCTCGTGCACTCGCGGGGCGCAGTCGCGAGCAAAACGAAGCGATGGACCGTCAGCTCTTCCCCGAATAGCGAAGCAGCACTGCAGCAGAGCTACTTTTACAGATATTGTAGTGTGTGTTTGCAGGCAGTACCGCTAAAGAGAGCTGTAGTGCAGCAGAACTGCTTCAGTAGTAACACTTCACTTCCACATCATTGCAGCATTAATGGTAATGCATGCAACGAATCCATCCAGACTCAATGATGGGTAATCACACATCTACCTCCAGTTTACACCCTTCAGCGAATCGTTTAAAGCCTAAACTAAGTGTATATTATGTTCGAAGAAATTGTTTCAAAGTAGTTTTCCCCCCTCTAATAGCGAGTTGTTTTCATTTCTCTACGTTAGCATTGTAGCTGGCTAGCAGAGAGCGCGTTTCTGACTATATTAACTTTTTTGTCTTTCACAGGTGCAATGATCGAAGAGATCCTCAAGCCTACCAGGTACACAGAGAAGTATTTTATCGTTGAAAGTAGATACATATTTGGGAGAGAAGCCGAAATAGTGTCAGAATTGGATTAGCCGGCTTTAGCATAACACTAGTGCTCGCAGGCCTAGTTCTTGCTTGCTAACTGAAATTGTGAAAATACATTACGCGTCAAACTTTGTAGGTAATAGAGGTCAATTATTTGTTTTTGGCAAATTGTTCTACTTTTAAATTAAAATACTATCTTATACAGAGGTAACGTTAAACTAGAGAGCTCACGTCTCAGCGTGCTAGCTTGTTTTGTAGTTAGCTATCCTAATTACTGGATTCACAACAAATAGATACTGTAATTGCACATCGTTCACACTTACTGTTAGGTCTTATCAGATCTAGTATTACATTTTATAGCAAAGTGACTTGATGAGCTTAACAAACACCAACAAGAGTGCAAATCAACTGGCTCCCTGTCCTGTTTTAATAAACATCCTATTTGAGTTTTTTTTTTCAAAAGCACCAGGTGTTCTATCATATCATTTGTAGTACAGTAACTTAGAAGATTACATTTAGTGATTTAATATTAAATTTATCTGAGACTGCTTTTCTCTGCAAGAATAAAAGTTCAAGCTCAGTGGTCTTTGCAGTCCTTCTCTCATGCATTGTATTTTGCAGTCTGTCAAATATCAGTCAAAGAGTCACTCGTCAAATGACCATCACCATGACAAGATGCGAGATTCGTCAGACTCCACACCACCAACTAAAATGCTGCGGCGATCAGACAGTCCAGACAGCAAGCACAGTGATGGGACAGGGCACAGCCAAACGAAAGCACTCCACGTTCACCGGACCCGTGAGAGGGACAGCGGTAAGAACATGAGCGAGGAGAGGTTCCACATTCACATGGTTTATGGTTGCATGATGTCCCTAATTCCTCAAAACCTCAAAATCCTATTTTTAAGTGGGTTATATGGGGAAACATCATTCACTGTGGTAAATAATTATAAATGATAATATATAAATATATTTATTTGTGATTAAGCAGGGCATTAGAATTAAGAGTACATTGACCAGGGTTTTTTGTTGTTGTTTTTTTTTTGAGGCATCAATAACTGATATTGTGAGACTGTAATCAGCACCCACCGGCAGAAACATTTCACAAGTTGGCACTTATTATATATATATATATATATATATATATATATATATATATATATATATATATATATATATATATATATATATATATATAAAACTATATTTAGTTTACGCTTTTGTTTAGGCATTATTAGTAACTCAAATTAGGTGGTAATAAATAATGTTAGAAGTCAACTCAGCACTGTTATTACTGTATAACTGTTATTAATTGTATTGCAATGAAACTGCATTTCTGATGAATGCTAAAATTAGATTTGTCACAATCTAGAACTGTAACAAGTGATTCTGAGTTTTATAGAACTGTTTGTATTGATGCTTTATGCATTTTTATATGTTTAGTTGGTATGGTTTGGTTTACAGGTCTGTTTTAATATTGGTTTATTTCATTTATTACTAGGGTTACATCAATATTAAAATAGCAACATTCTGCCTGATTCCTATAGTCCGGTAATTTTTGTCATGTTTTTATTGATATTAATATTATTATGATGTTAATTACATTCTAAGGTGTTTTGTCTAAATTAAAAATAGTAAAAACTAAAATTTATCATTTTAAATACAAGAAGTCAATTTAGTTTTTTTTAGTAGTAGTATTATCTAAAACAATATGTGAAATGGATATTAATTTTGAGATTTGCTACACTTGTGTAACCATGTTAACGTAATACATGATATAATTAAATCAGCCTATAACTGACATAATACATTGTTTCATGAATCTCTAGTTTTGCCGTCTTCCATTTTAGAATTCTGTGTAATTAATGTAATTACTCCTGAAAATCGACATGTTATAAACCAAAATAACACCATTTGGAAGTTGTAGGATTATATAATAGGCTAAAGGATTATACAATAAGACTAAAATCCATCTATAATAAAATTAACTGATATTGATAATAGTCTTTACATGTTTTTTATGGAACAGATTTAATTGCTAGATTTTAGTAAATCAAGCAGCATTAAAACACAGGATACTCTCTTGTGCTTCCTTCATGCTGTCTTGCTTCCTGTTATTACCACAGCCATGAGACTGCAGCAGGTGCACAGTATTATTTATCTTTTCATTTCAACTCATCAGAGGCCTCTTAGCATTGGTCTTTTCTCTGATAGGTTGTGTTGCACATGTTTAGACCTTACTTTTAATTCCGTTATTTTCAGATCTCTGGTGTATTTTCAGTCTTGGTGAAGACTGAAATTTTTATTTGGCATAAAAATATTCTAGTAAGAATTAACCTTTTTTTTTTCTCAACTGGACAAAAATAAAATAAAAAATAAAAAAAACACGAGCCTAAAAAGTTGTATGTAGGGTCACACAATTTGGACGTCAGTGGAAACTGCAGCTCATCCTGTCATGAGGCCATGTTTCCACCGCCCAGCCACAGGACTGTCAGCTCAACCCTATAAACTAGCTGTTCAGCGTGTTAAATGGAAGCCCGGAATATTGTCTTGTTTCAGTGAATTATGTTCTGCAAAAGGCTTCAGGCTTTCACGTGCTTGGTGGTTTGTTTCTGATCTTCGTAATTATGTTTCAGGTGTCAGTTCTTCTCCACAAGAAAACTCCCATCATGCATCCAGTTCTCACCCTCATCCAAACAGAACTTCAGAGATGGTAAGTTGATTAGTCAGTGGGTTGTTTGAAGAACTAGCATGTTTTAAGGAAGCCTGTGCAATTAGATATTCATAACATTTTGAGGTGTGTTACTCCCCGATAACAACCGTTGTGATTAGCAACGTGGAATAACATACCACTCTTCCAGGTATTGCAGACTCGTCTCTCAAATGATAGTTTTATTGTAAAAAATATCTGAGACTATAGAGTATATCTGACAGTGTAAGACTGTAGTTTCTTTGCATGACACATTCACATTACAGTACAGAATGGCTCTTTCAGCGTGATCATGAACATTGTATAGGCATTTGTTATATGTGTCATGGAACGGAAGAGAGGCTCTTGGGTGCACACATGAACGTCACATCCTTTTGCTTTTCCCGGAAAAACGTCCTGAGTCCTTAACTTAAACAATTAGTCTACAGACTTTCATAGATAACCTTCCCTGACTTCCTAGGTTTTGTTTTTTTGTTTCGTTATAAGCTGCTCACACATTGGCAATAAAATTACAGAATAATAGAATTGTTGCACTCCTGTTTTTTTGCGCTCTGTCAGTTTGACATGCGTATGCAAGTCTCGCTTTCTGTCAGGACAAACCTTTATACAAAATGAAAACAAAGATGGAAATACTTTTGAACATTTACATATGAAGAGTTCAGATGCAAAAGCCTCTAAGTGCCATCTGAAATTTTCTTCTAAAATGAGCATTTTTCTCAGGCTCTTATGTGTATGCTCAGTAATTTCACTTTACTGGCAATGAACAGGTTCTTTTCATTGTTGTTAAAGTGAAATAACTGAACAGAAAAAATGCTCATTTTAGAATAAAATTTCAGATGACACTTAGAGGCTTTTGCATTTTAACTCTTCATATATAGTTATAACCATAAGTTATCCGTTGAGGATAACGTATTAAAGGGGTCATATGCTTTTTTTTTTTACATTTTTAATTACCTTCAGTCTGTAATGTTTCTGAAAAGATATGCAATGTACAGTATAGTATCTGTGGGATGTTTTGAGCTGAAACTTCAGACACATTGTGGGGACACCTGACACTTATATTACATCTTGTAAAAAGGGGTATAATAGGACCCCTTTAAATTCTTTAAATGGCAAACGTATCAAAGCACCTGACAGGGAAAGCCAAGTTAAACTGTAGGTGCTGGGTATGAGTTTATTTGAAGTGCTTAACAATATAAAGCATTCTCATATTTAGGATAACTTGGGTTGTGCACTTTTCCTTCCGCAGCTTACTCTGTGTCCTCAGCCATATTTCAGATTAGTTTTTATTTTTTTGGAAACGTTATTTATTACCATAAAATGATGCAACTAGGGTCGGGTATCGTTTGAATTTTATCAATTCCGATTCCGATTCTACTCATCGATTCTGATTCTTTTCGATTCCAGTGTGATAAAATAATGATATCAAACATTTATCCTGTGTCTCTTTTTTGCAAACCATTTATTGGAGCTGAATACCATGAACAAAAATCAACAGGCTACAAACTGGACTCTTTAAGAGCTGTGTGCAAAATAGAACTGTATGATTCTGGATAAATTATTATTTTTTTTCCCCCCAGTGGAGTTGTGGTTCTCTCATGATTCTGAAGAAAAAACATTAGACAACTAAACAAAATCACATGTAATTTATGAATGAATGATTCAGTGACTCACTCAAGATGTACTTGTTTCATTACTGGATGAATCAGCGTTCTTGAATGAATCTCTTATATGATTCAAAGACAGATACATTTTAACAGCCCCTTTTCGCCACCTACTGACGTAACAATGTAATCAATAAATCTTCATTTGAAGTCTCAAATTACTTTAAAAAGGTGATTTACTCTCTTTTAATCGCTACCGTACACATTAGAGTTTATATCTGAACTATAAACTTTTATCCCAGTACTTCTGTGATCTAAATGTTTGCAACACAGAAATAATGATACTGTGTGGTTGAAAAGACTGTGAAGCTGTTTCATTCATGACAAATGACAGCTTCTCTCTTTAGGTCAGCGGCAGCGTGAACGCAAATGTTAATGTTCAAATCACACTGGTGTGATCGTACGCTGCACGGACGAACCAACTGATCACAAGATTGATCGCACACATCAAAGGTTGAGGAATGAAACAGACAAATCATTGTAATTTAGGAATAGAATCATATTGGTGTTTGAATCGTGTTCGCGATCTTTAACGATCTATTAAATTAAAGTGCTTTGTCATGTTGGTGGTGACACCTCTCTTGCAACATTTTTAGCTATCACAGATATTATACTTAGCTTTTTTGGCTTCGGATCGCAAATGTAGCCAAACTGTGGAGCGCTTAGATTAGCGAGCAAAGGCCTGGCAGATCGCTAGGTCGGGTCCTCACAGATGAAGAAAAAAAAAGCGCATTGGAATCGATAGGCGGAATTGAAATTAAGAATCCGATTCCTGACCTTAACTATCCAATTCTGGAATCAGAATTGATTTTCGATTCCCAACCCTAGATGCGAATGGCGGATGTTTTCTGTGAATAGCACGTGTTGATAACTTTCATTATCAATTATTACCGTTTTTATCAATTAACTTTTGCAGCCCTACTTTTGTTGGAAAAACTATGTGCATCCAAATGAGGTTTTGTGGGATACCGTCTCCTCTGATTTCAAATTGGTTAATAAAATTTTGCCATGGTATATATTTTAGTTTCTTTTGAGAATTGCATCAATATATTTATTCACAGCAGAGTTCTGTAAATAAAATAAGGGGTATTCAAAAAAATGATAAACAAATATTTCTCAAAACTTGGTAAACAGTGAGATCCAACTGTAAGTTTGAATTGACTATACTGGGATATTTAAAGGACTGTTGCTAAAAAGAAAAAAAGAAACAGTCGTAATACATCATCCTGACTCATCCCTATCCCTAATGCTCTCTCATATGACAAATTTCCCTGCTCTTTCTTTCTTGATGTGCCTGCATATTTCCTGTTTCTTCCAGCCCCGTGAGCCAGCAGATGATTGGTCAGAGCATATCAGTTCGTCTGGCAAGAAATACTACTATAACTGTAGGACAGAGGTCTCTCAGTGGGAGAAACCTAAAGAATGGTTGGACAGGTGAGTTGCTTTAGATCCCCTGTAACTGCCTCTCTTCTTCAAACCATGCACTGACACCAGACTTCCTGTCTGAACAGAGAACAAAGGCAGAGAGAAGGTGCCAAGACTATGGTTAACAGCTTTCCCAAAGACAGAGACTACAGACAAGAGGCGATGCAGGCCAGTGCCACAAGTGCCCTCAGTAGTACAAGTAAGTAGCAGAAACACATTTCTAAGTGGTATTGCATTGGAAGTAGTTCACTTTGCTGATGGTTTCAGTGGTTCTTAACACATTTGTCTTGTGTTTTTCCACAATCCCTTTCATTCTCCCAGAATCTACTTTAGCGGAGAAGCCATTATCAAACTCTGGTTATTCTCAGCCTTTGTCCATAAACCCCTCCAGCACGTCCAGCTCGTCCTCGTCCTCCACAGTGCCTGTGTCTCCTGCCCTGCAAACTTCAACCTCCACTCTGCTTCAGGACCCAGCACTCCTCCGACAGCTGCTGCCTGCGCTCCAGGCCACCCTGCAGATGAACCACGGCAATGTAGACATGGGCAAAATTAATGAAGGTAATGGCTACGCAGTGTTTCCCATAGGATTTTTGTGAGACTATGGGGTTAGACCTTGTAGTCGGTACATTTAAAAGTTAAATGCATTCAGAATTAAGAGATCCAACCCATTTTCATTGTCCAAATTGAATAAATTGAGTAAATTGCATTAATTTGTACCTGGACTTTAAAGTGGACTAAAACCTTTCTTTTAGTTGTAATTGTGGTCAAACAATTAGAATATATAGATTATAAGTCACTTAGAATGTACATTTGGGAATACAACATGTGCTTTTTATTTATTGTTATTATTTTCTATGCAGATGCACTCTCCTACAAAATCACTCTAATCATTCTTGCCATCTTGCTCCTCTTAAAACAAACTTTTCTTTGTGCATTTCTTTAAAGTCAAGAGATCAGATCTTGTTAGTTTTTCTCCAGTCTTGTAACTTTTCATGCTGCTTACACTGTCATTTTTCTGTTTAATTTCCTATTGATCACATGTGATTCAAGCATAAATTATACAGAGGTAGGGCTGGGTACAGATTTTTTTCAAATTCAGTTCTTATTCACTAGCTCCTGGTTCCATTTAATTCATGTTTCAATTCAGTTTGGTCTTTTCCAATTTGAGTATATTAATGTGTGTATGGTAAAAGATCAATCTTGGGATTTTGAGAATCGGTATTTGCTCAAATGAAGACTGCAATTTTAAAGGAAAATCAGTATTGCGCTACCCTATTCAGACAGCTGACGATCTGTTGTTCTAGGGAGGAAGAGTAGAGTATGATCGGCTCTTGATCAAAGATGCTCCCTAGATTAGTGTTCACATGCATAACAATTGATTAAATGATTTTTTTCCGTATTTACAAAATTATTAATAAATAATTTGAAAATTAATTATATTTAAAAATTCAGTAAAATCATCAGAATTATACTTTAGAAAAAAACCTTCTTGATTCTGTAATTCTGTAACAGTTTTTTTAACACTTTTTTTTTTTTCCCCCACAAAGAAATGGTTAAAAATAGGGATACTTAAATGCACCACTTCGGACACATCAGTCAAACAGAAAAAACATTGGCCTATGCTCATAATATATATATATATATATAAATATATATATATATATATATATATATATATATATATATATATATATATATATATATATATATATATGTATGTATGTGTGTGTATGTATGTATGTTAGTGCTGTCAAACGATTAATTGCGATTAATCGCTTCCAATATAAGTTTTTGTTTACATAATATATGTGTGTACTGTGTATTTATTATGTATATATAAATACACACACATACATGTATATATTTCAGAAAAATATGCTATGTTTATATATTAAATATATTTATATATAATATAAATTATATGAATATAAATATATACATGTAAATATTTTCAAAATATATACATGTATGTGTGTATTTAAATATACATAACAAATATACACAGTACACACACATTATGTTAACAATTTTTTTATTTTGGATGCGATTAATCGTGATTAATCATTTGACAGCACTAATATATATATAAACCCATCTATATATTGTGTTAGAATACATTCCAAAATGACATCATCAACCTGTGACATGAGTTTTTGTGTTCTTTGAAAGTACACATACAAATGCAGCAACAAATACAATTAGGCCTCCATCCAGGTAGCTAAAATGTGCTCTAGCTGTTTTGCCACTTTGACGGCTGTTTTTTGCAAAATATGTGGCATCTTCTCTCCACATGGTGAAAATACCATAAGCCGACAAAGGCTTGATGTTCACCAATAGAGCCTTTCTCAGATTGCTCTTAGTGTGTAGGACTGCTTTGACTGTATGTGTGTCTTTTTCTGTCTTTGTCTTTCTCCAAGTCCTCACAGCCGCTGTCACACAAGCTTCCTTACAGTCTATGCTTCATAAGCTTCTCACTGCCGGACCGTCCGCTTTCAACGTCACTACTCTGCTTTCCCAAGCTGCTCAGCTTTCCACACAAGGTACGGCTGCAGTCCCAGTCACTTCACACCTCTCCTAACGAATGTTGTGCTGCAGAGCAACTAATCCACATTTTGTAAAGGAACTATGTGTCCATATACTACAATACTTTGTTAGACCAATGTTTTAGGTATGTTTACTGTTCATACACACCTAAGACTATGGGCACAAACATCTTGACTAATTCGTAATAGGTTAAGCCACAACTTTACAGGAAAACTGAGATTTTAAGAATGTTTTTTTTTTTTTTTTTTTTTTTCCCAAATAATGTTAATTTAGTAGTAATTAAAGTATAAATAAATTTATTTACAAGATTCCTTGTCATTTCTATAACTCTGTTTTTTATAAACAGCTCAACAGTCTGGTCAGTCACCCATGTCATTAGCATCAGATGCCTCTTCACCGAGGTCATACGTGTCTCCCAGAGTCAGCACACCTCAGACCAATGCTGTCTCTAAACCCCTGCTCAGCTCTGCATTTCTTTCTTCGCAACCAAAGGTCAGTAGCAACTAGTGGTTTGTCAACCAGCTGATCCCAAAGTAATTTGGTAAAAAAAAAAAATTGTTCTTTAGTAAAAATCTGTTCATATCAAGGCTAGAATCACTATATGACTTCTAAAATCTGAACAAATTTCAAAACGCTAAGCATCAACTTTTATAAAAGGTTACAACAAGCACAACAAACTCACAAAGTGACATGCTAATTGTAGCTAGGAGACACATAACCAAAGAAAATAAATATTCTAAAATCAGCTGAAAATATCAAACATGTTTGATGGAATTATAGTCTGAAGCTAATCTGTAAACACAACTACCCAAAATATGTTGACTGGCTCTGACTTTCGATAAGTAGACTCAACTCGTAGTGCAAACTAAATTGAATAATTCCTGGGTTTTTATAATGGATTTGTGTAGTTTAAGATTAAAATTTTGGTCTTTAGAAAAAGGGCTCAAAAGTTCAAGAAACACCTATGTACAGTATATGTCATGTTGGTTTGATATTTAGTTGCAATAATATTCACACATTTAAGTGTGGCTCAAGTGTCTAAATACTTTTTGGACCCACTGTGTAGGTTTTTCGTCCCAACACATTTTAGAAAGTTGTACTGCTGACCATTTCTGGTCATATTCAAGCTGTTCTTCTTCAATTTCAGGTCAGTGCATCAATTCAAAGACAAGGATCAACTTCCCAGCAGTCTGTCAGCTCTGACAAACCTCTGGAAATCAGTGATCCCCGTCTTCACAGGCAAATGTACGGATCTCTCAGACCTTACTTATCTTTTGCCTTTTGGTAAGGTTGAAGCAGCCTATCACATGTTGTTGTACAGCACCATCTACCTGTTCAGTGTTGAAATGCAACCAGACATACATTTTCGAGTATGCTGATAATCAATTTTGGTTTCCTTTGACTTTGATTTTATATATATATATATATATATATATATATATATATATATATATATATATATATATGTATATATAATTTTATTTATTTATTTATTTATTTTTTTATGAATGAGGGTGAGTATATGGTGACAGAAATTGCATTGTTGCGTAGACTTTCGCCTTAATACATGTTTATTATTATAAGCATACACTTGTTGCTAGTATTATTATTATTAGTAGTAGTAGTATACAAAATGTATCTGTTTAAATGGTTCCGATTTTAAAATTCTATTTATATATTTTGTCTTTTTAAATTATTTATATTTTTTTTGTTTTTTCATAGCAGTCAAGAGGGCTTGTCGGGCTCTAATGGCAGTGCGGGCATCAACATTCCTGCCTCAGGCAGCAGCTCTCGAACCCAAAGCACTTTCACTCCTTCTCTAGCATTGCACTTTGATGAAAATCTCATCAAGCATGTTCAAGGCTGGCCTGCAGAACATGTGGAGAAGCAGGTACGAGCATGCCTTTTGTCTCTCAGCTGTGCATTGATCTTCAAGGGCCAGTTGTTCAAAAGTAATCTGATCGGATTTCGACTATCAGATTGGATCAAATCTTGAAGATGTGTTGTTTAAAAGAAAAAAAAAAAAAGTATTCTGAAATCAGATTAGATCGCAAAATCCAGTCTTGGTTTTGATCTGGATCAAATCATCAGTTTGTGTTATTCAAATTTTTTAGTGAGATTGGGATACCTTTGATCCAAACAATCAGGAAATCAGGATCCCAACAGAAGGGTGGATTTCAGGAACAAAAATGTAATAAAATATAAAACTTTAAAACTGGCCCAAAAATACAACATTTGTAATATGTAATATATCCTCCAAATCCCCAAACAGCTGTCAATATCAAAACAAAAATATTTAATATATAAAGTTTTTTTTATCACTGTTTGTAAACTACATTGGCACAATCATCAAAGATGAACCAGTCAGAAGTAGTTATTTGTGTAAATGAAATGCCTCTGTAGAGCACTAGTAATCCAGTTTTGGGAATCTGAAAAAGTGTGTATCTGGATCATTGTGTTCAATCCAATTTTGCTTTTAAAAACCAGCAGAAAATTAAGATGGATTACCTGATCCTGGATAGCAAAACATGGGATTTCCAAATCCAGATCATTCTGATCCAGATTAAGCTATTTGAACAACTGGCCCCTAAAGATCAAACATCAGTTCTCCAACTATTGAATTTCCTTTTCTCTTCATCTTAAATTCCTGTCACCCAGGTGTCACGGTTACGTGAGGATATCCACAACATGGGAACCCTCTACATGTCAGAGATCTGCACTGAACTTAAGAACCTTCGCTCTTTAGTGCGAGTATGTGAAATCCAGGCCACTTTGAGAGAGCAAAGGTCTGTAACCCCTATGTAAATTGAATGATCAAATATGCGTAATGAAAATGACTTTTTATGAATCTTTTTTTTTTTTTTTTTCACGCAGGGTTCTGTTTTTGAGACAGCAGATCAAAGAACTTGACAAACTGAAAAATCAGAATTCCTTCATGGTTTGAGAGATGGCTGTGGAGCTCATGGCAGTCTCTCTCCAAACATGTCCAGCCCCTGGTTGTTTGGATCCCTGCTCTCAGCCCGAGCTCTCAGATTCGCAGTCGAACTGTAGGCTGCAATGCCTGAAATGGGACAGAGAGAAAGGAAGCTTCCAAAAGTGCTTATCAAGGCAACACAAGGCCCTGAGATCGTAGATTAATTTCACAGTCCTTTGACCTACATTGCTTCTCTATTCTCAGATCCACAGGTCATTAGAGAGAGAAATTCAGAGAGCGCTCTCCAACTCAGACTAACCTTTGAGTAATCATGCAGTGGATTTTGTGATTCATGTGCTGGTTTCTCAGGGTTATGCCTGTGTTAACGGATCATAAAGTTCACTGTCACACTGGAGATCTAATATCCCTTTATCCTCCAGTGACTGACAGTGATTATGAATAATGTCAGAAGGGCTATCTGTGCACAAGGTTGCTTCCAGCTGCACTGGCATTTATCAAGGTGACCAACTAAAATAAACCCAATATACTTCTGAGTGCTCATTCTCAAAAGTTAGGCATGACTGGCTGATTCTCTACCCCTCAGAAAGATTATATAGGACGCAAAAGTGATCTTCCTTAATTCACTGCAGAAAAAACAAATGGGTGCTAAAGATTTCTGAATTGGTGACGTGGCACTTAAAAGCTTTTGCTGAAGCGGTAGACGCACATTTTCTGAGTTTCTGACCCTGATGTAAGGGTAGTCACTATCTGCCTTCGATGTTCTTTGTTCTTTGCAATGCTTTTACACATCTAACAGAGATTACTTTTCATGCTGCACCCCAGCACTGTTTGAGTCTTTTTTTTTTTTTTTTTTGTATTAATGTCATTTTGATTTGTTTGTATTTGCTCAGTTGTTCTTTACTCATAGAATTGAGTTAAGACATTCCCATATTGCCCGAATTAGGAGAATGCAGTGAAAAAACTCCATATTTTATACAGCTGTGGTTGCACATCATAAATGCATCTTTCATGGACAAAAGAGGACCACGAGGACTGTCCAAGCCGACCTACTGCGGGAAGAGTATGGAGACGTACAGGATCAGATCAAGTTTTTCCTCATCTTTTACCTAAAATATCAACCAGTCTGTAGTAAAAAAAAAAAAAAAAACTAAGCATTTAGTCAACTTGTCAGTTTGTATTTGACAAGGATGTGAAAAGGCAAAACTGGTGATTCCTCTTTGATGTTTGCAATGCCATTCATAGTTTTGCTCCATTGTTCTTTCTGTCTTCACTGCCCTCTGATGCAGGGTTTGAACTTAGACCAATTTTAACGCGATAGGCTGTAAATGTAGTACACTTTCAGAATAGAGATGGGTATGTTGCTTTGTATATGGTTTCTAAAAGTTACAGTAAATAAACAATTACCACATTATGTTTTGGTGTGCTTGCTTTTGTGTATCGATTGGTTTAAGACGGTTGCATGTAATCATGAACTAAAAGAACTCAAACACATGCTTAAATGTTTTTCCATGTTAGCTTTCCTGTGGAATGTTTCACATGCACTGACTATTTCAGTGTTTCAGAAGGATTAATAATAACAATCTACTTATCTGTTTTGTAAGTCGTAACCATGTTATGTTAGATGTATTATATACATACAGTTGTGGCCATAAGTTTAAATAGTTGCAGAATCTGCAAAATGTTAATTGAAACAAGAAGAACATTTTAGTACTGCACTGAATAAGCTGTTTCACTCAACAAATGCTTGCAAACAGTCCACAAGACAAAATTAAAGCTGCATTTGAAATAAAAATAATTATGAATTACATTCAAAATATGTAAGCTTGATGTGTTGTTTTTTTATGTTTTGTGATGGATTGTTCATGGGTCTCTTGCTTGTCCTGAGCAGTTCTGAACTGCTGGCTGTTCTCAAGAACAATCCTCCAGATCCTGGGTTTACAATATCTGCATATTTGAACCCTTATAACAGCGACTTCATGATTTTGAGATCCAACTTTTTGGATAAACTTTTTTTCAAAATTATTTTTTTTATTCTGAAGACAACTGTCAAATAGCAGTTGGTATTTTTACACACAGGGGTCACTGTAAGTTACAAGTCAAGCCATGCTTTTCCTGCAGAACGAGGGTTAAGCTGTATTAGCTGTGCATGGGCACATGGGGAGGCAACAGTCACAACTCACGCCTGTGCATGAACAGTCCCAGCGGCTCGATGACTCTTATAGGAGGAGCTGCTCTCATTCTCAAGTCTTCAACATTTAAGAGCATTCAAGCGGAGCAGGCTATATACAGGAGATTATCCTTTTGAACAGTTGCGAACTCTGAGAATCTCGCGTTCGAATTAAAACAAAAATGGATTATGTCTAACGTGGGTTTTTAAATTTTATTCAAACAACTCCTGTGCGCTTTTCTGCGCGCCGATGATTTTATCTGGAAGTCTTGAAGAGCACCGAGGACTAAACCACGATGTGATCATTTCTATCCAAAAATGTTACGAAAAGTTAACGAAGCAAGTTGGAACACACTGTGGACACTAATACAGTGTTTTTCGCTATAAAGTCCGTATCAATGCGAATCTGAAAGGCAAAGAAAGTGTTTTTGTCCAATGCAGCGGAACAGCAGTCTCGTTTCCATTTGGCTTCAGCTGGAGCTGTGCGCGATGGCTGTTCTCCTCACTAAAGGTGAGTGAATACAGTTTATATGGTCAGAAGAATCTCCAGATTGATATATTAATGATTCAGTGGAACTACAATTAATTGCATTTGTAATAAAACCAAGGAAGTGTATTTACAGCTACAATAAATGTGTATTAATAGTTACAGATTATTACGCAGTAATAACAATGTAACGAACGCATAGTGTGTAGATTTTTTGAACACTAATTATTTTTTTAATCACTTATTAGCACTTTTGTTTTGCATTGCTGGGTGTGTATAAGCACAAATATCAATGCTAAATGTTGTATTGTTCTGTCAGAGCAATTATCCGGAGCAGCATCTACAAGAACCAAAAGTCTTAAAGCCAAATTCCAACATGGGATCATATGACCTTTTTTTTTTTCTTCTTATTCTTTTAAAAAAAAAATCCATTTGGGAACTAGGTTTTAAACAAGCTTTAAGTTAGAAAATGAGTATCTGTTTTTAAGTTCTTTTTATGTTTTCAGTTGGAATGAAGTTTATTCTTTTTAAATATGATTAATTTCTCTTTTATTGTAACAGGAGAAATACGGTGTTACTGCGATGCCCCCCACTGTGTGGCCACCGGTTACATGTGCAAATCAGAGCTGAATGCCTGCTTCACCCGCACCTTAGACCCTCAAAGCGCCAAGTCTCCTTTATCTCATGGATGTTACGACCCTCTGTTGAACTCTGGAAAAACTTGCCATCCAGAGTCAACCTATGACACCATTCATGGATCTGCCACACTTCAGTGTTGCCATGAGGATATGTGCAATTACAGAGGCCTGCAAGATGTCACATACAGAGGAAGTGAAATTCATGGTACGAGGAGGAGTATTCTTTAGTTATTGCTAGTGACAGACAGATAAATCAGACCATTTTTGATTTCAGTCACCCACTTGACCAGTTAATAGAAGTACCTATTGAATTCTACCAATCTACCAATTTAACAATTTGTCATTATCTACAAACAGACTTGTCAATGAGTAATTCAAATATTTTGGGGAATTTTGACATATAGGTACATTGTTTGCTTGAACATGATGTAAACATTGTTTAAGAAATGTTTAAAGAAGAGAGAGAGAGAGAGAGAGAGAGAGAGAGAGAGAGAGAGAGAGAGAAGTTAATTTTCAGAATATCAGTTGCATTTCAATTGGTGTTTTGGTTTATCAGCCAAGCTGGTCTCTAATAATGTGCATGGGCACATGGGGAGGCAAGATCTGAAATGGAGCTTAATCATCAAATTTACAATATTTAGAACTTCCCCACTGTGATTGGTTAATGGTTGTGAAACAGAGTACATTTCATTTAAATGAGTAGTTACAAATCTGTATGACTATTTTAGAAAAATCATTTTTGTCCAATGTTGTTTATAGACCCCACTGACTTTTATTGTATTGACAAAAACAGTTAAACATTCTTAAAAAATCTTCTTTTGTTTACCACAGAATATCATACAATTTAAAAGTGTATGTCAATGTTTTTCTTCAATTGCTTCATAAAAACATGGCCCTAAACATTGTCTGTTCTTATTCAGACAAACGGCGACATCAAACCGAAGGCAGCCGTCACGTGATTGCACGACTACAGGAAATTCCTTCCTCCAAGGAGGTATGGTTCCGTGCTGCAGTCATCACTGTACCCATTGCCGGCGGCCTCATCTTGGTCCTCCTCATCATGTTGGCCTTACGTATGCTTCGCAGTGAAAACCGCAGACTCCGACAACAGCGGAGAGAAATGCTGTCTCGCCTTCATTACAGCTTTCATGGCCAACACCTCACCAAGGGTCATGTGGCCAAACTGGACTTAGAGTGTATGGTTCCAGTAGGAGGCCATGAGCAGTCCGACCTTACCAGCCAAACACTTCTTTCATTGGTCAGCTGGGGAAAGTACAGTGGCCGAGGCAAGCTGGAGTTTGTGTAATGGCTTAAGAATTTGCTTTCCTCTGTGGGACTTGTTTGGCTTAAACTTACATTTTATTTCAGCCCTTCTAAAAGATGTACTGCAAACAAGAACTCAAAAGAGAACACTTGAAAGCTCTAACCATATGGTTGTTGCTCTAGAAGCACTTTACTTGAATTAGAGACTTGAGGAGAAGACTGCTTGTATTATAGGCTGCGACGAGGAGCGGCTTCGTGCTGGTATTCTTTATCACTGAAGGATTCCAAAAAAAAAAAAAAAAGTATTTTGATGTTATCATTTGCACTTTTTGTATAAAGAATCTATGGTTGATTTGCTTTAATAGTGGAGTAAAACCAGTGCGTCAACACTTGTAAAAAATTGTAGGGGTACAACATCTTGTCACTGGGGCAGTACCCTTAAAGGGGCATCTTTGTACCTTGTTTATCCCTAACAGTTTCATAAAGGTACCTTAAGGGTGCATGTTATCATTCTAAGGTATTAATATACACTTTTTAGGGGTAGACAAGGTCTTGGTGACATGCTGTTGTATCAGTAAGGTACAGTTTTTGCCATTTTTTCGCAGTGAATGATGACCGCTGCTGTGTGAATGTGTGACTCTCACTGTTAAAGGGATAGCTCACCCAAAAATGAAATTTCTGTCATTATTTACTCACTCTCAAACTCAAACATATGGGTTTTTAGCTGTTTTTGTTCATGCAGTGAAGTAAATGCGGTTCAAAACTTTCAAGCTCTAAAATGGACATAAAGATAGTGTAAAAATGTAATCCAATCATATAAGTTATGCATATCCATAACTCCAGTCATTTAATTTATTTTCTGAAGCAATATGTTCACTTAGCACAATGAACAGGCCAAAAATGTAAAGGGTTTTCATTTACAAATCAAATCATTGATAAACCTGCACATACAAAGTCCAAATCAAATATGGTGACGTGCCAAAAACATCAAACCTTATTAGTGCATGTGCCATGACGTAAAGGAGGTTAAAAGTTTTGGACTTTCATTGTATGGACAAAAACTTACAACTAAAACATTGTTCAAGCACATTAATTTGTGTTCTGCAGAAGAAAAAAAATGGATTTAAATGTTACGAGGGTGAGCAAACCAAATTTTTTAGCTTTTTGATGAACAATCCCTTTAACATTCACCAGTCACCTCTGACCTGCTTGTAGATTGTGCTCACTGTAAAGATGTTTCACTGTAAATATTACATGTTCAACAAGGAATCTGTTTGGTATTTCGTATCTTTATTGTTTCTTGTTCGATGAGATCGCATTGGGTGTGTGAAGCTGAACAGCACTAAAGTACTCAGTGTTGTGTATAATATTGACAAGCTCATTATACCCGGAGGGAGAAGTCTTAGCTAATTCTTCAGTATGTCAACACGTGCACAGTTGCAACCGCTCGACTGAGGCATTGGAATCATTAGCAGCAGCATAAGGGCATGGCAGTGTAGTGTGGTCGCTATTACAATCATGTCTTGTTTTACAGTAGCGCTACACGTCTGACTGACTCAATTCCCAGGCCACAATCACTCAGACTCAAACTCTTTCACTCGGCTTCTTTGGAAAGAATTTAGATCCTCTGTGTAAACTTACCCTCTCACACTACTTACTGTTAATTCCACTGGAGCGAAGGTGCACTTGACACTGGTTTCCAGTGTAAATTTGATTTTATGTTAGTCTCTTTGGCTCCTTTATTTTGTATTGTGAATAGGTAGTGCAGTGGGTCATAAAATCCCTCCAAAAAATAATCCCTCATGACAGCACAGCATGTCTCTTTACTCATTATTACTTATTATTATTATTATTATTATTATTTTTGCAGGAAATGCAGTCAATGCACTTAACATTTACTTTCATTTTGAATTTTAGTCCATTCTGAGATCCCAAGTTTTAAAAGTGTCTTTCATATGCTTCCTCAAAAATTTGTCCCTGTTCACTTTCCAAGTGGCACTGCACACTCAGCCTCTGGCTCATTGCACAAAAAGTTAACAGTTATTGTTGGCCCTAGAGGAGAACGCAAGCTTTATTGCAGTGAATGGGATAAAAGGCATTTTCCTTTGACAGTAATAACAGGGAACTTATTCCGTGGTCCACATATATTTTAAAACATAAACTCAAATTCTTTAATGTGCATTTTTGCAGAGGATAACAGCAGGGTCGGAGAACAGAACAACCCTTTCTTTTGCCTTCTAGGGGTTTTGGTGGTGCCACTTTTTGCTGCAATCTGTGATTATTTCAAAGTGAAATATATTTATGAATTGATAACCATTAGTGGGTCCTATGTTGGTCTTATTACTATCAGGTTTCTATTTGTGTAAATTAATTATATGATATTTTAGATATACTAATAATCCTCTTACTTAGTACTGTAAATCTTTATCACCTGTTAACAAAAGCCCTCAACATGTCACACTTACAGTACATTCTCATCTAATGAAGTGCTATTACAATGCCTGCTCAAACATGTCAGATAATATCAAAGTGTTTAAGTGAGTCCTAGAAATTGGAGGGAGTCCAGTGTTCCTGCAGACAAATAAAAAGTGTTTAAGAAATTAAAAAAGCAAGACAGATTAACTTTGCTTTCTCAAAACAGGTCTGACCCTTACCTTTTTATGCCTATTGAGCGAGAGATAATGTTTGGTTTCTGTGTCTAGAATGAGGAGGTGTCAGATTTTGTGGGGTGGGGTTCAGTAATGCCTTGTGCCTTCAACCTTTCAAGACTCCCTCAAATCCCTGGCCTGTTCAGAACATGATCAGCAGAGCAAGTGTGCACTTTGAACTTGTAGTGTGAGGAATGTGGATTAATGCATGAGCGCATAGCAAGTCCTCTCTTCAAGGGCACACAGGCCATTCTCTCACATACAACAGCTGAAATACAGAGGCACATGCCCAGAATGAGCTATATTAGTTGTGTTTATCAGTTAGACATGAAATAAGATTTAGTTCTGAGAACTTATTAAGTGTTCTAAATTTGTGTATTTGGATAAAAAACATCTGGAGGCAAACAACAGTAAAAATAATTTAGCTTTTGAATCATCTTTTTTGTATACTGAGAAAGTGAGAAAGACTCTGAGTGTGATATGCATTATTTGCGTATTTGAGTGCGATATGCATTATTTAGTGTTTAATAGAGTATTGTGTTGTTAGTTTAGCAACATCCACTTTTGGAAAACTACTTGAATCAACTATAAGTGTTGGAGTCTTAATTGTGTTTCTTGTGAAGATCACAAATGATCGTTAAACAAGTTCCTGGCATGTAAAGCATTCCAAATTAGTCACTTATGCAGTTCCATTTCAGTTTGAATGCTTTATTGAACGGTAGCTTCCTTTGTAGACAGTAGCGCATGCAGCTTGCTAGGTTTAAGAACAGAGCCAAAGAGTTGTCAGAGCTTTGAGCTTTAATGACAGATTGCAGAAAAAAAGTCATTTCAAAATGTGTAACTGTAAAAAGACATTTATGAAAAAGCTAGAAGAGAAGCTCAGCCAGAGCAAAACCTTTGCCAGGTGGTTCATAAAGAGCTGGACCAGCTTCTAAATCTGCAATATGTTTGGTGACCTCCTTTTTTCTTCAACCTTCACTCACTCCAACTCTGCTAACAGACAGGAAGTACTTAGTCACTTGCTGTTTACCTCAGAAGTTGCAGATATTCTATACCTGCGGGGTCTCACACTTTTAACTTTTTGATGTTCACCTTTGATTTTTCGACTTGTAGTAGTCAGGAAAGTAAAAGGAAAAATATTGTTTTAATTTCAGCCTCTTTTGATCCCCAACTCAAAGGACATTCAACAAATATTACATCACCAAGCAGAGGGGAAACTCGTTTAAAGTTGGTTAGCACTGTAATATTTCAACTTTAACTGGCTAGCTGCTAACATTTATTTTGGTGATTCAAGCATAAAAATTGAAGTGATTTGAAAGAAACAAGCAATTTTTATTACAAATATGAGTCAAACTGGAGCATTACTTTTTAATTATTTTGAAGGGGGGAAATTATATTCTTATAGAAAGATAAGAATTATGTTGACAAAGCAGGGATTGAAGAACAACAATCTGAAAACGCAACATAAATTATGATTAAAAACATAAAAATTAGGGGGTGTAGCACAACCAGCACTCCCCGGATCCGGGCCCTGTTGTTCAAGAGGGGTGTGGAGTTTGGATATGAACATTCCTTTTGTAACTAAATGGGGGAAAACAGGATTAAGAAGAGAGAAAAGGAGATGAGTGAGTTATCAGAAAACAGTGAATATGCAGCTTAAATGAGATTAAAGCTTCATATGTGACGAGAAATGGCAGCTTTATAGGTTTTGAAGAAGCCAAGTAGTGAAAAGTAATGAAAACAGATATAGGTGGACTGGGAATCATAAATAACTTTTGGCTCAATGTCCATTCTCAAAACAAAATGTTCTAAGATGTTCAACATGAAACTTTGGAGCTATAATCGGTTGAATCATTTCCTGAATATTGGCAAGGAACTAAATATAACATTCCTATAACAAAGACACATACAGCAATAAATATAGCCGGATATTAACCATAAATATTTTTTTGTTAGTCAGATAACTAGTAATCTGTAAACCCACTGATATCGAATCAAACTCGCTCCAAGGCAATACACTTTGCACATTTAACTCACACAATGTTCTACAAATGTTCATCATTCATGAAGCAGCAACACTCACTAAAATTTCAGACTCCTAACATTAAATAAATTGTAGTCATATCTTATATGATTGCAACACAAAATAAACAAGATACAGTAATATCTGTTTTTCTGTTATGTTTAGCTAATAAACAACCAGAGACTTTGGAGCCACGTTGAAAAACCAAAATGGATTCAGACTACTTATTTTCTGCCCCCTGTTTAAGTGAGGGAGTGATTTTCACAACTGTAATTTTCAGAATGATGATTAAAGTTTTGAAGTTTGGAAATGAAAGATCTTACAAAGCCTCACCACACAGCCCCACAGAAACTACTATGTTCTTGTTTATCAAAGCCTCATGTTAACGGCTGAAAACAATATTCACGAAGGCAGTCTTGAACCGACAATGAGGGGAGATCAAAATTGACTCTATGTTGGCTCTTTCAGAGAAGCCTTATATTTGTCTGTAAAATAGTAGTCCATGCCCCCCACCCCACCCCCCACAGCATTTCTCTTCCTGGGTACTATTTTCTTGTGGCCTTGTTAAGTACTGTCTAGTTGGTATACATAAGATTTGTGCTGAGGCCAGGAGGATTTATTGTGCAGTAGTGGCACATATATTCACCTTTTGCCAGAAGAACGTGGTCAATAGTCCAGGCTGCATCACAAAAAGTCAGAATATGCATTGATGTATTTCAGAATATTTCATCCAGTTCATTCTCTCAGAAGATCGGGATACATTACGCCAGCATTTGGTGGAGAGACTTTAAGCTGGTAGCTAGTAGCATGGATGCCCCTCCACTTACTATGTAACAAGTACACTGAATGTTATGGGAATTCTTCCCAGTTCTGGTTGACCTAATTTATGCAGCATTTATTATGCAGCAATTATGTTTAGATTTATACCTGTCCACTCTTGTATGTCATTGACCCCTAAGTGTCTGTGCTGATGCGTGCTGATTTTGGGTCAGTTCCTCATTGTGTTTCTAATATTCATTGGAACACAAGAGCCAGGAACGTCTTTTAGATGGACATTTGTTATGACAGATGGGGAAGTCTATTTGATGTATTGTTTAAAATTTATTATAAATCTGTCATCTTTTGATGAGCTGAAAACAAAACCAGGATGCACTGTATCTGTAGTAGTCAAGCATTTTTTTTTTGGTCTAAATGTAATGTTTTGTTGTATTTTGGGTGACTGTCTGTCAATTGCTGTTATGTTGACTTCTGGGAGGTGTAGTATAGAGTGATAGTAGATGATCAAAGGACCACACTGCTCCACAGCGGCTTACTGAAGCTGACACCAGATCTTCCCCTATCATGTCCTGTCATGCTAGTAATTACACAAAGCTGTCTACTTCTGAGCCAAGCCCTTAGACTCCATGTTATCATGTCTCTCTCTAAGGTACACGCTGAGAAGATAAACACACATTTACACACATATCTTTGACGTTAAACTTAAGTTCCTAGTCACATGAGATGGAGGGCATTCCAGTGGCTGAGGACTTAATAACAGGCCAGGATGTTTGTTCCTGCATGTAGGATGTCACTTTGCCTTATGGCAGTCTAAAGGCTACCAGTGACCACCCCAAACAGATGTCTGCTGTACCACAATACATCAGCAGGTCTTCAGTGTGCACCATGATAACACAGATTACACAGTCAAGTACATTGCCAGTTACATATTAAATGATTATATTTTAATAATCATATGTACAGTACACAATTATAATATTAACTGTAGTGTGATATTTCATATTACAATTAAATATACTGTAATTTATTTTAAATGTACTCAATTGCAACCTAATCATTACAAATGTGTAATTACAAATATTTTCAAGTACGTCATACATGTTTCAGTTGAAATGACATTAAAGTATATTTTAGTTTACTACAAATGCTTGTCAGAACATTCTGTAGTACGCTTTAACAATAGTTCAAAGACAATAGATGTAATTATGAAATTGTATATAGTTTAAGTACATAGTTAAGTATATAGTATATAGTCCTATTTAAGTGGCACAAAAAGTACTCTCAAGTTCAACTAAACACATTTAATATAAAGTTATATTAAATCATAATATAAAACAGTTGCACTGTAAATAAGCAACAAAGTTTCAGAAAAACATTTTTATTCTTTTAAAGTGTAATAATTCTATTAGAGATGCTTCAGTGTATGTGTGTGTGTGTATGTATAATATATATATATATATATATATATATTAGTGCTGTCAAACGATTAATCACATCCAAAATAATTTTTTTTTGAAACTTTATGAAAAGAAGAGGAGATGCTACACCATGGTAAAAACATGCCCCCGTCCCAACCTGAGACCTGTAGCAGGCATCAAATTTGAAAAGAGCTCATTTAGTGGATAAAAGTGTAAAATTTCTCAGTTTAAACATTTGTTATGTTCTCTATGTTCTATTGTTAATAAAATATTGGCTCATGTGATTTGAAAGTCTTTTAGTTTTAATTTTATTCAAATTTTAAAAACGTCCCAACATTTCCGGAATTCGAGTTGTGTATATACATGCACACACACATATATACATATATATATACATTATATATATATATATATATATATATATATATATATATATATATACATACATACATACAGGTGCATCTCAATGAATTAGAATGTCGTGGAAAAGTTAATTTATTTCAGTAATTCAACTCAAATTGTGAAACTCGTATTAAATAAATTCAATGCACACAGACTGAAGTAGTTTAAGTCTTTGGTTCTTTAATTGTGATGATTTTGGCTCACATTTAACAAAAACCCACCAATTCACTATCTCAACAAATTAGAATACTTCATAAGACCAATAAAATAAATAAATAAATAAATAAATAAACATTTTTAGTGAATTGTTGGCCTTCTGGAAAGTATGTTCATTTACTGTATATGTATTCAATACTTGATAGGGCTCCTTTTGCTTTAATTACTGCCTCAATTCGGCGTGGCATGGAGGTGATCAGTCTGTGGCACTGCTGAGGTGGTATGGAAGCCCAGGTTTCTTTGACAGTAGCCTTCAGCTCATCTGCATTGTTGGGTCTGGTGTCTCTCATCTTCCTCTTGACAATACCCCGTAGATTCTCTATGAGGTTCAGGTCTGGTGAGTTTGCTGGCCAGTCAAGCACACCAACACCATGGTCATTTAACCAACTTTTGGTGTTTTTGGCAGTGTGGGCAGGTGCCAAGTCCTGCTGGAAAATGAAATCAGCATCTCCATAAAGCTTGTCAGCAGAAGGAAGCATGAAGTGCTCTAAAATGTCCTGGTAGATGGCTGCGTTGACTGTGGACTTTAGAAAACACAATGGACCAACACCAGCAGATGAAATGGCAGCCCAATTCATCACTGACTGTGGAAACTTCACACTGGGCTTCAAGCAGCTTGGATTCTGTGCCTCTCCAGTCTTCCTCCAGACTCTGGGACCTTGATTTCCAAAATCTAATGCAAAATTTACTTTTATCTGAAAAGAGGACTTTGGACCACTGAGCAACAGTCCAGTTTTTTCTCCTTAGCCCAGGTAAGATGTTTCTGACATTGTTTCTGTTTCAGAAGTGGCTTGGTAGCCCTTTTCCTGAAGACGTCTGAGCATGGTGACTCTTGATCACTGACTTCAGCTTCAGTCCACTCCTTGTGAAGCTCTCCCAAGTGTTTGAATCAGCTTTGTTTGACAGTATTCTCAAGCTTGTGGTCATCCCTGTTGCTCGTGCACCTTTTCCTACCCCATTTCTTCCTTCCAGTCAACTTTTCACTTAATATGCTTTGATACAGCACTCTGTGAACAGCCAACCATTCAGTAACGACCTTCTGTGACTTATCCTCTTTGTCGAGGGTGTCAATGATTGTCTTCTGGACAACTGTCAGATCAGCAGTCTTCAGGAAACCTTTGCAGGTGTTTTGAGTTGATTAGCTGATTGGCATGTCACCATATTCTAATTTGTTGAGATAGTGAATTGGTGGGTTTTGTTAAATGTGAGCCAAAATCATCACAATTAAAAGAACCAAAGACTTAAACTACTTCAGTCTGTGTGCACTGAATTTATTTAATACACAAGTTTCACAATTTGAGTTGAGTTAGTGAAATAAATGAACTTTTCCACAACATTCTAATTTATTGAGATGCATATATATATATATATATATATATATATATATATATATATATATATATATATATATATATATATAGTCACAGAGTCAAAGATAGTGGCTAGACTTCATGACATTGTGCTTAAGAAACAGGAAGATATTAAATCAGGACGCTGGTGAGATTCAGGGACTTTGAAACTAAGTTCTAGATTTATGAGTGTGTGTGCCTCAAAGATTTGGGTACAAATCAAAATGATCTGGACAAGAAGGATAATAGACTTGGTCGGCATTGCTGGGAACGCCCACAAAAATGTCATATCCGTTTATGCCGTGGGGGAAAACAAACCATTCTAATTAATGCGTGAAGACCTTGTTAGGCGCTTGATCTTTACTTTTTGTTATGATTTCGACTCATTTTTGCTTGGTGCAATGCCGAAAAGTTGGTGTGTGGCATTCTGCACCTCTATTAAGTTAAAAAAAAAAAAAAAAAAACATCTGGAGATTTATATACTGCCGAATAAACAGACAGAGGTAGCACAATCTGAGCGGGTAGCACACAACATCAGAACTCCGACAGCAGTTATGGATATACAACGTATGAAACATATCAAGCTTAATATTCATATTTATATGCACTCCAGATAGGCTAGACTTACCCTTCAATGACCTGTCATTAGTCCCATCCTGTTCTGATGGGGCTTACAGTAACCCTCCTTCACATCAAATAAATGTCACTCCCTGATATTTTGTGATGTAAATGTCATAATCTATTAAAACATTTATTTCATATTATTTAGGCTACGCAATCCCTTACGAAAATGAACAATGGTATTACTATAGTAAAAGTAGGCTATAGTAGGCTAACCGTGTTTTTTTGGGCGTTTTTATTACCAGTTGTAGCCTATAACCACAGTTTTACTACAAATACCATGGTTAAACTATGGTTAGTGTAGCAAAACATGTTTAATTTGTTTTTACCATGGTTTACCTATAGTAACCATGTTTTTTGGTTGTAACCACGGTTAATTTTCATAAGGGATATTTTCATGTTATTTTATATCTTTTTATTTTACGGCATGTATTTGTAAAAATGATTAGGCTATAGGTTTAGCACACACCACATAATGCTGTGCATTTCAAGGCACTTCAGTAGACCTTTAAAATGTTACCTATGTTTTGTCAATGTTAAAATTCTTTTTAATATATCAATAAAATCGTATGACAGGCTTTTACTCTAGTCTTTATCACTTTATTAAAATTAAGCAAAACAAAACAACAAATGTTTACTTTCACAAGCCATCACGTATAGGCTTGTAGTAGCTGTCTCTTGCCTGGAGACTCAATCAGGTAACAAAAAGTGTCGGAAAACGACACCTCTGGCCATTCCATTGGGTCACTTGTCCAGTCACAGATACCGTACAGACAGTCTGACCCAATACGGCTCAGTTTTTTGACGTATCTTGCTCTGTCGAGAGGCAGAAATGATTTTATGTAGACCATTCTGGGTCAACACCATGCTTTTCCAATGAGGGGGAAAGGATCGTTTTCCCCCACGTCGACTCCGCCCACACAGCTATGACACGAAAACCGACCAAATCTATGGGATGATGCAGTAAAACTGGTGAAATAAAATGTAATTTTGGTTTTGAAAGACATCCTGACTAGCCTTTACCCTCTGCTGCATTGCATTACACTAGCTTTGAAGCCACCACAATGTGCTGAGCATTCTCTCTCCCACCCTCTGTCTCTTGCTCTCTTCCTCTAGTAAAGCTAAGTCAAGCCAGCACCCGGTGCTTCTAATTACGGGGCCGGAAGATTGTAGGGTTTGAAGTCATCTCCACAGGCCAGCCAAGATTACAGTGCTGCATCTGTGCCTGTGTTGGAGAAAGAACGAGGGGAAACAGACTCTCTGCTGAGTGCTGTATTTAGATGTGCTCGAACTGCAAGACAGCCAGTCTTCAATTTCTCTTTTTTTTTTCCTTTCTTTTTTTTTTTTGAATGTGGGTTTTGTAAGAGTTACAGCACAAATGCCTAAATTCAACAGAATAATGCCAGATAAAGGTTGCATGATTGAAACATTATAGCAGTCAGTGTGTTAAACTGTAAAATTGCATGAAATGTTCCATTAGATCTACAACAGTTTTTCACCATATAGAGTAAGAGTTTAGTGGTTCAATGCTGTTGTGTATTTGCGAATAGCATTGCAAAGTTGTCTGGTTGGAATTACAGCTCCCAACCTGAGTTTAGAAGCATAGTTTCTTGTTAGTATAACATGTGGAGATAGTTTTCTAGAGCAATACAAGCAAGCTAACATGCAATACAATCTATATATTTCACTCCATATACAGTACATTTTTGAAAATTGTGCATATATATTTATTACCCCAGAGGTATTAATCTGACATGAAAGTAATAGTTCACCCAAAAATGAAAATTACCCCATGATTTACTCACTCTCAAGCCATCCTAGGTGTATATGACATTCTTCTTTCAGACAAACACAGTCGGGGTTATATAAAAAATGTCCTGGCTCTTCCAAGCTCTATAATGGCAGTAGGTAGTGGTCCAGATTTTGAAGCAAAATAAAGCAAAATAAATCCACAAACTGTTGTCTGCGTGTACTTGAGAGAGTGGCGTTCCAGCGGATGACGTAGGACATAGACAAATGCAATGACGAACACAGAAGTGACAAACACGGAAGCGCAGAAGAGAGAGCAAAACAAAACAACAAATTAGAACTACAAAACAATAATTTGCAAAGAAAAATGTCTGAGGATTTATATATAGACAAGAGGACACAAATCTTACTTTTGCTGTAAACAAAACTTGGTTCTCTCAAGACTAGCTTATTCTCACCGGAGCATAAAGGAATAGTTCACCCAAAAATGAAAATCTGATGTTTATCTGCTTACCCCAAGGGCATCCATGATGTAGGTGACTTTGTTTCTTCAGTAGAACACAAACGAAGATTTTTAACTCAAACTGTTGCAGTCTGTCAGTCATATAATGTCAGTCAATGGTACTCACAGCATATACATACACAGCATACAACATACACAGACAAAACCAAATTAAACCCTGCGGCTGGTGATACATTGAGGTCTAAAGACATGAAACGATCGGTCTGTGCAAGAAACTGAACAGTAGTGATGTTACATATGACACTGAAGCTTCAAAGCGTGTATCGAGTAAGCAGCGCAATTTCTCACGAAGCTGTGTGCCGGAGCACGTATTGTTTTCAGAGAATCACGTGATCAACGAAAAACGAAGCCTCAGTTTCTGTCCAATCACGTGCGCGTGTCGGAATGTTCGAAACCCCAGATCTTACTTTACCAGTAGGTTTTCATTCAGACTTATTCAATTACATTTTTAAATACCCAGTCATACAATATGAAGAATAAAAATTATTTCATAAAAAATAAAATATTTGGCCTATGCAATTCATATATGTGTACATTACTCTTCTATTAGGCCTATATCATATTGATATTCATATTGGCATTTAATACCACAGTTTATTGGGTAAATTATTTTATCAGAGAGAGAATTTAAACAAATAAACAAACAAACAAACAAACACACACTGTTGGGATTTTATTTGTGCACGTAACAGTCGATCTATGAAATTTGTGGTCGCTGCTTCGTCCGACAGAGCGTCTTTCACAGGCTTTTGGCTGCTATTGTTTGTTATTAACCACCAGATGGCGCTGTTGTTGACACTCGCGAAGCTTTGAATCTTTTCCCGAAACAGTCAGAGGAAAGCCTCAGTCCTTCATGAGGCTTCATTTACCCATCACTACTGAACAGTATTTATATAGTTTTTTTACCTCTGATCCGCCGCACGGTCCAGCTGTCCTGAGCTCGTTCACACAACAGCCTGCGTGTGACGCGTCTTCTTCTTCTTCTTGCTTTACGGCGGATCACAGCCTTATAAGTGCTTTACAGCCAACTATCTCTCAAATGGACCACTGACACTCCTAATTGAGATTGTAGATAGCGTGTCAATGGTCCATTTGAGAGATAGGTGGCGGTAATGCACTTATAAGTCTGCGACCCGCCGATAGCTTAAGCTATCCCTTTAAGCTTCGCTCACGTCCTATGTCATCCCTAGAATGGCATTTTCTCATGAACGCGCGTGTACGACAATTAGTGGAAGCTAGAGATTACGGTTTATAAAGTTGTAAATATGGATATTTTTCTTACACAAATGCATTGTTTCACTTCAGAAGGCCTTTATTCACCCCTCGGAGCTGAGTGGAGCACTTTTTTATGATGGATGGATGCACTTTATTTTGCTTTAAAATCTGGACAGCTGACTGTAAAAAAAAAAAAAAAAAAAAAAAAAAAAAGTTGAGCAAACTTAAAATTTTAAGTCAACCAACTTCAGCAGATTTTTGAGTTTTCTCAACTTTTTTTTATTTTTTTTTAGGAAATTTTTTAGTTTTCTCAACTTTTTATTGTATAAACTTAAAACAACAAGTTGAGAAAACTCAAAAAATCTGCTTAAGCTGGTTTCCTTAAAATTTTTAAGTTTGCTAAAATTTTTCTCTTTTTTTTTTCTTTTTTTTTTACAGTGCTGTAAAAAAATCTAAAGTTGAGAGAACTTAAACGTTTAAGGCAACCAGCTTCAGCAGATTTTTGAGTTCTCAACTTGTTGTTTTAAGTTTATACAACAAAAAGTTGAGAAAACTAAAAAATTTCCTAAAAAAAAAAATAAGTTGAGAAAACTCAAAAATCTGCTGAAGCTGATACCCACTGCCATTATAAAGCTTGGAAGAGCCAGGGTAATTTTCATTTTGGGTGAACTATACTTTTAATTCGATTTTGAATGTATTAATTATAAGAAGTCATTAGTTCACCACCTTTGTGACATCATTAACCAATGTGGTTTGAACAGCGAATGAGTGAAAAATTTGCAATGGCTGCTAGGTAGATGCTTACTGGCCAAACAAACAAACAAACAAAATATTAACTTCCAATACCTATGTCTATAGATTTATAGGTTTGGTTCCTTCCTTTAGTCTAAGTTTATGTTTTACCTGTTTTATCATCCACAAGGTAAAAAATTTGACCTTTGAGGCATTTTTGAGGCATTCATATCCATAGCACAAACATAGGTTTAGGGCAGGTTTAATACATAGGGTTAGGGGCTTATTAAAATATAAGAATTGTTTTCAAACAACTCTCCCTGTTAAAAACACTCCCCCATCTTCCATTGGTTTACTGTTACTACTACTACTACTACTAATGTATTCCCATCTCAAACACACTCCACTGGTTAAGCCAATGTTGCTGTGTCAGGCCATTCAGGATACAGGAATGTTTTGATAGCTCCAGAGAGCCCCATTAATGAAATCAGCCTATGAATGGCTCATGTTTAGTTTTCTCTGCATATTATGCTGTGATCAAAGAAAGTTGTTCTAACATTAACATAAAATACATACTTCAGTTTTGTAGAAATTGAGGGAATTTTTCTTTGTAAAATATGAAACAGAACCCAAGTGAGGCAGGATGATTGGCCAGTTTAAATGTGGATTCTGGTTTCGCTGAAACTGATAGTTAAAAACAATGTTTCTGAAAATGAGTGTTTAAATCCTCCGTGGCTCCATTCATCTTGCAGAGTCTGACAGTTTATTGTCAGAAGCTGTTTAGATGGAGCCATACACACATTTTCAGCATAACAGAGTGACAGCTACCTGCTTTAACTGACATTTCGCCTTACATAACCCCTGTGGACTGGGATTTTTTTCTTGTTTTGAAACATTGTACGAAAGCAGCTCCAATACTTGTGTAGAGAAATATACATATATATATATATATATATATATATATATATATATACATACATATACACACACACACACACACACACACACCCACACACCAACTTTGGAGTGACTGATGTTGCTGAAATACATGGGGTAAGCTGCACCACTTTTTATTTAGGCAAGGATAAAGTAATAGGATAATAATCAGAAATAAAAAATAATACACCTAATTAAATTGCAGAATGTTTGCTTTCTTTGGAAGCAAGTATTTGTAACATATGGCATAGAAATATGATTTCTTAAAATAAACATTTATATTTTGATAAAAAAAATACATATATATTTTGAAATATATTTTGCTGCACTTTAATCACAAAAGCCAAGAAAAAATATTTACAATATTAGAACTGACATTTTATATTAGGTGTCTTTAATTAAATGCTTACATCTAAATAAATAAATACATGAATGAATGAATGAATGAATGTTAGGTACAGTGTACCTATTGTGTTCATGTTGAATTGCAAGTGTAATTATAGATGTAACTACATAAATAATTAATGTAATTAAAGGAAGATTTTTTTTTTTTTTAAATATAAGTATGATGTAATAACATGTACAATAAGTCCATTGTATCAATTTATTGATATTAATGTAAGTTCATAGTAGTTAAAGACATTTAATATAAAGTGAACTTACATTTACATGTATTTATAATATTTACAATAATAAACCCCCCTCCCCAAAAATAAATAAATGAAATAAATAAATAAATAAATAATTGGTAAATCTTTAAGCAAAGCATTTTCTTGATTTTATACTTTTATACTTTGTAAATGCACCAACATATATTTTTAGACCTTTTAAACTTTAAAAAGTTAGAATAAATAAAACATAAAATACACATTTTCTAAAATAACTAATTTTCCCCGACATATAGAAAATTTAGTTTGACAGGAAATGTTGTTTTATTATTATTATTTTTATTATAATAATAATAATAATAATAAAATAGCTGTTTTAAAATTTTCTGTGTCAGTCACAGGTAGCTGTATAGGATGGGTCTTTTCTATAAAAAAAAAAAAAAAAAAAACACTGTACAGTTTTTTTAAAATAGTGTGCAGTTTACCCCAATCTCCCCTACTGTGTTTTAAACACATATATGCTTAATGACTTGTTTTCTTTCAGCTTTTTCCTTGTGTAGGTGGTTTCTCTGAGCTGTGTGTAGAAGGGCGTCTTGCCGGGTCCTGCCCTATGATTGCTGAGCTCGTCTCTGCGTTTAAACGTGCTCTGCTCTGTAATTATATGTTTGCCAGGCAGTCTGGTGAAAAACAGGCTGAGAGAGAGAGAGAGAGAGAGAGAGAGAGAGAGAGAGAGAGACAGAGAGAGAGCGAGAGCCTCGGGCCTGGGCTGAGAGAAGGGAGGAGACGCTCTCAAAGCCCCATCCTTGTTATTTAATAGTCTGACAGACAGCCATGGCTCCACACTACCTTTTTGTTCTACGTCGTCTGGGTGTTTAGTTTGTAATGTTCTATGACGAGGCGGCTGATTTATACCTGAATGAACCTGAATTTAAAACCTGAATGCTGATAATGCAGAGTCGTTTATACATTTTAAACCACTTTTAAAATAATTTCTGCTTCACTAATGTCACCAGACTGAATTAGGATTTGATATTTTGAGGTTTTTCACTGGTTTTGTCATCAAAACATAAACAAACATACAGTGTAAGATTGTACAACACTTGATGATTATTTCCAACAGGTTTCCCAAACACTATTCCCACATCGGTTCCCACAGCCATTATCTCTGGTCAGACCTGCAGGCAAAAGTACAGTTACTTCTGTCTTAACTTTTATATGTGGCTCTTCCATAAGTCATGCTTATAGCATTGCTTTAACACAGGCTTTTAGCATTTACACCAACCCACATGGCTATTTTTAGAAAAGCATGTTAACACACTGCTCTGCAATATATGCATTGTCTATGTTACATGCAAATGTACATAATATACACATAATATACAACAACTGCATTTTCCAGAATCTAAACAACAGAGCACACACACTGTGTGGAATATTGTATCCCACAATGCTCTCAGCCTGACCACAAAGTTCTCAACTTGACCTTTCATTTCCAGTGTGATGGATTAACAGTATGAAAATTAATATCAAATCAATCAGAATTCAATCCAGACAGCAATGCTCAGATGTTCAAGTAATTTGTCTGATTTTCTTTTTAATAGTAGGCATTATACAGTGTATACAGCACAGTATCAAGCTAGTAAATTATTATTTCATTCCAAACATTGTTACCTCTCACCTCCACCCTCTATCCATTTTGTGTGTGGTTGTGTGTAGTAGCTTTGAACAAGCCAAAACTGTGTTCTCAGTGTTCCTCTTTGTCATTTAGTTATTTAGGTGTGAGTAAAATTGCTCTATTAGTTTATGCATGTTGCACAATGACGTGATGCAATACTCATATTATTATGATTACAGTGAATTCTACACCCATTGTTAGGCCCATGGAAAGGCAAGACCTGTGAGACAGGAGACAAATGTCAGATCTACATTCTAGCTTGATTCAATACGACTATTTTACTAAATATAGTAAACAATAAATGGTTATAAATAACTAAATGCGTAGTAAATGTGTGCAGCGCACATTCATTTCAAGTTTTTAAAGCATGAAAATGTGATTCGAATGAGATTTGAATTTATATAGATGTTTGTTTTTAAATAGAGAGTTTGTTTGTTTATGTGTTTTTTTTAATTTATTTTAAATCACATTTAGCTTATTTGCAGGTTACTTCACATGTGAAAATGATGCACTTTATCAACATAGTCCATGTTCCATGAATCCTCTAATAAAAGTATAAGTATAATAATTATTCAAGATTTTGAAAAATGTTTAAATTTATAAATAGCATGTCACACTACTGTCACTGCTTGAGATTTTCATGTCAATTTCCTTAATACTTATGAGTACCAAATGTACCAATATGCCCAAATGTGTGCTGATGTATCTTGTACCACAAAGAAAATACTGTTCATGGAAAGAATGGTAGAGACACTTCTGGCCTGTCCAAAAAAAAAAAAAAGAAGTGATTTCTGCCAGTAGTCTGTTTGTATTAATAGCCTCATCAAACGTCGAAGTGGCATCGGGAAACACTTGCGGTTACCCCACAAATGAGTATTACCTTCCTTCTGAAACAATTCCCTAAAGGGCTCAGGATGTAAAAACAAATGGGCACATCAGTAAATTGACATCTGTTTGTGGTTTGTCTGCAGAACTGGAGTTGATCTGGCTTTAGTGCTTTAATGTTTAAACTATTAGACAGTTTAAGCAAAGACCTTGATCTCCTAAAACACAATCACACCAGTCCTCTTTAATTATTCCTGTTAGCTATTTATAATCACTTTGGCTAAAGTATTAAAAATAGACCCTGTTTCACCAGTTAAATTTCAAATGTGAGTGGCTCAGATGCACTCCAGGCCTAAATAATTTTGTGTTTAGCATTTATATTGTTTAGTCTTGTATATGGGTTTTTTATGACCTGGGGAATTACATTGGACGAAACTACACGGTTCTGAGTGCTCCGGGTCTGAAAGAGGTAGAAATAAAAGGAAAGAGGATGAGGAAAACCATTCCCTGTGCTCTCCATAAAAAAACAGTTCTGAAATCTGGGTGACTGTGCCCTCCATAAAGTCACTCTGAGAGGGCCCCTTTTTATTTGGTTCGAACAGGAGGTTTGTGTTAACGCCATCACCAACTGTACACAAGAGAGTCCCTGGTCCTTTTTACAGAGGGGTCTGGAGTTCATTAAGCCCTTTGGTGGGAGGAGAGAGAAAAAGAGCCCTGGAGCATGGTCTTTACACAGAAGGACACGAGCTGGAGGCTAACACCTGTGCTGACTGGATATTTGAAGTGCTATTGTAGTAGTGGAAAACAGAATTGTTTTATTGAAATTTTTAAAGGAAACTGAGTTTCATTTTATATTTCCGTGTGTACTGATCCAGTCATTTCCTAATCATGTAACCGCTTCTGTGTTGGATCTTGAGGGTTTCATGTTTATTAATGCCTGTGCTTTCTGAGAGCTTTATTTCTAAAAGTGGCAACTTGCAGCTGTAACATTAAAGAGCTATTTCTACCTAATCTGGTGTAACCTAATATATTTAGGTTGATTCTAGATGTTAAATACAATTTTTATTTGAATAAAATCAGTTAATTTCGATGTTACCACATGAAGCACATTTTTTTTAGGTTTGCCTCAACGATGTGAGATATTAAAAAAAGAGATAATTATGTAGAATATGTGGTAGTTGTGGATACATTTAATAAGTCTGCACTTTTTTATTTGGCACGTTCATTCCACAGTGAGGTTTTCATGAGGCAATGTATATGTATAAATGCAGATTAAAAATTCAAAGAGACAAGATAGTCTATGACCTGACATTTCCATGACAATCTGTGTCAGGGGTTGTAGTTCACCATGCACGACACAGAATAATTTATAAACACTTTACTTAGCTAGGAGAACACCGAGAAGGAGAATCAACACAGCAAACTACACAAAATCATAGACAACACAGAACAATGAACAGAAAGAACTGAGGTTTCAAATACATAGAAGGAATAATCAATGGAACAGAGAACAGCTGTGAAACCAAGGAAACAAATGAGTGGTGGGAAAATGGGAAAAAAGGAACACTAAAACAAAACCAAAACAGAACATACTGGTGACAATCAGCCACTCACGTGTCACATCCAGGCGCAGTGTTGTAACTTGCAACAACATTGGTTTGCTTTTACAATTTTGACCCTAAATACTAATAGAAGTAGTGATAAATAATAAAATGACTGACTTACAGCACACTGCTGTCACAACTTTAAAGGGTTACTCCACCCCAAAATAAAAATTTCGTCATTAATTACTCACCCTCATGTCGCTCCAAATCCGTAAGATCTCCGTTCATCTTCGGAACATAAATTAAGATATTTCTGATGCATTCTGAGAGCTGTCTGACCCTCCTATAGACAGCAATGGAATTAACACGATCAACATCCAGAAACGCAGCAAGGAGATCGCTAAAACAATCCATGTGACATCAGGGGTTCAACCGTAATTTACGAGCTACGAGAATACTTTTTGTATGCAAAGAAAGCAAAAATAACGACTTTATTCAACAATTTGTCTCCTCCGCTGTTTTCGTTCAAATCAAAGCGTAAATAAATGTAGAAAATGTATCCGTGTGGTGTGGCTGATACAGAACAGCATACGCTGTTTGCGTTCAGTGGATATTCTCCAAAATGGTGCTATGGTGACGCGAAGGAGATGGATTGATGAATAAAGTTGTTATTTTTGTTTTCTTTGCGCACAAAAAGTATTCTTCATAGCTTCGTAAATTTACGGTTGAACCCCTGATGTCACATGGATTATTTTAGCTATTTCTTATTTTAGCTCTCAGAATGCATCAAAAATATCTTAATTTGTGTTCCGAAGATGAGCAGAGGTCTTACCGGTTTGGAACGACATGAGGGTGAGTAATTAATGACAAAATTTTCATTTTGGGGTGGAGTAATCCTTTAAAAGTCTGCAGCAGTTTAGCTAAGTACTGTACTTGTTGTAAATCATGAGGAAACCCTAATATTTTTACACCATACAAGTCAATAAAAAAAAGCAGAGCTGAAACAAAATAGTATCATGGATATGTAGCATTTAAAATTATTTCAAGTTAAGAACTGCTACGCATTTATGTTCTGACCGAGGTCTAAATTAGGTTTCCCTTTCAAGCTTTAACTTTTTTTTCTGTATTGTCAATATTACTGTCATATTATAATGGGAATACAGACCAAACTATATTAAAACTATTAGATGCTAGGTTATAGTCCAGTGGCCTTTTTTAATCTGTGAAATTATATTACAGTCATAAGTGAGGGTTATGCTGTTTGACTTTTACCTTCAGTACCTTGCGGCCAGTTCCCCACATCCCTCATTATTCCACCTCTTCTTCCCGAAACGGCCACATTCCTGCGTTTCACAGCCATAAACAACTATTAAGCTAATGGGTAAAAAAATCATTATAGGGGAACATCTGTGGACCCCAAGGTACCAGTTAAAGTGGGTAAGTGAGGCGCGGTGCCCAGTAATGCTGTGTCTGATTGGCCTAATGCGGTTTATCTTTTCTTCAAGCCCCTCCCGAGCGCATGTAAGCGCACTTTTAAGTCTGTCTAGTGACAGGGGGAGTCAAACAGAAGGGATGAATAAAATAGAATGGGGGGGTTAAAAAGGAGGGTTGAGTTTAAAACAGAAAGCCTAAATTATTAAACAAACAGATGGAAACGTTTAGCCCCCGAGTGGTAGCTAATGTGGCCCACTCTCTAGTCAGTTTGTTTAATGCTCTTTCATTTAGCCAGCCTCAGATTTAAGGATGTCACTGAAAATTGAGGTAAGTAAACTGTCAAGCAAATGAAGGGTTGGAGGGGGTTGGAAGGAAAAAGATCTCTGGCTGTAAATCACATAATTACAGGCCCCAGAGAGGAACGCAGGCTTTTTAAATGAAACTTGCTTCCCACCAGGATTTCCACTTCAATAACTGCACACAGGCAGCCCTGGGGCAGGCGGGTATGAGTTGGAGTAGGGTAGCTGCTCTCCAGACTGCTGATCAGGTCAAATGAGCGACCATAACATCTGGCCTGTACCTATGTGCTGCCAAAGCAAGATATGCCACGGCACCTCAAAACCAACAGAAATAGGGGGAATTTGACCTTTCAGGGGCTTTTGGATGAGTGAGATGGGAGATCTAAAACTGAGACTTAAAACTGATAGGATGTGACAAATAGTTGCCTGGACAGGTGACTGCTCCCACACAACACATTTATTGCTATGCTAGTGTGCTAAATGAAAACTGAAGTAGGATAGAAGGCACAAATGTGCTTGATAAATGTGATGAGCTAATTAATTTCAACAATTTTAATTGGTGTTCATGGTGTTTCTTTGACTTCAGTCACCTTTTATATCTACTGGGAACAGTTTTCAACTTCTTTTTGTTATATGAAGGTCACATAATTGATATAGAAACATGTTATCATGCCTTCATTATTTATTTGTGCTTTATATTTAAATGCCTTTCATGGCATTTGATTTTATTGTTTGACTACAGACTTTTATCTATGAAAATCAATCATGAATAATAATTATTATATTTAATGATTTAGTCAGAGCTAATAGTCTTGTGGGCAGTGCTTAAACAAATAGCGCCTTTGCACTTTGAGTCCTGCACCACTGATTCCTGGCTTGTGGTCCTTTCCAATCTCTCCAGTGTTGTTTACTGTCCACTCTACTGTTCTGTACAAAAAAAAACAACAAAAAAAAAAAACCTTCATGATCTAACCAAAAGTGAAATAAACATAAACCATTTCAATATTTTTATTATGAGAAAGATTAATATAATCACTTCCAATTTACACAACAATAATAACAATCACTACCAGGGAGATAACAGTGTCGGTGAAGAGCTTGACATATGAGACATGATGTGTAAAGAAAATTTAAGATACATATCACTTGTTAACTGATTATATTCATTGTGTGGTTTATTGTGTTATTTCAAACTGTCATTTTGTAAAATTATTCAAATTTTACAAATATTCTGTGCATTTAGGATTCTTAGAATATGATCTATGATATTAGCCAGACAAAGGAAACTTTTTATTTTTATTCCAACATTTTATTCTAATTTTTTAATGTAATTTAATGTAATTCTCACACCTTTCAGAGAGAAAGAGAGAAATTGTTAGTTAACAAATTATACTAGGGAGAATGTCAAGAGAAGCCTATATTTCCTGCACTGTTCAGTTCCATTTGCTTTTAAATCAAACTATAAAAATATTTTTACTGTATAAACGTGCATAAGAAAGACGAAACAAGTGCAATCACAAACGTTCCAATAAAATGTTAAAATGAATGCCTCATTTTATCAACAACAATCAAACTCACAAACAAGCTGCATTCATTCACATGGTCATTGGTAAAATCTGATATCTTTTGTTTGGTTTGTTACTGGTATGTGACCTGTTTCTTCCTCTCTTTTCTCTGGGCACAATGTTGGCGTTCTTCAGCCACACTGGGGTTGTAAGCGAACTAAATACCCTGGAGAGGACCTCCAAGCAGACCTCATAAACACCATCAACTAACAGATCTTACATTTTCAGCTTTTTCCCACCCCCCTTTCCTCTTCTCCAACCACTCCCACACTCTTTCTGTCGTGAGCATAGAGGCATGAAAATACTTTCCCAAATGGAGATAATTGGGGGGGAAAGAGCCCTGCCCTGTCTGCCTAATCAACTCACACAACAATCGGTGGATTGTTCCGGAAGGCTGGTGACACAAAACCTTGTCCTGCAACATTTGAGCTGTAATTAGCAAGCACTTACTGTCATGCATGTCAGATGCGGTTATTTGGTGGATTGAATTGAACAATGAGTACATTGAGGCATCATGCGTGGGCCTACAGTAGAAACGTAGATGAACATAATACAGTGTCTATAAAAAGTATTTCCCCCCTTGGAAGTTTTATTGTTTTACAAACCTAAATTACATTTCATTTGGATTATCTTTTTTATATTGTTGATTTTTAACTATTACTGTGTATCTTTGGCTTTTTGCTTGGGATTACTCTCTTAAAGTCAGTTTTCATTCCAGCAGAATCGCCCTATATTTGTCAGCAGTCTACAAGCTTTCCAGAAAGTGTTGAATGGTGTGTTTCTGATTTAGTGTTTGCTTTACATCAAAAAAGCTAAATTTTTTGGTGTCATCAGACCATAGGCACTGTATACCCTGTAGAAAAAAACAGCATATGCTGGTTAGGTATGTTTTGAAGCATGGCTGATGGTTTGAGCTGGTTTAAGCTGGTCCTTAGCTGGTCATGTGCTTGTCCTAAGCTGGTCCTAAGCAACTAGCTCCTGCTCAGGACCAGCTTAGGACCAGCACATAACCAGTGTAAACCAGCTCATGATTTTTCAACAGGGTATACTGTACATTGTTTTTTTGTTTTTTCATTCATAGATGTATTCATTTCATCCATTTATGCAGGCTCTTCCTTGGGTTCTCTTCTTTGGGACTCTGTTCATTTTAGCAGTATTGTTTATGTGTGCTGCTCGATGGTGGAGTCTTCACAAACATATAAATAATTACAAGATTCAACCAGCCCGATCTCACAGCAATTCATACATATTTTACGAGGTGGCTAATTCGTACGACCTCACTCATACAAATTCATATGATTTTTGCTAAATCGTACGTATTTTACGAGTTGCACAACTCGTATGAATTTGTACGAATGACCTACACCTAACCCCGCCCCTAAACCTAACCATCACTGGGGTCTAGACAAATCGTACAAAATCGTACGAGTGAGATTGTACAAATTCGTACGAATTAGCCACCTCGTAAAATACGTACGAATTGGTTGTGAGATAGCGTTGGATTATTTTCATGCAGGATAACATAAAATGCAATGTGCTCATGTAAATAAAGAACATGGTTGTTAAACAAAATGTATATAATGTGGTTTAAACATGCTCAGTGCCAGACTATTCTTTAATCAGAAAGACCAACAGTCTCACTCCATGCAGACAGAAAGACAAACAGTCTGGATCCTGTTCTATGTTGAATCAATGATCAGAGTTTGTGACACCAAAGGACTGATAAGAGATAAACCTCACTCACCCTATCTTTCTCTGCCTCCCTGACCTCTCTTAAAACCAAACAGAAGCACAGAGATCAAGAGCACTACCCTTTTTCTAGTATGCTAAAGTATAGTTTTGCAGTTAATGTATTTGTGAATATATTCCAAAACATTCCAAATATGTTTGAATTATGTTACACCCAAAAGTGACTTTTTGGGAGAATCTCTTGGTATACACTTGATATACACTCTTTGATATACAGTATTTAAACAGAAATTTAATTAGGACTTTGTTGCCAAAGTTACAAAAATAATCATGAAGATATCATAAAAAAATCCATACAACTTGCACATTATTTTCCAAGTTATCTTAAGTCATACTCATATTAGTCATTATTTACTGAAAATCATTGAAAAATAATCTCTACAGAAGCTCTCCGTGCATTTTGGAGCTTAACTATCCAAGTTATTATTCATTTCTAACTTATAGGGAAGAGTGGCCAGAATATCCCTTAAAAATTTGCCTTTATGTTCCATGGGAGACAGAAAGATCAGTTTAGAACAACATGAGGGTGAGTAATTAATGACAGGATTTTCATTTTCAGGCAAACTATCCCTTTAACCTTTGATAAATATTCCCTTAAAATAAAAGTCTTGTTTGTCTTGAATAGCTACTCTGTGTTCTTTATTCAATAAATCTCCAAGAACCATGTCTACTTGGTTATAATTACACTCTGAAGTAAGTTCACAGGGAAATGTCTCTCCTAACTACTTAGAGAGCTTCCCATCCTTTTGTCCAATTTCTTGGCAGCCCTTTAAAAAGTATAACTGTATAAATCAAATTACCAGCCGAGAGAGAGAGAGAGAGTGCTATAACTGAATAACTAAGATCAGTCTGATGGTCACAGGGAATGACAGCCCTGGGGGAGAGGTCGTTATCTGACCTGAAGGACCCTGAGGTGCCACTTCCCTGCCTGATTAGATCTCTGACGGCAGGAATGTCTGTTTTGTGACGCTGGTCAGGGAGATCACAGACAGAAGCATTCACAAGCTACATATCTAATGAGTCACATGGGCCGAGCTCTTGCTCAGACTAGTCCAAAGGAACTTCATTCCCTTTTCTAGACCTGATCAACACATGTGAAACATGGCTTTAAACTGGCATGGAGACAAGAAATACACTTCAGCGTCAGAAGAAAATCACCTGAAAGGGTGAATCTCACAAGCCTGCCAAGAACACGTCATATTTCTCTTCAAAATCAAAATAAGAACTTTTATTTGGCTTAAAGACATGAAGCCAATTTTAGGAGCATTATATATGAAGACTGTTATATTAAGTCAAATCAAATCAAGTCAAATTTATTTATACACATTGTTTCAAAGCAGCATTACAAAAAGTCATTGTCTTAATGTTTATAATTTAGCAGATTAGAGCTAGGCAATAATGTATTTGTACATACAATGTTGTACGTTGACGTTATACCTACAGTAGTTTTGTACCTGTATTTATGCAGATAATGTTAGGCATACTTATATATATATATATATATATATATATATATATATATATATATATATATATACAACTTTCTATTAAGTTCTGGAAGATAATATAGTTATAGGTGTAGGTATTGAGATTTGCTATATAGTTATATATTGCTTTACATGAGTATACACTATGCATGCAGGTAAAGTAGGATGTACAGTAATACTTTATTTTGATAGTTTACTTTAGACCTTGTTCTATCTTTACAACTACAACCAGTCATCAGAGTATTAGTAGACTGTCTGCTTAATATATGTTAACACTATTTTGATGTTCCCCTAAAAGACACTCTTCTGATTAAAAGTAACCTTGCAAGTACATGTCAACTTATTTGTCAACTTAGTTTGAATTGAAGATGCTTCCTCATGCCCCTCCACTGCAAACAACAAGCCAAATAATACATGTAACTTTAATAGCTTAAAGATTATATGGGCAAAAAAACCCTGTGAAATCCTTTCTTATAGGGACTGTTGTATATGCTGTGTAGGTTTTACATACATCTAACATGCCTGAAAATACAGCAACAATCAAGAAATGGTCTTTATAAGGTGTTTGTTCCAATGTTGTTCCAAAGTCTTTAGAGTCTAAATCAACAGTAAACCGCTGGAAACTCAACTTCCTGATAATTCACCATAATTACAGGCCTGCACTGGAAAATACACAATATATGGCAAAGAATCAAAGCTTTAAGCTCCCCAAACGAGAGGAAACACTGCTGTTGGCTGCAGGCTGAATTCAACTGAGAAAAACGAAGGTTTTCTTACTGTGGTAACCTAATTAAACACTTTTGGAGACACTTGGCAGTCAAGATGTTGATTTCTTTAGGGGGTAATACAAAATGCATATATAAAGGCATTGTATGAGAATACAATTACAAATCTCCGGCCTGGTGATCAGTCATAAACCTCAAAGTCTTCTGGAGAAATAGTTCTCATTCAGTGTGTTTACACACAGGAGTTTAGGAACAATTTTGCAAAGGATACTGGTGTATTTATTCTGTTTTAATGGGCACAATAAAAAAGGCTTGGAAGCCACGATGGGAAAAAATGAATCAGCAGCGGAAACACTATTGGCTCATTTCCTACCCATGCCAAAAGCCGTATCGCTTACATGTGCCTTTTTCCAATGTCTCCATCCTTGACAGCTCTCAGCTGCCACCCAGATGAGCCATGCCCAAATGAGACACACCTCAGGATGATCACCTTTCAGCACATTGAATTCAGCCAGATTTAGCCAAATGTCTATAAACACTGATTCATATGCTTGTAAGAGGAAGTTCTAGAGAAATGCTCTCAGCTGAGACTGTGGGAGTCCTGAAGAAGAAGGCCCTTACTTTATTTTCTGTTTACACAGAGTAAATTGAATCCACATCCAAGTTTAACAAAGAGGCCAAATGTTAAATCTGTTTGTTGACTATGCGATCATGGTGAATCGAAATGCCAAGGAATAAAAAGAAAAGTGACTTGTGAAGGGATTTACTTAAATGTCCATCCCATTGCGCCCTGCCTTGAATTTGTAGAGGACAAGCTCTCTTGACCCTCTTGTGAAAATAAAAAAAGAGCCTGATGTGTCTTTTGGTACTGCCTGGTGCCATAGAGACTAATGGGACTGGCCCCAGGGCCAGGAATGGTTCACCACAAATGTGCCTGTTAGTCTGAGGCCTGGGGCTCTGTCACTAACCTGAAAGAGATCCCTGTTGGGTCAAGGATGTGGTTACTGTAAGTGCTGCGAGAATGGTTTGATTCGTCTTTGGCGGAATAAGGAAATCAAATTTTGTTTACTCAAGGAAACAGATCTGCATTGTGCAAGTTTTAAGGGTTTGACTCTTGCCCCCATTCACTGCACTTACATGGAAAGAGAATTCTTAAAATGACTTCCTTTTGTGTTCCACATAAGACAGTTAGGCATAGAACAATGAGATATTGAGATAATGACAGAATTTTCATTTTTGTTTCATCTCAGGGAGAAAAACTGTTCATAGCACAATGTTAGACTATGTGTACTCCTATCTGCAGTGGGAGATGAATGCTTTGTATTCATTTTCACATGTGCGGCTCCCTTTCTCTCTCTTGACAGATCTGTCTGGACCTGCTGACAATATGGTGAGAGGCAGAATTTTACCTGCTTATCACAGCCTGCCATCAGACCCCTCTTGTCCCTCTGTGATCTGACTGCTCCCTGCTAACCCGGTGGTCTCTCCAACAGGAACAACAAAAGCGGCTTGTAAATGAAACAATAACATCTGTCATCATTAGAATGAGTAACTTACCCTTTTGTAACCTTCACTGGTGTTATCAGCAGAATACAGAATAAGTCATCATCACTTGAAGAATTGGGGTATGGATATTTTATTGGAAATAGTATTAGCACAAAAACAGTTGTTGAAATTAAAAGGAGGCGGACTAGGGAAAGCATTGCCATCAAGAGATTTAATCACTTCAGCTGGGATGGTTAGAATACCAGAGCCTTTTGATATCATATAGTAAATCTATGACAGGCTCTTGTTGTGTCTTACTATGGTGAGCGCAGGACATGTCTGGGCCTATCTTATGACATGCCTCTATTGCTCTTTAAAATCTTCACCAATTGGACAGTTGTTCAAATGCATCAATTTTAGTACAGTACCACAGTATAGGTAATATGTCACTGCTAAGTCTATACAGATCCTACTGTCTAGGACTACATGTTTATACAGTAATAAATGTATTCAATAAAAGGCAAACATCATAATTACTATTGCTCACCCTTGTAAAAAATGCAGTGTGGTTAATTGTATTTATAAATTTGCACGTGTATTTCAGATCTTAAATGTATTTTTAAAAAAAATGCAAAATGTAAAATTAATAAAAAGGCCACTTATACAGTAATTGTACTTAAAAAGAGAACACTTTCATGACTATATTTCTTAACACACTTAAGTAGACTTTATAGAGTGCACTTTTACAAGTACATTTTAAATCTTTATGTTTTAAAGAAATACACTTATTTTTATGTGTTGACTAATCTATTAAAACACATATATAAAGCATATCAAAGCACAAATTCATCTTTACAAATGTGTAAGTACAAATATATTTAAATAAATGACAAATATCAACATTTTAGTTTACCATAAATACTTGTCAGTACATTCTGGAGTACACTTGAACCATATTTCAAAGACAATAGAAACATTAATATGCATTTTTTAAATACAAATTAAGTGGGTCAAAAAGCACTCAACTTAAACTGATTACACTTAAAATAACTTCAAATATATTTTCATTAAATTGTGAATAATATTGCTTGTTATTTAGTTAAATGAAAATGCATTATTTGAATTTATATTAAGTGCAGTTAAGTGTCCAAAATATTACATTCAGTTCACATTTATATAGTTTAATATATATATATATATATATATAAGTGCTGGCAATCGATTAAAAAAATTAACTAATTAATCACACATTTTTTTATGAAATTAATCGTGATTAATCCCACCTATCATAAGAGTTTTTAAATATATTTTTATACTGCAATAATTTCACATTAAATCTTCAAATTAATGTACAAACAACATAAAAACAGTATATTTTTAATTTAATGGCATCTTTTTTCATGACTGAAGGCCGTTATCACTGATACCAATACTACTGATGTCTTTATAAAATAGCCCCCCCCCCCCCAACATTTATTAAGACTTTAAAAAAATAATTTGTAATTTAAGTGAACTTAAAACAATCTTCACATAAACCCATTATAATAAATGTCATATTTACCTGTGCCCTGGGCTAGAAATATAGCCTTGCGCTGAAGTGAAGCTTGAGGCGCGGCTGAATCGTCTCCTGTTTGATGTGGTCATAAAGACGTTCTGCGATTGAATAAATGCACTTCTTATCAAGAGAAAAAGTGACAGAAACAGTTGTGAGTGGGGTGGTCAACCCTAGCCCCGCCCCTGCGTTATTTGCGTTAAATATTTTTAACGCGTTAAACTGGAAAAATTAATTGCCTGCGTTTTTGACAGCACTTATATATATATATATATATATATATATATATATATATATATATATATATATATATATATATATATATATATAGTAGTTTAAAGTGCCCCTATTATGGGTTATGAAAGGTTCATATTTTGGTTTTGGGACTCCCCAACAACAGGTTGACATGCATGCAAGGTCAAAAAACACTTTCATTTCCTTATAATATGCATTTATTTTTACCTTATTTGCATAACGACTCCCAAAGGATTCGCTCAATCACTCATTTTTCCAAACCCCTCATTTGCATGAGGCTAATCTGCAGTGATTGGTCCCATTGGTCGATTTAATTTAAAGCAGTGTGCAGTGCTGCTTTGCGTTACCAAGGAAACAGCTTTTTTTTAACACTTCAAAAGCTGCACCTAGTGGCAAAGAATGAATTTGCATTTTCATTCAGACCAACGCGAAAATCACGTTTTCCCAGGTCTGCACGCAACAAGTGGGCGAGCAATATGCTAATGTTTCATGTTGAGGTCAACATGAAACGGCTTGGGATTCGTTTAAAAATGACTCATTTCAATGATTCAGAGTAAACTCTTTCTTTTGAGAGACAATAATTTTGTACACGATGCACTTTCAGATTTAAAATTTTGCAGAATGTTTTCATTCACTTAGAGCTGTTTTACACGCTGCATGAAAGGTAATTTTCAAAAATCCATAATAGGGTCACTTTAAATACTCTTTTAAAAAGTATGCTATGTACTTCTTTAATAAGTGTATACAAATGTTTGTGTAGGGATTTTACAATCATTCTTAGCAACTTACGATCACTTTTTCATCTCCACAATTTTTCTTAAAAGGATTGTTTTGCTTTACTTTTCTTTCCAATGTTTTTTTTTTTTTTTCTTGGTTTCCCTAATAAGTTTTTTCCTATTCCGTTCCACATCACGAGCGATCCTGGGAACACTGTGCGCCCTTTTGCCCGAGCCACAGTAATGGAGAAAAGGTCTAACATTTATTTTCCTGCTTCTCTTTGCGGAGTGCGGAGGCATGTTGTTTTCATTGGTCTGGGGAGACAGTGCTGTGAAAAGTTCTGGCGAACTGGCACTTTTGTGAGAGAACTAAACAGGCTGCTCTCCATCCCACACACATTGCATACATTTGCCACTGCGAGTATTACCGTGCCTTTTTCCGCTTCCCATGAGTAAATATAGGGGAGATGATGACTGATCCAAACTAATAAAAGTCCTCTCGTAGAGCTGACTGCAACATTATTGTTGTTTCATTGTAATTTTGGTAATTTATCTGACATTTATTTGTCTACTAACAACTTAACAACGCTGGTTTGGATGAGTTTACAAAGAAACAAGTAAAACATTAGCCAAGATACAAATCCATTTGTCAGGCCCTTGTGAAAAAAAAGAGAAGAACAAAAAAAAAAAAAAAAAAAAAAAAGGTAGGCCTACTTATTACACAAATAATACACTTTAAATGATTATACTTAAGTGCATGCTAAATGTAATGTTTTTGTACACTTAACTGCATGTTATTTGCAATTAATTGAAAATGGATTATAATTTAAATGTATATTAAATGCAATTTGTTAAAATTGAGTGCCTTTGTCACGGTCGTAGTTGTAGGGAGAACGCAGGAGTCTCGGAATATATAAATATAACGGTCTTTAATGACGAAACACTGGGATAATCCAACATAGAACAGGTATCAAACTCATGAACATAACTAGTAGACCCGACACTGGAACACATAGCAAACAAGAACTAAATAATCAGGATAATTAACAAACACAGGTGCAAAGAATCGTAATTAAACTAAACGAGGAATAATCAATTACATTAACAAGAAAAGGAACATGACCAAATAAGGAAACAGGGGCAAAATGGATCCAAAACCCTGACATTACCCTCCCTCCTGAAAGGCGCGTCACAAAGCGTAACATATCCACCGGGGAGGGGGGGTGGGCGCACTGGAGACTGGTACCTGACGGAGACACGGGAGGCCTCCAGGGCAGATCCGGGAGCTCAGGGGCCCATGGCGGGACATGCAGTCCAAGGAGCCATGGCAGATCAGGGGACTCGGGAGGCCATGGCAGATTCGGCAGTCTCAGGAGCCATGGCGGAACAGGCAGTCCAAGGAACCATAGCGGAGCGGGCAGCTTGGGGAGCCATGGCGGAGCAGGGAGCTTGGGGAGCCATGGCGGGACAGCCTTTGTGGCCCCGGCCCCTCCAGCCAGAGCCGTATAGCCCCCCTCCAAAAAAAAAATACTTGGGGAGAATCTCGAGTCTAGAGGCCCTCACTGGGCTGGATTCGGGGACTGGAGCCCTCTCTTGGCCGGATTCGGGGACTGGAGCCCTCTCTGGGCTTAACTGGGGATCAGGAGCCCTCTCGGGGCTGAACTCGGGTACTGGAGCCCTCTCTGGGCTTAACTGGGGATCAGGGGCCCTCCCTGGGCGTAGCGTGGGAACAGGATGGCGCTCTGTAGGAGCGGGCACTTGAGGGTGCTCTGGGGCTGGAGCCAACACTGGAGCGAGCTCTGGGGCTGGAGCCGACACTGGAGCAAACTCTGGGGCTGGAGCCAACAGTGGAGCAAACTCTGGGGCTGGAGCCCACAGTCTCTTCCTCCGCAATCTCCTCTTTTGGGCTTAGAAGAGGGAGATGACCGTCGGGCTTGACAGCGGAGAGGCCGGCGTGCTTGAGCGAGCAGCGGCCGGCGAACTTGACTTTGGAGCGGCCGGCGGGCTTGAGTGATGAACGGCCGGCTGACTTGACTTTGAAGCGGCCGGCAATCTTGACATGGAAGCGGCCGGCATTTCTGGGCTGAGGACAATCATGGAGCTTCAGATAACTCGGGGGTGCTGTGGGTTGCGCAGGTGGTCGGAGCCGTTGGCGCAGTATATGGGGGTTCCTGGCAGGAAGTAAGCTGGGAGACACGACATGTTCCAGAGGGGGCTGGACGACGAGACTTAGACCGTGCCTCTATTTCCTCGACTTCACAGTTGGAACAATTCAAATAAAGGACGAGATTAATCAGTTCTATCAGGGGGAAATCACTCACAGGGAGATCGCAGCGGATAGTCTCGTCGTCGAGCCCCAGCTGAAAACACGCATCTAGAGCGGCATTGTGCCAGCTCGCCCGCAAATGCCACAGCCGGTCCTCAACAGCAATCATGCTACTCTGGTCGGGTCTTCTGTCAAGGTCGTAGTTGTAGGGAGAATGCAGGAGTCTCGGAATATATAAATATAACGGTCTTTAATGACGAAACACTGGGATAATCCAACATAGAACAGGTATCAAACTCATGAACATAACTAGTAGACCCGACACTGGAACACATAGCAAACAAGAGCTAAATACACAGGATAATTAACAAACACAGGTGCAAAGAATCATAATTAAATTAAACAAGGAATAATCAATTACATTAACAAGAAAAGGAACATGAACAAATAAGGAAAAAGGAACAGAAACAGGGGCAAAACAAGCCAAAACGGGTCCAAAACCCTGACAGCCTTTTTGACTTAAATAGGACTTCAGTACATATTTATATGTAATTTTATTATGGTAAAATAAAATATATTTTTTTATATAGTGAAGAAGAGGTTTGGAGTGATAGGAAAGTGAAAGGGAGAAAACTTTGAATGAAACAGTAATGAATATGTTCTCTCTTTAAGTACACTTAAGTTGCATTATTATATATCTGCAAGTACATTTTTAAATACACTTTTGAGATATGAAATACACTATAAGTGCACGTTCGGTACAATTAAGCACACTTCTTTTTCTAAGGGGGAGACAGCTTGACATATTAGCTGTTGAGGTCAATATTAAGTAGAAATAATATCACACCCACACAGTACTATTTCCTGTCCAGCAGGATGTTTGTTGAACATTGGACTATTCAGTGTTTAAAATGTCACTCGGTTGTAGAAATGTTTATATAGGAAAGTCTTTGTGGCTTTCAAAGAATAACATATTAAATGCTCTATTCTCTCAGTGATTATCATCTACTTCAGGGTATAAGACCATTAGCCCAATGTAGTGTGTGCTCTCACCCTTCCCCCGACGTCTTTGGTCATTTCCTCATGTAACTACTCTTTCATCATTGGCAAGGCACTCTGTTTTGTCAAAAAACACCTGGTTTGAGATTGGGAGGTTCCACTGAACTAGTGCTGAACCTGTGCTGATGAGGTAGAGATGGAAAAATAAGTAAAGCGCATTCGCTGTTTCCTAAAACACAACATGGCTCCAATTCTTCTGGCCGTTTTTGGATCTAATGCCAGCTGGAACTTTCCAAAGGAGAGGAACTCTTGATACAGCATGTCTCCTCGCTCAGGTTAAAAGCAACAGTCCTTTCCTGGACATGTTATTATGATTGCAGTTGTGAGGAAATGTTATCTCTTCACCTTTGGCCTGTGTACATTTTCTTCTATCAACTAGTGACATATGTTCAACCCAGAAACAAATGCGGCAAGAAAATCATTCCTCTGGGAAACATGAAAGAAACTCCCAAAACACTCTTACATGAAATTAGTCAACAAAGTTTCCCTTCTAGCCTTGGCTGCCATACACTTTCAAAACAAAACAGTCTTGTTTGTGAAATAGCTTAGCCATGGATGCAGTGATTCTTATATTTTTTGCTACACTGTGATCCTTCAACTCATGCTCAACATATTTAAGCCATTTCCGTGATTGCTGTAGATATGGATCAGTGTGAGGCTGTGTATTGATTTTATGGACTTGACTCAAAGAAAGACTTCTGCAAACTAAGGTTTAGTTGACTAAATGACCTTTTTGCAATGTTTGTCATAAGACAAGCAAAAAACAGTATGAAAAGGAGATTAATTCTTATTCATGTTTATCTTGTTATTGAAATAATGTCTATGATCTTGCACATGTTTTCCTTTCTTCCACCATAGGACATGGTTAAATATAGCTCAGTAAAAAAAATCTACTTCTGATGAGCTTGGTTTCGTTACACTGAATTATGACCATCATGACGTAAATGTGGTTCCCAATTCCTGAGGCTTGTGGAGATAATCATAGACTTCAGGACAAGAACGCTTTAGGGCAAGAAAATATTTTCATATTGTTCGACCAAGCAAAAATAGATGCTTAACCACACTCTGTTCTGTTATTTGTTTCTTCATGGGTTATCTGAGAAACATAACTTGCTAATTCATTGGGTTGTGTTTTAACTGTAACTGTATAGTTTCTAGAAACAAAGCCTGCACCGAAATCAATCCAAAATTATTTATTTCTCCTTGATTTGATTCTATAGACAAGGGCAAATGGAACACATCTCTCAGTTAAGACACTAAGAATGTTATGTTAGAGTATCGTCAGGTACAGCAAACCAGTTCCAGTATTGCCAATTTCATCTGTGAAAATCACCTCCAGGCTCTCTCTGCAAACTAAAACCAGACTTGGTCCAATCCTCAAAGCTAATGTGACACTGAGGTAAATACAATTAAGCCCAGCCAGAGGAAAGCCTGGCTTATTATTGTTTATCTTTAAACCTGACTCCATATCTCCTCCTGGCCCTGTGCCATAAGACATCTGAGTTTTTCTCTAGTTTAGAAGTCAAGGGTATTGAATAGAACATTCCAGTGCATTTAGATAAATTGCTTCTTTTTTTTTTTTTTTAAAAGATAATAATGTAGAACATAAGTATACTTTACTGTATATACAGATTAAAAAAAGGCAGCTTATATGAACAGAAATGAAGGTACAAAAGTTTTCACCGGGGCAGTACCTTTTCAAAAAGTACACTTTTGTACCTTTTTTTTTAATATGTAGGCCTACATTTTAGGTACAAAGACATACCATTTGGAAAGGTACTGCCCCAGTGACAGCTTTTGTACCTTTATTTCTGAGAGTCAAGTTATGCAAATACCTGTTTTTTTCTGTTTAAGTAGATTCTAATTCTAATTATTATAATTAATATTAAAATGAATAGTTTTAGTTGATTTTGAGACATATGCACATATGTACCTTTCATGATTATAAAAATGTTTATCACATACTCACATGAGAAGAATACAGTCATATCAGTAGCCTAAGGGCTGTGACACACCAAACTGATATTATAACGGTGAAGAAAGCCGACTGTGTGGATGCCTCATGTTGCCTGTGTCTAGGCCAAAAAGTTGCACTTTATGGCAGTGCAAAGACTACAGCCAATAGCCAACTCATTCTGTGCATGCGTTAAATTACTGAAATTACTGTCTATAGAAGCAGGTGGTGTAGTCTATGGCCCTGTCCCAAATGGCACCCTAAACCCTTGCTTTTGTTACGTAATGCTGCTTTGACTGGTAGGTAGAAGTCTGGGTAGAAGTCTCAGTGCTGGCTCAGCAGAAGTGTGCATCGAGGAGTACAGCAGCCACAAAGGGGGCGCTCACGAGCCCCTTCTGAAAGCTAAAATGGCAAATGGGACACTCGACTATCTTGTGGACTTTACAGACACGTGTATACAGTATCCATTGTAAGTCAACAAGACCGAAGTGCACAGGAAGTGTGCCATTTAAATTGCAATGATTCAAAAAGGAAAACTGAGACTTGGATTGTGGATATTCAAACTGTAAACAAAGCAGCGCTTGATTACCATTATAACTATAACTTGTGTTGATTAGTCTTCACATTCTTAATTTCAGATTGCCATGTCGTTGTGAAAATATCAATGCATTTGAATGCTCAAGTTGTCAGCAGATATACACGGGACACCGAGGTAAGTGAAATACAAACAGCAGGTTTATTGAAATCAGACTGAGGAGGATATGTGGAGCAGGGAATCCAGGTAAGCAGGCGAGGAGTGGGAAAGTCTCTGTTGGTCTTATCTGAGGGTTAATGCCCGTTTCCTTTCCAGGGAGTCTGAGGGAGCGAGTGAACAGTAGAGTCCAGGAGCGGTGGAGAATGAGGAACAGATCGTCTGGATAACAGGTAGGTGAGTAAACACAGGTAAGGGTCAGGTATGTCAAGCATGCAATGTTTGAGACCAGACAGGGAATGTGCGGGAGGAGTGCAAGGATATAGTGCTGCTGATAAGTGCTGACAGGTGGCGGTGATCAGAAATCAGGGGATTGGGATCTGGTGAGTGTAGTTGGTGGAGACTGCGGTGACTGTGGTGACTCCCTGACACAAGTAAGGTGAAGATTTAAATTTTGAAGAGCCTTCAGTGTGTACCCGCTTTATTGTTTGCTTGCGTTCATCACTTTAGTTTTTCTGAATAGCCAATCAGAGTGATCTGTCCCACCAACTGCATGATAGTGATTCAACATGCTTAATCTGCCAAAAAAGATGCCAAAGAGGTCTGACTAGTGCTAACGGTGTGGAACACACTGCAAAAACTGAGCTGACAGACACTCAACAATGGCTCGACCTTTGCAACGGTTGACCGTAGGCTTGGTGTATCACGGTCTTGATAAAGGCATGAAGCGGAGATCACATTTTATTTCAGTAACTGTAATAATAAGTATTAACAAACAATTTCACATAGTTGACTGTAGTGCAGCTACATTGTGACAGAAACTACTGTTTTGCATGATGCTGCATCCACTTCACTAGGGGACAGCATAAGTACAAGACAACTGCCATTCTGATCAGCACAAAAAAAACACAGATTTTTTTTTAGATGTGACACCCACTAATTAACCGTTTACCAAGTCCTTATGTAACATATCACATTTTATATGCTATGTGGAAAGGATCACATTTGGTATGCTTGTGGAATAAAAAAAAAAAAAAAAAATCTATGAGCCATTGTCTAAAATGTAACTCAGCCAGGTCTTTTTGAGGAACTGCTGAACTCTGATATGATGCTTATCAAATTAGCCCATATTTTCATTGTTATCTCAAGGACCAGTTAATCATGTCTCCAAACATCAGATTACTTCAGAATGAGGGGGAAAATGGCTGAAACTCATCCTTTTATCACAGCCTCATTACTCAAAAATATCAAAATATCCTCAAAAAATAGCCTCAAAAATATCAAAGAATGTATTTCCTTCCAATCCAAAAAATTACCCCAGTGAGGAGGAGTGTGCAGTTGGCAATGCGTTAGGAGTAATGTAAGGCAATAGCTGGAGTTCTCTCAGGCTGAAAGACTGCTTCATAGTCCCCTGAATTCTCCATCTGGTTTTGTTTATTCAGTCACTGGAACTGCACCTCTGCTGAGGTCTGTTGCTTATGAGGAGCTTTAAGATAGATTAACTTTGGCTCAGTATGTCGGGCATCTTTGGAGAAAGATATGATCTACTAGTCTTGCAATAGTTGAGGCTGAATTTTCATAGTATGAGTTACAAAATCATTTAAACGAAAATGATATATTAAAATCAGGAAATTGAATGTAGCCTATACTTTTTCAGTTTATTTGCATAAATGCATTATAACCATCTTCCATCCAAACAAGGAAATCATTTACACTCCACTGACCTTGCGTGACAATAAATGTCATTTACAATCTTTTTCCTGCTCCTGAGAGCTCTTCTCAAATATATCAGCAAACATCATTGCAAAATCTACAAGTCGGCTATGGGATGGCAGACATATCAGTATGATAAAAACTCTGCAGATAAGACCAATGTCTTTGTCTGTCACAGTTTGTTTTTGAGAGACAAGGCCCTGCCACCGTAGTTTGTAAGTCTGCACTTGGCCCCATGGGGCCTGGTTGGACTGTTGGTCTAGAATGTGTACTGGGTAGATGATCTGATATGTAGATGTGTTTGTGTTCTGTAAGATACAATCATGTGCTCTTGTGTTGGCAAGCTACACGTATTCTTCCAAAATATCTTTATAAAAAAGACACTTGGAATTTTTTCTTAATTCATTATTTCCATCCCTGAAAAAAAATGTGTTGTGTAAATTCTGCTATAATATATTACGTTGCTTCTTGCACATTTCACAGCAATTTCAAATTGAAATGTCAGTGCCAGTGAGTGGTGGTAAAAGTGTGTTTAGTTTTATCCTAAACAGGTGAACATGGCAACATTTCATTACTTTGGTTGTTGTATATATCGAGGCAATTCGGAAATGAAATGTGGCACTAAAATGTTAATGCTCTATCGCATTTGAAAATAATGCACCACCCACATTAAACTCAACCCTAAATTTAATCGACAGTGTTAACAAAAGCAAATGTGAGATGAAAAGATTTGCTGAAGCAACCATGCCATTTTAACTTGATTCCACAAGTCTTTAAACTCTTTTATTGTGACTTGTGTTTCATGGGACTTGTCCCTAAGCACTTTGCATCACTAGTGCAGTGCTGTAACATGTGAGCTGCCGAAAAGCAGAAAAGCCATACGTATGGACCTGGTTATGTGATACAAATGTATTCAGTTACAAACCGTGCACTATGGTAAATGTTTTTTGAGGCCATAACATAGTATTGTGCAGGGAACAGCATGATCATCTGTCACTGTAATCATAATGTGCGCGAAAAGGAATAAAAGGTGCCACTAGTGGTCAGATGAAAACTCCAATGATATGTTTTTTGGAGTTTTGCAAAAATAAATAAATAAATAAATAAATAGGTAAAGGCATGATGATCTGCTGTTAAAAAAGCTGCCTTTTTCAAACAGGTTTCCCAAACACTCCCTCTGACTCCTGTCAATGGTTGGCCTAACAAACAGCCTTACACCAAGGTCATGCCATTGGTTGAGCCACAGTACTAAGTAATAACAATATGTACTTGCTATATGTTTGAGGTTAGGTTTAGAGTTTGGTTTAGTGTCAAATGTTTATAATTATGCATAATTTACTGTCATCATTACTATAGTAAATAAATGTAACCTGCACAAAGCCACAGTCAAATACAGTGTTACCAAATATGCAATTGTCATTCATGACAAACCACTCAAATAATAACTTCATATTGTGTAGAAAAGCATAAAAATCTATTTGGAATATTGAACATAGTATAAAAACCTGAGACATATCTTTTCAATTAATATATAATTAAAGTAACTTCCAATGAAGTGATCAGGTTTCTTAGGACAAGTTCAAAACAGATAAGAAACCTGAGGCCCTGAAACATGTTCATTATTTGAAATGTGACCAATGAAAGCCCACAAATAGCTCTTTCTTATTCCACTGAATCTGCTCATATCGCTCCATCAGCACGATGAAGAGGAAGTGTAGAACCACCCACTGCACATTACTGTCCATAGGTCTATAACTCCTCTGTGCTCCGGGCCACACATAGTGTGCCGGGCCTCTTCCTTCACTCAGCAACCAACGGATACTAACTCAACACACAGAGTGATTTCTGACCTCCCTCACAGGCTCAGGTGGAGACCACCAGGTAAAAAAGACAGAGGAACATGGGCGGACAGTTGGGCAGACAGATGTCTAATGGGGGGAGCAGTGCTGCAATTCAGAATAGAATGACAGTTCACACACATAGTGTAATATTTAGATTTGCATCTGCAGGGGTAAAACTGGCATTTAAAATTCACAAAGCTTATTTTATTGGAAGAGATACAAAACAAACATTTTAACATATTAAAATGGTCAATGGTCAATATTTTAAGGTCAATGTATTGTTAAAGTATGCATACTTCATCATCTAATATTGCATTGTAGTGCTTTTTTGTTGCTTGCAATATATCCTGATCCCATTCTCTCATTTCCTAACTTTTCTCCACTTGCCTCTCAGTGAAAATTGTAAATTGCTTAATATGTAAGAAATACGGCATGTAACAAGTCATCATTCAAGTTGCTATTTTGACAGCCATAAAATCAATAGTTTACCCAAAAATTTTAATTCTGTAATCATTTACCCTCATGTTATTCCAAATGTGTAGGCATTTCTTTATTCTCTAAACTCACAAGAAGATAACCATATTGTTGTTGTATATGTTCTTCCATTTAACTACTTTGTTGTCACAGGAGTTCAAATAAATTCAAATTAGCATATTTTCATTTAACATTTACATGTTTTATAGGTTAAAGGCATATGGAACACCACTTATGTCACACTATCAACAATAAATTAATACAATTTTTTATGTTTATGTTAACATTCTATTAAATGTCGCAGTGTTAAAGCATTTTTGAACATTCATATTCAAATAAATTATTTTTATTAAACATTTACATGTAGCAGACAAACAGGTTTATGGTTTACAGAATGAGAATGATGTCTTTGTGTGACAGTTGTAAATATACTCCGTAAGTTTAGGTTACTCTATTAAGTACCATAGCAAAAACCTGTAAATGAACACAGCACAACTGTGTTCGCAGCATAACTGACCAGTTGCCATCTCTAACACTGTCCAGTAAAAGGAAAGAGAATAGTGGGTATTGGTCAAGCTCAATTTAGCTGTGTGCATAGACTGCATATTCTATGTCCAAACCAAAAAAGGTCACAAATAGATTTCTTTCATGCATCTGAGGCCCTTGTGAACTCTGTGACAAAGGCAATATGCTTAAGGTATACCTTCCATTTATAGCTCTGTTCTAAACAGAGCCATTGTGCTACATTTACTGTACCTTTAAATGTTCTATTGAAATAACTATTAACAAATTTGCAGGTGACTGTGGCCACAAACATTATAAATAGAAGATGCAGAAAGAAAGTATGAAGGTTCTGGGAAAACCGTGGTAAAAATAAATAAATAAATAATAATAAAAAAAAAGGCATGATGTCCTTTTTATGTTTTATTTTCCTGCCAATAGGACTTTGGAGCCAGAAAAAAATGCAAATAAAAGCCATCTATTTATGGCTGTGGAGCTACCAAAAAGGGCTGATTCAGTAAACAGAGGCTGGTGTTTATCCTACTCAGTGACAGGCAGACGTGGGGAAAGATTGAGAATTAGGCAACTGACCTGACGCAAAGTCATTGTTTAGACCCTGTAAGGTCAAAACGACATTGGAGTAGCTCCTTGTGGAGTGATAGACTTTCCAAATCCTGCTTTGAGGAAGGCCAGCATTACTCAATGAATAATTTTTTTTTGCAAATAGCTTAGAAAGGCCTTTCTGCAAGTGTTTAATGTTTTAGGCGAGAGGTTGGGGTCTGTCATTGTTATGGATTCCCTGGAATAATTTGAGCAGCCTGAGAGAGGTTACACATGTTGGATGTTTAGGATAAAGCAAATGAACTGCAGTAAAAAGGGCCTTACCTCTCTATGACCTCCCAAATCCACCCCAAATATATTCCAAGATAATAAGACAAGATAGACAAACACTTGACTTGATTTTAAATACACTGAGACTCCTCACCCCACACTGTAACATATATTATACATATATTATATATTATACTGTAACATAGTTCCTGTGCGCTGTGAACTGCTGATCCCTATCTTGTATTCTTAAATCCATTTAAAGAACATGATTGACTCCACAAACAGTCCCGCACTCTAAATGTAACTGTAGTCTAAATGTATTGCACGTGTTTTAGATGCTATCACGCCAATGTGGAGCGGGAGGAAAAGATATCATGGCTGCTGTTGTTTAAGAGATAATGTAGATATATCTGTCTGTGTATTCAAGGTATGCATGCTTGAATCAGAGCTGTGCTTGTTTTTGTGTGTTACATGTCAAAGGTGGAAGTTTATCTGGATTGAGTCTCAGATAATAGTCATATTATTATTCCTGAAGAGCCTAATTACTGAGCTACAGCCAGTAATAGCACTTGTAACTAATGCATTTAAACTATTAAAGTATTAAAAAAAGTGTTATTAAAACTGATAAGACTTGAAATTCTGATCGCATGAGCCACATTCAAAACTTGTAAGATAGAAGACATGTTACTTTAATTAAGTTCTTTGCTTGGCAACTATTAACAGCTTATGAAATTAGTTTTTTCCTATTCATCAAAATATCCAGAAAAAAAAAAAATGTATCATGGTTTACACAAAAATATTTAGCAGCTCAAGTGTTTTCAGCATTAATAATAAGAAGAAATCTTTCCTTAGCACCAAATCAGCATATTATAATGATTTCTGGTGGGTCATGTGACACTGAAGACTAAAATTATTGCTGCTACAAATTTAGTTTTGCTATGTTAGGAATAAATTCAATTTTAAACTATATTAAAATAGAAAACAATTATTTTAAATTGTAATAATATTTCACAAAATTCTTTTTTCTTTTTTTTTTCTTTTTTAATTAAAAAAAATGCAGCCTTGGTGAGCATAAGAGACTTCTTTTAAAAACATTAAAAACTGTACTGATCCTAAACTTTTTAATGGTAGCTTATATAATAATAATAATAATAATAATAATAATAATAAACTATTTATTGAACATTAGCATCTTAATTCATCAGTGAAATTTAAGAAAATTATTAACTGAAAATCTTGCTTTTTGTCATAGCTCTCAAATATTATTAACATATGCATATATTCAAAGCCAGTGTGTGATGATGCCTAACTTGATTGGTTCTTTTGTGTCTCATAACCAAAAAGGTGTCAAATACACTAATGATTAAAAGGATAGTTCACCCAAAAATGAAAATTCTGTCATCCTTTGCTCATCCTCAAGTTGTCCCAGTCCTTTTTGCTGAACACAAAATAGGAGATTTTGATGAATGTTGGCAACCAGCAAGTTGGTAGCCATTGAAATGGGGCCAAAAACAGTTTGTTTACCAACATTCGTCAAAAGATCTTCTTTTATATTCAACAGAATAAATAAGTCCATACAAGTTTGGAACAACTTTAGTGTGAATTATCCTTTTACATATGTGCAGCATCATATGACTTGCGTTACAGAGGAGGGCAAGATTTTCAATAAATAACTTGATATTGTTGGAGCTTTTCAGTTCCTGGTCACTTTATACTTTCACTTTACTTTTTTGTTGATGCAGTTCTCTTCATCCCTGTCCTGTGGCTGCTCTGAGACAGAGAACAGTGGTGGTCATTAGCGAGATGAGGGGAGAGTGTGTCATGACAGGGGCCGCAGTGATAAGGTCAGGAGTGAGAGCCGGGGGCCAGATAGAGGGGCCTGATGAGTGAGTGCTCAGCTCTGGAACAGCTTCAGACAACAGCAGACAGACTTGGACTGGCCCCTGTCCAGATAACATGGGTGAAGACGACTATGGAAAGGGGTGGCCATACATAGACATACACACATACCTGGTAAAGGTACATACACTCCATAGACATGGAGCTGTACCTAGTTTTTTTTTTTTTTTTTTTTTCAAAACTCTTTCATTCAAAGCTCAGCACATAGTAAAGCCAAACTGTGGCTCATTTTCAATTGCTTTGGCACAAAATACATTCAATGACTACTACTTTCAAATTACTTAAATTATTTTCTCACTCAAACACAGCCACTACCAAAATTCTATGCACCTTCAAGTTCAAAACAGTTTTTTTTTTGAAAAAATACAATAAAATAAAAACAAACAAACAAACAACAACAAAATTGCATCACAAAATTGAATAAGACAGCTATTTCTACATTTCTACATCATTGCTGTATTGAAATATATTCCAAATCTAAAAAAAATAAATACTTATATCAGAACAATTAGATGTAACTGAACACCTACACATGTTAGTCTTTCAATTTTATTACCGTCTACAAAATGTTACAACTAAGGAGTAATTATGTACTGTAATGTAAACATGAACCATGTAACAAAGATACAGCAGTGAATTCTTAACAGCAGATATGTGTTATTCCTGTTATGTAAAGACATTTTACAAAAGAAAACATGATACCCTTTGTTAGGGTTTCTTTTTTTTTTCTTTCTTTTTTTTTTTTCTTTTTTATAGATCGTTTTATGACAAAGTATTTGTTGCTTTGCAGCCTTTACCAGTGTTATTGATGAATGACTTGATTTAAGACATTTATGAAATGTTTTGGTAGTTTCAGTGCATTTAGCATGTGAAATTTACAGCTGTGCCAAAAATGAAAGTTGGTAAGTAGAACTGTGTGAAGAGTAAATAAATAAACTGTCAATAGAGAAATATGCTTTTGCACCCAGAATAGTGTAGTTCGGACACATACCAGCAGGGGCTTACTTGCCCAAGATAAACAGCCAAAACTTGAACCAACTATCAATTTACATTCAAAGCAGATTAATGCTGCCATCTACAGTAGGATATGTGCGCGTACACTGAAATGGACACTAATGGACATATTTACCTCAATCAACTACAGCTGGTATAAATAAATAAATAACTAAATAAATAAAAATAAATAATAATAAAAAACTTGTGTCCAGCTGTTACTGAACTATATTATGCCTCTCCCCTTTAAATCATACACATACGGTTAACAATATTATGTATTTGTACTTAACTGACTAATTGACTCAAACCAAAATGAGTTTGGTTTAGTTTTATGAAAAGTGTTTTGATACATGTTGACAGAAGAAAGGCTGAATTGAAAGGCTGAATTGTCTGTGCAAAAAGTGTGCAGGTTTGATGGTACTTGTGAATCACTATTTAAGCATGTTTTCTATAATATAACAATCTTTTTTTACTGTTCTTTTGAAGAAAAAACTATATTTGGTCTGATGGCTTGAGGGTGGGTAAATTAACAGCAAATTTATTTGTGTGTGTGTGTGTGTGTGTGTGTGTGTGTTTGTGACATATGAGGACATATGAGGAATTTGTATAATGACATGGGTATGACATAGGTATTACAAAGAGAAGGTGACCTATGAGGACATTACCTCATGTCCCCATTTTTCAAAACACTTTTAAATCATACAGAATGAGTTTTTGTTTTTGTTGTTGTTTTTTTTTTGAGAAAGTAAAAATGTTTCCTGTAAGGGGTAGGGTTAGGTGTAGGGCAATAGTACATACAGTTTGTACAGTATAAAAACCATTACGCCTATGGAATGTCCCCATTTTTCTATTTGTAACCTTTTTTGGTTTGGACATAGAATATGCAGTCTATGCACACAGCTAAATTGAGCTTGATCAATACCCACTATTCTTTTCGAACGTGTGTGTGTGTGTGTGTGTGTGTGTGTGTGAACTATGCCTTTAAACACAAACTATAGTGAACTGGTTCTTACCCAATGATGTTTCTATTTAAATCTAGTGTTTGCACACGATTCTGTGAGGGTTATGTTTAGAGGTAGGTGTCAAGTTATAGGCAAAAGAGAATATCAATAACCTAATATAAAAACAATGGAAGTTTATGAGATGTCTTCATTAATATAGTGAAACCAATGTGCATGTGCTTCAAGGTCAGACTGGTCTAGACATAAGGGGGATTTCTAATCAGCACTGCTCATATTACTCCACTATATGAGGAGATTATGTTCCAAACATTGCCCTCACATTATCACTTTAATGTTAAATCATTTATTTGTACAGTCTTTCAGTATTCTAGCGTATACGCTACATATTGTAATCAATATACAACCAACCATTTCAAGAAATAAATTCAAATAAATAAAAATTCCTACTTTTCACAGTATGATCAAACAACACAGTCAGTTAAAGGAATAACTGACTCAAAAATGGAAGTTTAGTCATCATTTAATCACCCTCATGTTCTTACAAACTATACATGACATACTTCAGATAAATTTTGAAGTACCGGTGTGTACTAATTGTTCTTTCTTTCTTTCTTTCTTTCTTTTCTGTGCAATTTAAGAATAGAGACTGGAGCACAGAATAAATAAAGACAAGAAACAATATAAAAGTGAGTAAATGACAACAGTTAATTCATGGGTGAATTGTCTCTTTAAGCATACTAAAATTAATCTTGCAAACGAGGGCCAGGTTTTAGAAAGAGATCTTGTTGCACCCCAGTGTCCTCACCAATTAGACTAAAAATAAACTAAAATTAGACCATACAACAGCTGCTGGGGCTGGACAGTGGCCAATGGAAGACTCTTGACAATCCATTCATTGCTTGCAGACCAATACAGATTTGGTTGAACTCTGGATCTGCATTTGATGTGCATTCATAAGTAAAATGATAATGCACTGTCTGTGGGTTATGATTGAAAAATAATTCCTGACAAGACAAAACTAATTTTGTAACTATATACAGTAGGTTAATATTAACATTAGACTTTCATGTTCAATGCAATCAATAAAGGTGACACATAGTGCCAGTTGGGTTGTAACAAGATAAAGCGAGTCTGTGGTGTGATATGAGACACAAGGTGGAATAATGAACAATCAGGTCCCACTAGAATATCCAGAGATAGTTGTTGAAGCTATCAGTTCTCAGTTTTCATTTAACAGATGTGCACTGTAAAATTCCAAAATATTTTAGTACAAATATAACATTTCTTTAATTATATTTTAATTAAAACAATAAAACAAAATGTTAAAATAAAAGATTCATTCATTCATTCATTCATTTTTATTATTATTTATTTTTATTTTTTTCATGGGAACAGAGTTATGGCAGGACAATCTTCTACAACCTTAAATTAAAGGACTATATTTAAAATATCTAACAAAGAACATGGAATTTAAAAGAAATGCAAAGTTCTGTCATGAAACTGTAGATGGCGGAGGCTGATGGGTCAATAAATTAAACTGATAATATTCATAGCATTAAACAACTTGTCACAAGCTGATTGGTTCAATGAGCTTGCTGCTTTACATTTAAATGGCTGGTTAGTATGCACTAGAGCAGCGTTTCCCAATCCCCAGTGCAAATCCAGGAATGAATGTTCTGAAATGAAGTAAACTTCAACTGATTTACCCTGCTCAGGGAGTAGGAAGCAATGAACACTGTGTAGGGATAATATCAATCGGAACACAGTTCATAGACGTAGCTCTCTTCTAACGAGCTGGTTATTTGAATCAGGTGTGTTAACTAAGAGAGACATGCAAAATATTGGGAAACGCTGCACTAGAGCATTTCGCAGCACACTTTCAGAGTTCCTCTGAAACCCTCCACCTTCCCCAGCTCCACCTGTATAGATCTGCTATGTGTTAATATATGCTATTTGTGCAGCAGCAGTATGTCTTAAATACTCACAGCACCATATCGGCATATTATTCTTTGGGTCTGTTCCCTCCACAGAGACCAGTGGGCTGGTGTCGTTTTGGTGCTTTTGATGATGATGACAAGACCATGTCGGTGCATTCTGATAACGAAGACCGCTCCCAAAGTAATCTTATGGATGACATTGTGCCTCAGTGTGACACGAGCAGGCCTCCTGTCACTGTGGACGGTAAGGTGTTGAAGGTATTGACTAAGGCTATTGAGGAGCTCCACTTAGAGTGGTCACCCCCTGCCAAACTCATTCACAGTTGCTTGGATGAGTAGTAGGCCTATTTGTAGTTGGGCCACAAGCAGAAAGCCACCCCTCAAAAGTTAGCCCCATTTTTTCCTGGGTCCATGACAAGATCTCCAAAACGTGACATGCCCCACACTCGGCTTGCAGTCACGTCTCTGGAACACCACTCTACTTGTCAATGGAAGATATGTCTGTGATTGGCTACATTGCTCAGCGTTGCAAAAACATGATGAAAACAAAAACCCCTTTGACACTGTCCTTCAAATATAAATATGAACTGGAGCATTTGCCAGATCTGTTTCGCCAATATGCTATTATTACAGCTTCAGCTAAGGGTGCTCTTGCTTTCCTTTGAGGGCTTAATTTACTTCCCACAGACTGGTCAAATGTATTGTGTGTTCTCACCAATTGTGCTTCGTGGAGTTTTGACATGCTTTCTAGACACAACACCAACACAAATCCACTTGCTACTTGGTTATGTAGTTTTCAAATGCTTCTAAGACTTGATTAGCTGTATTAGGTGCATTTAATTGAGGTTAAAGTTAAACTCTACAGGGCTGTGGCTGTGGAGTTTGACTTTTTTCCCACATTAATGTCACGCTTGTCAAGTACAAATATGTGGTTTTGATTCATAATTACAGTGTATTTGTATTATTTTTTCTTTATTTACCCCCAAAATGATGGAGGTGAAATATGACAATATGCGCCATAGGTGGGGCACGTTGTAACATGACCATATGACAGCTTACAATATTATCTGATCTAATAATATATATATATACAAACACACACACAAGACAAGCTAAAATATTTTGTGAATAAAATAAAATGATTAACTTTTTCAAATAAATGATGCCTTTTTTAAGAATTAGATATAAACTCATTTAAGTTTGACAATGAACACAAAACAAATAGGCGAGCCAAACAGCTTTACATTTCTTGAAATAATAATTCCTGAACATTGAACATTGACTCTCAGTCTTTATTCACCTGTTTGCATGGATTCTCATTAACATTCATGAAAGTAATAAGTGTAAATAACATCACTAATCTCATAGAATAGCATAGGTTTAATAATAGCAGGCACATTGTAACACAGTGTTACAACGTTCCCCATCTGGACAACTGGAATTTAACACTGGTCAGTGTCGTTTGCTAGTTAGCGAAGCATTAAAGAACTAACTAAACTGCTAAATGACAGATTGGAGATTAAAATAATAGCATATTTGTCTCATGATAAATAAACACTAAAAACTGAGATGAAAAATTTACTTCAGCCAGAAATGTACTTTTGCTATGGTTAAATAAATGTTCAGCGATATCTTCAAAAGATTATGAATTTTGGCACAATTTCTTTCTTTAGATAGTGTTGATATGGCAGCTAGTAAATACTGTAAGTTTTGTTATGCTAGCATGTGTGGAAATCTTTAAACCATGGTTGTTACTAACCCTGCGTTAGTCTGTGCCCCACACACCCCTATTTGATGATAAAATTGACAGAATTTGAAAACTGATAGGGCCTACTTTGTTTCATATTAAAAGTAACAAAGCACAAAGCTTAGTGTGATTGATATTGGTTGACAGGTGCTACGAATATTGTTTAGTGAAATTCACTCGAGGTTGTGGCAAGGGGACATAACGTCTCTGTTCCCTCCATCAGGGAACGAGGGTTACATAAGTAACCGAGACGTTCCCTATCAGTCGGTCACTACGAGTTATGTCGATTGACGACATTATGGGGTCCGTCTCCGTACTCCGTCACAACCTTAAGGCATAGCAAATGTTCACAAGCAACCGCGTGGCAGACAAATGCCATGCAAAGGTTGTAAGCTTCCCATCGCCCCAGCGCAAATTCGCTGACCTTGATACCCGCAGGGACCACAGGTGAGTACATCGCTGCTGGTGATAGCCAAGCCGCTGTTCCTTTCACCACTGAAATTAGAAGGGATTTCGACCTTCAACGAAAGATTGCTTCAAGTCTTTCCTATTTGTTGCTACAGCTTGGCAGCATGCCAAGGGAAGCGAGTCTTCCGGAGAAGGGTGCTACGGAGGCCACATCCTGCTTGTAGGGAGGTGACATGTGGAAACACTGATATGGACTGGCCCAGGCCTGGGGCAGTACTACATATGGAATAGGTCTCTGAGGCAGGTCCTACCTGAGAGTAGGGATGGAACAACTGCCAGCAGAGACTGACAGAGTGCTCTGTCAAAGGGAAGACATGAGTTTACCGAGAGGGAAACCTTACCATGGAAGAATACACATATGGGATTGCCCGAAGGGAATCAAGCCATATGGACACCTAGCCCAGTACAGGGGCTGAACAGAGACCCAGGTGAGCTAAAACTAGTACTGGGCCTGGCGTCAGATTGCTCCACCCAGTCTGACTGCCGGGGGTGCTGGAGTAACTCCACCAGGGTTCGCCATCCGGGGAACTTACTGGAGGAGTAAAAAGGCGCTCGCATCCCCAGGTGAGGGGGAATGGCACAGCAAGCGTGACACCGGCCAGCTCTTCCTGCCACTTACCTGTTATCCAACACACGAGAAGAAACTGGCTCAATGTGGAGACCGTAAAATCTCACAAAGGTGTTCGGTGTCGCCCAGCCCGCAGCTCTACAGATGTCTGCCAGAGAGACGCTGTGTGCCAACGCATTGGAGGAGGCAACACTCCGTGTGGAGTGAGCCCTCACCCCCAGGGGGCACGGCTCGCCTTGAGATTAGTACACCAAGGCAATGGCATCCACTATCCAGTGGGCCAAACTCTCCTGGTCAGTCCACGTAAATGCGCAGCGCTCTTACGGGACACAGCAACGCCAAGGCTGGGTCTGCCTCCTACGAGGACAGTGCTTGCAGGTTCACCACCTGATCGTGGAAGGGCGTGGTGGGAACCTTGGGCACGTATCCAGGCCGGGGTCTCAGGACAACGTGAGAGTAGGCTGGCCCAAACACAAGGCACTCTTCGTTCACTGAAAATGCTTGTAGGTCCCGGACCCTCTTGATGGAAGTGAGCACGGTCAGGAGCGCTGTCTTAGCAAGACAGGAACTTCAGCTCAACTGAGTCAGCGGCTCAAAGGGACCCCTCTGAATTCCAGCCAGGATGATAGAGAGGTCCCAGGAGGGCACCAGGGGTGACCTAGGAGGATTTAACCTCCTGGCACCCCTCAGGAACCTCACGATGAGATTGTGCTTTCCCAGGGACCGGCCGTCCACTGCATCGTGATGGGCCGCAATAGCAGCCGCCTACGCTCCAACCTCTCTTGCAGGAAAGAAAGCACTACTCCAATCGTGCAACTTCGGGGGTCTTCTCGGCAAGAAGAACACCAGTTTGTGAACAGACTCCACTTCAGTGCATAGGCTTGCCTTGTTGAAGGAGCTCTAGCCTGAGTGATGGTGTCTACCACATCCTATGGCAGACCACTCAAGTCTGCCGCGTCCCGTCCAGGAGCCACACATGGAGGTTCCACAGATCTGGACGTGGGTGCCATATGGTTCCTTCCTCCTTCCTCAGAGGAATGCGCCAGGGAGGGGCTGTTGCGAGGAGCATGAGTTCTGGAAACCAGGTCCGGGTGGGCCAAAACGGTGCAACCAACAGGACCTGCTCTTCATCCTCCCTGACCTTGCACAGTGTCTGTGCGAGCAGACTCACTGGGGGAAACGTATACTTGCGTAGAGCCCCGAGGCCAGCTGTGTGCCAGTGCGTCTGTGCCGCGGGGGCCTCAGTCAGGGAGTAATACAGCTGGCAGTGGGAGGACTCGCGGGAAGCGTAGCACAGTGTTCATTCAACAAATGCACAGCTAAACTGATGAGTTTTGAGTCTGGATTTAAATGTGGCTAATGTTTTAGCACATCTGATCTCTTCTGGAAGCTGGTTCCAACTGTGGGCGGCATAATAGCTAAAAGCGGACTGACCTTGTTTTGTGTGAACCCTTGGTATTTCTAACTGACTCGATCCTAATGATCTGAGTGGTCTGTTAGGTTTATATTCAGTGAGCATATCTGCAATGTATTTAGGTCCTAGGCCATAGAGTGATTTATAAATGAGTAAAAGTACTTTAAAATCAATCCTAAACATAACTGTAAACCAGTGTAAGGACCTGAGGACTGGTGTGATATGCTCAGATTTTCTGGTTCTAGTCAGAATCCTGGCAGCAGCATTCTGGATGAGCTGCAGCTGTCTAATGGTCTTCTTTGGAAGGCAGGTGAGGAGACCATTACAATAATTCACCCTGCTGGTGATGAAGGAATGAACAAGTTTCTCTAAGTCTTGACTGGAAACAAATCACAAGATTTTTGACTTGATTTTTAGTTGTTTGACCCCTAGAGTCAAGGTATGCATTCACCTTGAGAACTTCATCTTTGTTTCCAAATGCAATGACTTCAGTTTTCTCCTTGTTTAACTGAAGAATGTTCTGGCATGTCTAATATATATATATATATATATATATATATATATATATATATATATATATATATATATACACACACACATATACATATATATATATATATATATATATATAAAACAGAAAGCCCGACCCAGTTTTCCAGTCTCTCTAGAACAGTGGTTCCCAACCACGTTCCTGGAGGCCCCCCAACACTGCATGTTTTCCTTGTCTCCTTAATCAAACACACCTGATTCAGATCATCAGCTCATTAGTAGAGACTCCAAGACCTGAAATGGGTGTGTCAGACAAAGGAGAGATGCAAAATGTGCAGTGTTAGGGGGCCTCCATGAACGTGGTTGGGAACCACTGCTCTAGAAGTATGTTATGATCGACAATGTCAAACGCAGCACTAAGATCTAGTAGTACCAGCACTGATATTTTGCCAGAATCAGAACTAAAGCGAATATCATTTATTATCTTAATGAGTGCTGTCTCCAGGTATCCATTTGAGTTTAAGTAGTTGTTCAGCTGATTAAAAACTACCTTTTCAATAATCTTACCTATGAAAGGAAGATTTGATATTGGTCTACAGCAGTGCTTCCCAAACCTGTCCTGGAAGACCCCTAGCCCTGCACATTTTGCATGTCTCTCTTATCAGACACACCCAATTCATGTCTTGCAGTCTGTACTAATGAGCTGATGAGTTGAATCAGGTGTGTTAAATAAGGGAGACATACAAAACGTGCAGGGCTAAGGGTCCTCCAGGACAGGTTTGGGAAGCACTGGTCTATAGTTTTTCAATATGGTGTTATCAAGATTGTGCTTTTTCAGAAGGGCCTGAACAACTGCAGTTTTCAGGGAGTTTGGAAAATTCCCAGAAAAATTGAGGCGTTCACCACTTCTAAGAGATCTGCTTCTAAACAGTTAAGCACAATTCTTAAAAAAGATGTGGGAAGTGTGTCAAGATAGCAGGTTGACGATTTAAGGTGCTGTACTATTTCTTCCAAAATTTTGCCATCAATTGCTTCAAAAACAGACATAGTTATTTCTTTTTGAAATTGCGGTTGAATCTGTGTGACCTCTGCATAACTAGAAGATGTGCCAATCGCCTTTCTGATATTGCTGATCTTCTCAGAAAAGAAGGAAGCAAACTCATTGCATTTGCTGTCGGAAAGCATTTCACTGGGAATCTGACTTGGGGGGTTTGTTAGTCTCTCAACAGTAGCAAAAAGAGTGCGAGTGTTATTTAAGTTACTGTTTATAAGGTTTGAGAAGAAGGTCTGTCTAGCTGTGGCTAGTTCCACATTGAAAGCATGAAGGCTGTCTTTATAGATGCTATAGTGAATTTCGAGTTTCGTCTTCCACCACATCCGCTCAGCTTTTCTGCATTGTCTTTTCATATTCTGAACTGCTGTTGATTTTCTCCAAGGTGATTTTTGTCTGCCATTCTTCTTGCAGACTTTCACGGGAGCAATATCATCAATAACATTCTTAACTTTTGAGTTAAAGGAATCAAGGAGAAGATCAACAGAGTCTGCAAAAATGCTTGGTGTTAAAGATATAGCCTTCATAAATCCATCCAGTTTAACCATCCAGTTTAAACAGTTGTCTTTGGCCCCAGAAAAGATTGAAGTTGTCGAAGTTGACTCCTTTTATACCGCAGGTTCTTTGTAGCCATGTTTTCAGCCCAAGCAACCGTGAAAACATGTTAGTTCCCCTTGCTGGGAGTGGTCCGCTGATGAACGACTGAACTTCAAGTCTTTGAAGTGTTTCAAAGAGTTCACTGAATTCCTTCTTAAGGAGTTCTGACTGCTCTTTCTGAAAATCATTCTTCCACACGTGGATGATGATTCGATTTGCAGTCTTGTGCTTCATTAGAATGTTCCGAATTTCCCTGTTCACATCATGCTTGAGGAAAGCAGCATGTAGCTGTAGTCCTGCTACTGATGTTTCTGATAATAGAGTCACCCACTATCAGAGTCCTGGGCTCGGCTGCGCTCTGAGCTGAATGCCGCTGTCTGGTCGACCTCGAGCGCCTGTTAGTAGCAATGTTAGCTGCCGGTTGATACGATCCATGTTTAGTCACATTTGGGGATTACTCACCCACATTCATTAATGCTTCAAATCTGTTCTCAAGATGTATAAGGGGTGGTAGAATACCAGTGTTTGCAAGCTTTGTCACAGCCATATCTGGTGTAGAGTATGCTACCGCAGCAATACGAGATACTCGTGACAATCTGATGTCTCAAGTGCCTTTGGGTCTTGCTCCCTGTTTGTGCCATCGATTAGTCTGTTGATCAGTTTCGACTTGTTCCTCTACATTTGGTATAAACTGTTGAGATTCACTAGATTCACGGGAATCACCGGCTGTATGCTGAGGGGGTCCATGATGACGATCTGGTGTGTGTTCCGCCTGTTTTGGAAGTGCAGCAAGTAACTTTGTTTCAAGAACTGCAATCCTTTGTAGAAGTCTGTGGCAGTTCATGCAGCAAGTAGATTCCACAAGAGGCATTTTCTCTCTCGTCTGTTTGAACGTAGACAGTTGTGTTTTCCCTTCTCCGGAATGTAACCTGCTGGCAGAGGGAGGCAAAGATTCTTCTTTTTCGTAGCATTATTCCAGTCCCGAAAAGTTTTAGTTTTAGTGTTTCTGCCAAAGATGTGTTGTTTGAGCACTGTGCTGATCTGCTGAAGTTAAAATCTTAGAAAAATCGGAGAAAAGTACATAAGCAGGGAGCAAAGCGCAGAGCAGTAAGCAAGAGCATCCGAACAGTAGCGAAGCCGGAAGCGAAAAGCTCATAGGGCGAGGTCAGTCACCAAGCGCAGCTCCTGCATCAACCTCAGGTTGGTACTACCCTCGTGCATTTTAGTGCCTCGGCTTGGTGTACTCGCAGGACAGCCAAGACATGCAATGCAGAGGTGGCTTGGCCTGCAGCACTGCAAGCTTTGGCCGCGAGAGCGGCTGTCAGCTTACAGGCTTTGGACAGGAGACGAGGACGATTCCTCCAAGTGGCGGCGTTTTGCGGGCACAGGTGCACCGCAACCGCACTCTCCACCTGGGGAATGTCAATTTACCCCCTAGTCGCCCCGTCATCAAGTGCAGTGAGGATGGGGGAGGCAGACGAGCAGCTTCCAGCCGAAAAGGGGCCGTCCACGACTTCATCAGCTCCTCATGCACCTCCGGGAAGAAAAGAACCGGGGCAGGGCATGATCGCGAGCCACGGCCGTGCCGAGGAACGAATTATCTTGCCGTGAGGGCTCGGGACTGGGAGGTGTGCACGCCTCCAGCCCAATGCTCACGGTGACCTGGGAAAGCATGGCCATAAACTCTGGGTCCGATTCGGCAGCAGCCGCAACACCCGAGGGGGACAGCCCGCTGAATCTTCATGCTCAGAGAACGATTGCCCATCCCCCAATGCTGCTATCAACATCTGATCCTCTATCGGCACGCCGAATGAAACGCTGGGCACGCCGTAAGACGGCACAGCAGAATCACCGGGGAGCCACACAGAGCTGCTGCGGGAGGAGTGAAAGGTCCGTGGGGACTAGCCGAGCGGAAAGGCTCTCACTGTAACCCTCTGATCGCCCAGAGCACTAGCCGATGCTTCTCTGCTCGTAGCAGAGAAGCCAGCGCGGGTAATGACAGAGGGAGCCCCTCCCATCCCCGTGAGGAGAGAGAGGCGCGATCGCAGCGCTGCCATGGTTACATGCTCACAGCGAACACATATATCATCCATGAACGCAGCCTCAGCGTGCTGGATGCCCAGACACTGAAGACAACGATCGTGGCTGTCGACGGAGGATAGGAAATGATCGCAATCAAGAGGACACAGCCGGAACGGCATCTTTAAAAAGACGTGAACCGACCATGATTTGCTCTTTTAGGAAATCTGCTCTTTTAGTTGAAGTGCCCAGGGGAATCGCTGCAGACAGGGACACTGCTGTTCGCACCGTGATGCCAACCAGAACAGCTTCCAGACAGATGATGAACGGCTTTGTGGAGATCACCACGTTCATCCACTCGGCTCAGAAGCAAAAATCTGAAGAGTGAATGCACCTGTCGCCTATGTATACCCGTATGCACGGGGAGTGGCTCAGGTATGCAAAATCCACTAGCCAATATTCATTGGCGTTTTCTTTTAAAGTCAGAGATGATTGGGGCTCCCAAGTGAATCCCTATAATGTCATCACTCAACATAACTCGTAGTGACCGACTGATAGGGAACACTCTTTCACTTTAGTCATCACGTAGTCATACAAGAGGTTTATACATAATGTTGTGCTATCCCCTGGCTCACCTGTTATCCAGCAAACATAATGTTGTGCTATCCCCTGGCTCACCTGTTATCCAGCAAACATTGTTCAGAATAATTTATTTTGAAGCCATTATATCCATGCCTTTTCCGAGGTATTTGGCTTGAAAGACATTAATGGTCATAAGACAACATAAATCAAATTTGGCAGAGTACCCACATAATTGATCTGATATACAACATGGGATGTGTCCAAAATAGCTCCTTATATAGTGCACTTTTGAGGGAACAGCCATTTGTAGTGGTGTCAGAAATAACGAGTACACAATCAATATACACTCAATGGCCAGCCAAGAATACCCATGCCCTATGAGACACTGGAATTAATTTCTGCCACACTCTGTGTCTGATTTCACTCACTCATTTTCATTCACTCATTCTTTGGACTTTATGTAATGTATGAGTAATATAGGTAAAAGCGAATGGGGGTAATAGGGGGTGATTTTGGATACAGCCATATGGACGACGATGAAAATCTGACCACTGAATGGCACTTCGAAACAGTATTGCAACAAGTATCGCAGAAAAAACAGAAGATTCCAGAAGATATAATAAAAGTAGCTATTTTTCATTCTAATTTTGACTATAAGAGTCTAGTGTGTATAAAATTTTATTTTTAAATTAATACATTTTTTTTAAGTTTGCATAATCTGATATCAAACATTAAAGCATAATCTGTATGTCTGTATCTATATGTAGTTTTTGGGAGGCAAAACATCAAATGCATGCAATACAAAGATGATTGAGAGATGTACAAATAACCATTTCTCAAAAGCCTGAAGCACACAGCAAAAAGGTGTGTTCCATGACCTGAAGGAGCATTTAAAAAAAAAAAATATATATAGAGACACACACACACACACACACACACACACACACACGTGTATATATATATATATATATATATATATATACATACACACACATACACACACAGGTGCATCTCAATAAATTAGAATGTCGTGGGAAAGTTCATTTATTTCAGTAATTCAACTCAAATTGTGAAACTCGTGTATTAAATAAATTCAATGCACACAGACTGAAGTAGTTTAAGTCTTTGGTTCTTTTAATTGTGATGATATTGCCTCACATTTAACAAAAACCCACCAATTCACTATCTCAACAAATTAGAATATGGTGACATGCCAATGAGCTAATCAACTCAAAACACCTACAAAGGTTTCCTGAGCCTTCAAAATGGTCTCTCAGTTTGGTTCACTAGGCTACACAATCATGGGGAAGACTGATGATCTGACAGTTGTCCAGAAGACAATCATTGACACTCTTCACAAGTCAAGTCAAGTCACCTTTATTTATATAGCGCTTTTAACAATACAGATTGTGTCAAAGCACTTAACAGTATCTAATTGGAGGATAGAGTGTCAGTAATGTATAATAATAAGATTAAACACTCAATTTTCAATTAAAGGCATTTCATTATTGAATTCAGAGATGTCATTGTCTAGCTCAGTTTAGTTTAAATAGTATCCATGAAATCAAATTGACGATAATCATTAGAAATTAGAAACAAGGAGGGTAAGGCACAAACATTCATTGCCAAAGAAGCTGGATGTTCACAGAGTGCTGTATCCAAGCATGTTAACAGAAAGTTGAGTGGAAGGAAAAAGTGTGGAAGAAAAAGATGCACAACCAACCGAGAGAACCGCAGCCTAATGAGGATTGTCAAGCAAAATCGATTCAAGAATTTGGGTGAACTTCACAAGGAATGGACTGAGGCTGGGGTCAAGGCATTAAGAGCCACCACACACAGACGTGTCAAGGAATTTGGTTACAGTTGTCGTATTCCTCTTGTTACAGACAACGTCAGAGGCGTCTTACCTGGGCTAAGGAGAAGAAGAACTGGACTGTTGCCCAGTGGTCCAAAGTCCTCTTTTTTTAAGGTTTGTATTTCATTTGGAAACCAAGGTCCTAGAGTCTGGAGGAAGGGTGGAGAAGCTCATAGACCAAGTTGCTTTAAGTCCAGTGTTAAGTTTCCACAGTCTGTGATGATTTGGGGTGCAACATCATCTGCTGGTGTTGGTCCATTGTGTTTTTGAAAACCAAAGTCACTGCACCCGTTTACCAAGAAATTTTGGAGCACTTCATGCTTCCTTCTGCTGACCAGCCTTTTAAAGATGCTGATTTCATTTTCCAGCAGGATTTGGCACCTGCCCACACTGCCAAAAGCACCAAAAGTTGGTTAAATGACCATGGTGTTGGTGTGCTTGACTGGCCAGCAAACTCACCAGACCTGAACCCCATAGAGAATATATGGGGTATTGTCAAGAGGAAAATGAGAAACAGGAGACCAAAAAATGCAGATGAGCTGAAGGCCACTGTCAAAGAAACCTGGGCTCCCATACCACCTTAGCAGTGCCACAAACTGATCACCTCCATGCCACGGCGAATTAAGCCAGTAATTAAAGCAAAAGGAGCCCCTACCAAGTATTGAGAACATATACAGTAAATGAACATACTTTCCAGAAGGCCAACAATTCACTAAAATGTTTTTTATTTATTTATTTATTTATTTTATTTTTTTTTATTGGTCTTATGAAGTATTCTAATTTGTTGAGATAGTGAATTGGTGGATTTTTGTTAAATGTGAGCCAAAATCATAACAATTAAAAGAACCAAAGGCTTAAACTACTTCAGTCTGTGTGCATTGAATTTATTTAATACACGAGTTTCACAATTTGAGTTGAATTACTGAAATAAATGAACTTTTCCACTACATTCTAATTTATTGAGATGCACCTGTACATATATATAAATGTGTACATATATACATTATGAAAAGGCTTTTACTTGCTATAACTTTTTAACTATCAATTAGACGACAAAAGGCAAATAGAAAAATAACCATACTGACAATATAGAGGCCTTAGAAATTCATGTATTGAATACAGTAAGTTTTTTATATATATATATATATATATATATATATATATATATATATATATATATATATATATATATATATATAAATAAATAAATGAAGTTGAAAAAGTTGAAAAACAGAATAGAAATTTCAATATATTAATTGAAATCACTGTCCAAGATGCATCTGCGTGCTTAATGGTTACAATTACAATTACAAGAAAGAAGAAGAAGAAGAAGAAGAAGAAAAAAAACCTTTCAAATAATTTCCATTGGTCTGGTAACATTTTGATTGATTTTATAGGGGTTACCTCTAAACTCATCAACAATTTTGAATCATTCGGCACTTCGTTATAGAGAAGCAGACATACTATACTATTATTATCAAACAGGCATTCAAGAACAAAAGCAGATTCATTATGTCTGAAGCTCTGTAAAACAGCAATAAAAATGGATTTCAAATTACATGCAATACTTTGCTGAACCTCATACCTATAGCTTGGTGCAAAACTGAATCACATCTCTCAATGCCAAAAATAACCAAATTAATTCATTTAGGTATTGTCAACGTCTCCGTGCAGATGCAGGAATATCAGGATACAGGAGGAAACCGGAGAAGGTAGAGTCATTGGTGTTATCTGCATACACTCCCCCAAATTCCTCATCTCCATAGACTTGCAGCCATACCTCATCTCCTGCCTCCAAACGCAAGATAACAGAACCTGATGCCTGATCCATGTTGGTCTCTTGGTATTGGTCAAAGGTGAACATGATGGTCTTGTCATTCACGTAGAGACTGACTTTAGCATCTTTAGTGTAGACGGTGAGATGATAAGTAAAGAAGTACACTCCTGGCAGAACACAGCGGAACTTTCCGGAAACGTCATCATAATGGTGCTGGTCATTATAGAAGAACTTGCTGAAGCGGATTGGCACATTGGTGGCGGGAACTAGCTCACTCAGACCTACGCTAAAGGCAGAATGGTAAGACAAGGCACTTTCACCACGGGACCCTTTCAGACCTGGGTTCCCAGGAAAGCCTCTTGGTCCAGCAGGGCCAATGTCTCCCTTCTGTCCAGGATCTCCTTTCTCACCTGCTTCACCTGCAAAAAACAGAAGCATTCTATAGCAGTTGTACAACTCAATTAAATAGGTTGTTACAAGATCAGAATCAGAAGCCTGGAAGGATCTTAGTGCTTTGGCTTTTGTTGTCTTACTTCCCTAAGATCATTCCTCGGCTTCGTACAAGTTTGCCACCTCGAACATGACTTCTCGAACATGCTGTTTTATGCATTGCAGTTGTATGCAGTTGTTTACACTGTTATAGAGTTGGATTCTCATGCTAAGCATGGACAATGTTTCACAAAATAATTTGGACGTATGACTGAGTATTTCTGTAACAAAAATCTTACTTCCAGGTTAGTACAAGTTTCGGAGCGTTTTTTTTTTTCGATCGTGGCTCTTGCTGACGTAAACGACGGTGGAACTCCTTATATGGGCATTTCTCCCGAAGCACGCACCCGCGCACGCGTCGACCAGAGCGAGAGCAAGAGCGCGCCCATCAACGCGCTTCACTCGGCTGCACTGCTGCACGGAACTTTTGGGAGTCGTCGAGCAAATAAGCAGAGGTGGAAAGAGTACGAAAATATTTTACTCAAGTAAAAGTACCATTACATTAATGAAATTTTACTTAAGTACAAGTAAAAGAACCAGTCTAAAAATCTACTCAAGTAAAAGTAAAAAGTAGCTCATTTAAAATGTACACAGAGTAAAAATTACTTAGTTACTTTTTAACAGTGGGAGGGACGCAAAAATGGGATAGGCCAAGGGTGTCAAACTCAGTTCCTGGAGGGCCACAGCCATACACAGTATAGATATAACCCTAATTAAACACATCTGATCCAGCTAATCTAATCATTTAAGCTTATTTGAAAACAACATGGTATGTGTGTTGGAGCAGGGTTGGAACTAAACTCTGCAGGGCTGCGGCTCTCCAGGAACTGAGTTTGACACCCCTGGGATAGGCCTATAAATCTCAAACTAGTTGTTTTTAATTAAAGGAATCAGTTATTTAGAATAATAAGACATTTGGGCTGTTACCAGGCAAATTAAATCAGGATCAACAAAATTCATCTTTGCAATGCAGAGGAAACACGGAAGCTTCATCTGAAGTGGCATTTAGATGTATTTACACACTGTTTAATGCAGGACACAAATGCATTTAACCTGCAGTTACAAATGCAGAAATAATGTTTTGATATATAAGACATAAAATGTTGAATACTCATTTGAAATTATATAAAAAAAAATAAATAAAAAAAAATCAAAAGACACTTTAAATGTGAAATTAAAGCCACCAGTAGGTGTCACCAAGTCACTGTTAATAAGTGAGTCATTGCGATTGAACCGAATCATTTAAACAGTTGATTCATTCAGGAACAAACACCTTAATGTTGCTCAGAGACGCAAAACAGTGTTGTGGCTGTGTTTGGGATTATTTTTGTTGTCGAAATGGAGCAAAAACAGGCAATATGGTGTCTAAAACGCAAGTCTCTTAATTAACTTCTTGTTTATTGAACTGTTGGAAAAAAAATCTATATGTAATCATGCTGATTTTTGGAGAAAAACGGCACTCTTCGTGTGATATTGATTTACTATATGAAATGATATAAATATACAGTCAGGTCCATAAATATTGGGACATCGACACAATTCTATCATTTTTGGCTCTATACACCACCACAATGGATTTCAAATGAAACGAACAAGATGTGCTTTAACTGCAGACTGTCAGCTTTAATTTGAGGGTATTTACATCCAAATCAGGTGAACGGTGTAGGAATTACAACAGTTTGCATATGTGCCTCCCACTTGTTAAGGGACCAAAAGTAATGGGACAATTGGCTTCTCAGCTGTTCCATGGCCAGGTGTGTGTTATTCCCTCATTATCCCAATTACAATGAGCAGATAAAAGGTCCAGAGTTCATTTCAAGTGTGCTATTTGCATTCGGAATCTGTTGCTGTCAACTGTCAAGATGAGATCCAAGAGCTGTCACTATCAGTGAAGCAAGCCATCATTAGGCTGAAAAAACAAAACAAACCCATCAGAGAGATAGCAAAAACATTAGGCGTGGCCAAAACAACTGTTTGGAACATTCTTAAAAAGAAGGAACGCACCGTTGAGCTCAGCAACACCAAAAGACCCGGAAGACCACGGAAAACAACTGTGGTGGATGACCGAAGAATTCTTTCCCTGGTGAAGAAAACACCCTTCACAACAGTTGGCCAGATCAAGAACACTCTCCAGGAGGCAGGTGTATGTGTGTCAAAGTCAACAATCAAGAGAAGACTTCACCAGAGTGAATACAGAGGGTTCACCACAAGATGTAAACCATTGGTGAGCCTCAAAAACAGGAAGGCTAGATTAGAGTGTGCCAAACGACTTCACAGTTCTGGAACAACATCCTATGGACAGATGAGACCAAGATCAACTTGTACCAGAGTGATGGGAAGAGAAGAGTATGGAGAAGGAAAGGAACTGCTCATGATCCTAAGCATACCACCTCATCAGTGAAGCATGGTGGTGGTGGGCATGTATGGCTACCAGTGGAACTGGTTGTCTTGTATTTATTGATGATGTGACTGCTGACAAAAGCAGCAGGATGAATTCTGAAGTGTTTCGGGCAATATTATCTGCTCATATTCAGCCAAATGCATCAGAACTCATTGGACGGCGCTTCACAGTGCAGATGGACAATGACCCAAAGCATACTGCAAAAGCAACCAAAGAGTTTTTGAAGGGAAAGAAGTGGATTGTTATGCAATGGCCAAGTCAATCACCTGACCTGAATCCGATTGAGCATGCATTTCACTTGCTGAAGACAAAACTGAAGGGAAAATGCCCCAAGAACAAGCAGGAACTGAAGACGGTTGCAGTAGAGGCCTGGCAGAGCATCACCAGGGATGAAACCCAGCGTCTGGTGATGTCTATGCATTCCAGACTTCAGGCTGTAATTGACTGCAAAGGATTTGCAACCAAGTATTAAAAAGTGAAAGTTTGATTTATGATTATTATTCTGTCCCATTACTTTTGGTCCCTTAACAAGTGGGAGGCACATATGCAAACTGTTGTAATTCCTACACCGTTCACCTGATTTAGATGTAAATACCCTCAAATTAAAGCTGACAGTCTGCATTTAAAGCACATCTTGTTCGTTTCATTTGAAATCCATTGTGGTGGTGTATAGAGCCAAAAATGTTAGAATTGTGTCGATGTCCCAATATTTATGGACCTGACTGTAAATTTTCTAACCCTATATCTTCAATTTTGTGATCATTCTAAATGCATTTTAATGTGTTTTAAAATGTAGCGAAGTACAATACTTCAAACAAAATATACTTAAGTAAAAGTAAAATTACAGATTTTAAAAATTACTTTACTTCTACTTTTTACACAAAAAAGCTACTCAATTACAGCAACTCGTTACTTTCCACCTCTGCAAATAAGATAAAAATAAATGCATATTACCGTACTGACCCCAATATAAGACGATGCAACAGCAGCATGAGTCGTGACTGTCATGTTAGCCTGATGGGACCAAACTTCATCTGTAAGTGATTTTAAAACGTAAGACAGTACCCAGATTTGAAGACTACAGTAAGATTTCACTTCTGCTGTTAATAAAATGTTGGTAGGCTAGCCTACTATGAGATGGATAGCCTAAATGTTATATAATTCAGATGGGCTACCTGTTATTTTTATGGTATTGTCATGAATCTGGTCCATGGACTTCCATTTGTTCGCCACTAGAGGTCGCTCAGTCGTCACATTGACTCTCACACCACACAGACTGTCACACATTACCCAGGACTTCATTTCCCAGCAGCCATTTCCCTAATCACATGCTCACACCTGATACCCATCACACAATCACACACACTACTTAAGCCATGGACTTCCTCAGTCAGATGGCCGGAGGTGAGCGAAGCGGGAAGGCGAAAATGATGTCCGGTGACGGCGAGATGGCGGAAGCTTCAGCGAGAACTCGGAAAGGAACGGCGGGGAGGCACAACTGCTCCGTGAATGGATCAGAGAGGTTTGAGCGGGTAGATAGTGAAGGGAGTATGGATGTAGGAAGCGAAGAGGAAAGTGAAAAATCGTTAGGAAATTTCTGGAAAGAAGTAAGGAGTACGCGGGGAGAAAAACGGAAAAAGAGGAGCGATGTAGAAGAATCTGATGAAAAGAGTAGAGAGAGCATAAAATGCATCATTAGGTTTGGAGATCAGATTGGGGTAAGCAAAATTAATCCATTAAAACTGACCAAGATCATAAATAGGGATATAGGAAATATTGAGTTCGCTAAAGTTCTCTCAGATGGAAATTTATAGTTGGATGTAATAAAGAAGAACAAGCAAGTAAAGCTCTCAAAATGAAGGAGATAGGAGGGATTAAAGTTGTCAGCACAAACAGAGTTGGAGATAAAAGTAAAAGTAGGGGCCGAAAAGGGATCATTTTTGGTGTTCCTCTCAATATAGGTATGGAAGAGTTTAAGGGTAACTTAAAGGGAGGGAAGATAGTACACGCGCAAAGGATAAAATCAGGTGCAGATGGAAACAGAAGAGACACTGAAACAGTAGTAATAGAATTTCAAGGGAATGAAATTCCAAAAAGAGTAATGTTGGGTGTGATGAGCTATATTGTAAGAGAGTATATACCAGGACCAGTGAGATGTTTTAATTGCCAAAGGTTTGGACATGTTGCTACAAGATGTATGGAACAGAGTAGATGTGCTCGTTGTGGAGGAAATCATGAATATGGCAAGTGTGAGGAAGGAGTACAACCAAAGTGTTGCAACTGTGGAGAGGCACATAGTGCAGCATTCAGAGGATGTGAAGTAATGAAAATGGAAATGGAGATTCAGAAAAGGAGGGTGGAGAAGATAACATATGCGGAGGCAGCAAAACAAGTTAAAAGACAAACTAGAGATCAAAGAGGTCAATCTGGGGTTTCAGTTGAAGGAAACAATAGAGTTCCAGAAGAAATTATGATGATTGAAAAGAAAAAATTAGTAACATTTATTGCAGGAGTTATAAATAGTACAGCTGGGATTGAATCAAAAACACAAAAGACACAGTTAGTGGTTATAGCAGCAATACGTCATCTTGGAATGACAGGCTTGACTTGGGAAGAAGTCAGAGATGAACTTCAGATAAGATCAAGTCAAGAAACTTGATAATATTTATAGATGATAACAATTCAGTGGAATGCAAGATCTCTGATAGCAAATGGTCAGGAGTTCAAGCATTTTATTAAAGAATTGAGTATAAAACCTGATGTAGTATGTGTTCAAGAAACTTGGAAGAAACGTTGTTTAGATTTTGTTTTACAAGGGTATAGTACGGCACGATAGAGAAGAAGGGAATGGTGGTGGGTGTGCAACATTTATTAAATGAGAAATATCATATAGAATACTGGGGAATAGGTAGAGATCAAGAATACATTGCTGTGGGGATTTGGAGTAGAGGTCAGGAGATAGTTATAATAAATTATTATAATCCATGTAAAAAATTGGAGCTAGAGAAGTTAAAGGAAGTACATGGTCAAGATAGACAAAGAGTGATATGGTGTGGGGATTTAAATGCACATAATACACTATGGGGAGGAAGGTACATTAATGCCAATGGTCAAGTAGTTGAGGAATTAATAGAGGAGAGGGAGCTAGTGTGTTTAAATGATGGGAGGGGAACAAGGATAGATGTTTGTACAGGAATGGAGTCTGTATTGGACTTGACACTAGTTTCGAATAATTTGGCTAGTAAGTGTAATTGGGAAGTTTGGGGGGAATCTAGTATTGGGAGTGATCATTACCCAATAGTTGTGACATTGGATATTGAGACAGAGAGAACAGTAACTCAAAGAGGAGAAAAATGGGTATTTGAAAAAGCAAATTGGGATAAATTTGAGGAAATATGTGAGGAAAAAAATGGCGGCAATTGATTCAAGTCAAGATATAGACATTTTTAATGAAAAGGTGTGTGCAGTAATATTAGAAGCAGCATCAGAATCAATTCCAAAAAGTAAAGGAAAAATGACGAGAAAAGCTGTTCCTTGGTGGACAGACAAGTGTAGTAAAGCTGTGAGAGATCGAAATAAGGCTTTTAAACTTCTTAAGAGAACACATAATTATAACCATCTAATTTTATTCAAGAAGGCTCAAGCAGTAGTGAGGAAAACTATCAGGCAAGCTAAAAGAGAAAGTTGGCGTAGCTTTTGTAGCGGAATTGGAAGAACAACTCCAGTAGGTGATGTGTGGAGTATGATCAAGAGAATGGAAGGTAATAAGAAAGAGTGGGATTATCCAGTATTAGAGACATATCCCCAGTGAAGATCTCGATTTAAATACAATAAAACTTAAAATTAAACAAAATAACTATAATATAATAAAATACCTAACTACATAATACTATTATTGTTAGAAATTGCAACAATATAGAAATAGAAATATAATGCATTTATACATTTAAAATTTCATTAATAAAATAAGTAAAAAAATAAATAATAATATCCTGGCCAAGGGAGAACTGGCCCCCCGACTGAGCCTGGTTTCTCCCAAGGTTTTTTTTTCTCCATTCTGTCACAGAGGGAGTTTTGGTTCCTTGCCGCTGTCGCCTCTGGCTTGCTCAGTTGGGGACACTTAATTTCTAACGATTATCGTCAATTTGATTTCATATATACTATTTAAACTAAACTGAGCTAGACAATGACATCTCTGAATTCAATAATGAAATGCCTTTAACTGAAAATTGAGTGTTTAATCTTATTATTATACATTACTGACACTCTATCCTCCAATTTGATACTGTTAAGTGCTTTGACACAATCTGTATTGTTAAAAGCGCTATATAAATAAAGGTGACTTGACTTGACTAGAGGCAGAAGGGGAAATAGCTGTAACGGATAAGGATAAAGCAGAAATGCTAGTCAAAACATTTGCACAAATACATGGGTCAGGGAATTTAAGTGAGGAAGGTAAGAGGAGGAGAGAAATAACAAAGAGACGAAATATAGAATCATTGGTAAGGAGGGGGGGAATGGAAGGCCAGCCAATTAACTTCCCATTCAATAGAGATGAACTGAAGAGAGCTATTTGTAATGCAAATAAAAAACGTTCATCTCCAGGAAAGGATCAGGTCGGATATATAATGATGAGACATCTTAAAGACAGGGCCGTGGGGAAAATTTTAGAGTTATATAATGGAGTATGGGAGGAAGGAAGACTTCCAAAAGTTTGGAAAGAAGCAATAATAATACCTATAAGAAAGCCAGGAAAGGATCCTTCAAAACCCTCTAATTATAGACCGATAGCTCTTACGTCAAATATTTGTAAAATTATGGAAAGGATTATTTCGGAAAGGTTGACATTTATTGGAAAAAAGAGGATTAATATCAAAATATCAAAGTGGTTTTAGAAAAGGAAGAGGAACAATGGATCCTATTGTATGTTTAGAAAATGAAATTAGAAAAGCACAGATAAATAAAGAGTCAGTAATAGCAGTATTTTTGGTTGTCGAGAAGGCTTATGATATGATGTGGAGAGAGGGACTTTTGATAAAATTAAAAATGATGAATATTGGTGGAAAAATATACAACTGGATAAAAGATTTTTTTGGCGAACAGAAGCATCCAGGTAAGAATAGGAAATGAAGTGTCAAGTACATTACAGATAGAAAATGGAACTCCTCAAGGGAGTGTAATAAGTCCACTATTGTTTTCCATAATGATAAATGATGTTTTTAATCAAGTAGAACCGGATATAGGTAGGTCTCTATTTGCAGACGACGGGGCTCTCTGGAAAAGGGGAAGGAATATCATATATATATATATATATATATATATATATATATATATATATATATATATATATATATATATATATATATATATATATATATATATATATATATATATATATATATATATATATATATATATATATATATATATATATATATATATATATATATATATATATATATATATATATATTAATAGGAAGATACAAGAGGAAATTAGGGAAATAGAAGAATGGGCTTATGATTGGGGGTTTAAATTCTCAGTGGAGAAAACAAAAACAGTAATTTTCTCTAGAAAGAGGGTTGTTCCAGAAGTGAGTTTGAAGATGTATGAGAAAACATTGGAAAGAGAGAAGGTATTTAAGTTTTTAGGTATTTATTTTGATACAAAACTTACTTGGAGTGAACATATAAATAAAATAGTTGAGAAATGTCAGAAGGTGTTAAACATCATGAGATGTGTAAGTGGAGTGGAATGGGGGGCAAGTTTTTCTTCATTAAAAACAATTTATATAGCACTGATCCGGTCTGTGTTTGATTTATGGTTGTGTGGTATATGGTTCTGCCTCAAAAAACCTGTTGGAAAAACTTAATAAAATTCAAGCTCAAGCAATGAGACAATGTTGAGGTGCAGTAAAGACTACACCCATACCAGCTTTACAAGTCTTGGTAGGAGAGATGCCACTAGAAATCAGAAGGAAGCAATTAATGATCAATTACTGGGCTAACCTCCAGGGCCATAAAGATGAACATCCTACAAAATGGTGTTACAGAACTGTTGGGAACAGAATGAAAGGTGTACAACAAGCTTTGGGTGGAGTAGTAAAATATATGCAGAAGAAATACAAGTAAATAACATCAAGATGAGTCCAACAGTTGTAATTCAGGAACATGAACCATGGGTGTATGTAACACCTCAAGTAGATTTGCATCTGTTGGAGGTTAAAAAAACTGAAAGAGAAGCTGACTTGACATGTGTTTTCAACATATACCAGACTTCAATACCCCCAGCATATACAAGTGTATACAGACGGCTCAAAAGATCCAGAACGTCAAACAACTGGGGCTGCTTTTTTAGTCCAAGACAGTGGTTACCAGTGGATCAGTGGAGTAAAGCGAACTTCTAATCATTTGTCAGTTTATACTGTAGAAATGATAGGAATACTCTTGGCATTGCAGTGGGTGGAGGAACACAAACCTGGTAAGGTTTTAATTTGTTCTGACTCGGTTTCAGTCTTAAAGAGTTTGAGATCTTTTAAATCAAGTCACCAAGATATTCTCTTTAGTATCCTACAAATACACTCAAGAATTGCTCAAAATGATACATCAGTCAGTTTTATATGGGTCCCAGCACACATAGGAATAAGGGGAAATGAAGAAGTGGATAAATTAGCAAAACAAGCTTTACAGAGAGAGGCAATACAGATTCAAGTTCCATTAAGTAAATCAGAGATTAAGGTTTTAATCTGGAGTAAAGTGAATAAAGAATTGCAAGTTAAGTGGAACAATGGGGACAAGGGTAGATTCCTTTATAGTTTAATAAACAAAGTAAATCAAAATATAAAGTGTATAGGTAAGTCAAGGAAAGAGGAGGTCATCTTTAACAGAATATTGTTAGGGCACTCAAATTTAAATAGTACACTTAAAATAATAGGGAAACATCCAAATGGATTATGTGAATACTGTAATGTTGAAGAAACAATACCTCATGTATTTATTGAATGTAGGAAATATGAACAAGAAAGAAGAAAAATGATAGAAGAATTAAGAAAAAATGCAATTCAGGATCTAAATTTTAAAGTTTTAATAAAATGGTCAAGTGAAATAAATAGTAAAGCCTTCTATGATTTTATTAGAGAGACGGGACTAGTAAATAGAATATAAAATTCTGTTCCACACTCCGGAGCAGAAGGTGGCGGTAATGCACCTATTTACGTTGGATGCCAGCCGCCGTTAAAAACCAAGAAGAAGAAGTCAGATGGCCGGGCAAACGGGAACGTATGTTCTCGCGATATTTACGGATGTACCTAACGCACGTAGACAGGGTGCAAATACGATGTAGCTAGATAACCGCTTTCATTTGAATTTAAAAAGAAGCTTTGAAAACGTCGAGAGGCAGTGTGAGCGGCGAGGCGGTTGGCAGCACTGGGGTGTGACTGAGGCGTAGATGGAAGGAAGTTGCGTGGAATCAGGAAGTGATCCGGAAACGGATGGTATGGATGGCGGGGAATTAGAAAGTTCGGCAAGTAATTGGAAATTAGAGGAAAATCGCAAAAGAAAGAAAACGTGGTATCAAACGTCTGGTTCAGAAAGTGAAAGAGATCGACAGCAAATTAGAAGACCGAAAGTAGAATTCAATGTAATGCTAAAATTTTTGGCAGAATCCACAAAAATGTTAAACCCAATTAAAATAACTAAGGCATTGAAAGAAGCGATTGGAAAAATTGAAAGTGCAAAAATGACAAGAGATGGAAGACTACTGTTGTTTTGTAAAGATAAAAATCAACAAAAAGCAGCCGTGGGACTAAAAACATTACTAGGAATAAAAGTGTCTTGTACCATGTTGGAAGATAAGAAATGGGTAAAAGGAGTGATTTCAAGGGTTTCAACAGATATGTCAGCTGAATCAATAAAGGAAAACTTGTCAGGGGCAGGGGTGATTGATGTGAGGAGACTGAAATATGTAAAAGATAAACAAAAGGCGGATAGCTTGTCAGTTATGATTCAGTTTGATGAGGAAAAGCTACCTGATAAAGTGTATATTGGGTATGTAAGTTACAGAGTTCGGCCATATGTACCACCGCCTGTTAGATGCTTCAAGTGTCAGAGATTTGGACATATTGCTGAAAGTTGTAAGGGAAAACAGCGCTGTGCAAGGTGTGGAGGTGAGCATGAATACGGGAAATGTGGACATGGAGTTCTCCCAAAATGCTGTAACTGTGGAGGTAATCATAGTGCAGGTTATGGGGGTTGTAAGGTAAGGAAAGATGCTGAGAAAGTTCAATGCTTGAGAGTATTTGAAGGAGTATCATATGCTGAAGCATTAAAGCGAGTCCAGAAAAGCTCAAAGATGTGTACTGAAAAGATAGTCCCGGTGGAAGATCCCTCGGTAGGGGTTGTACAACATGTAAACAGTAGTAAAATAAACGAAAATACTTTGTTGGTTGATAAGATGTCTTTTATTGCATTTATAGCAGAAGTGGTCAATTGCTCAGCGCAAACAGAAAGCCTTACGGAAAAAATCAGAATAATTCTAAGAGCAGCTGGAAAATATTTAAATATAGAAGAAATAACGGTGGCTCAAATAAATGAGAAATTAAAGGTAAAGGTAACATTCTCATGTGGTGGATCTTAATGGTGTTAGTAATTCTTCAATGGAATGCTAGAAGTTTGATTTCAAATGGTCAAGAATTTAAGAAATACATAGCAGATATTAGTGACAAACCTCATGTAATTTGTATTCAAGAGTCATGGCTTAAGCCACATTTAAACTTTGTGTTAAAAGGATACTCAGTAGTTAGAAGGGATAGGGAAATTGGTACGGGCGGTGGAGTGATAACATTTATTAAATCTGAGGTAGCATATAAGAAAGTTGATGTGGAGGAAGATTGTGAAGCGATAGCAGTAGACGTTTGGGCAGGAACACAAAAAATTAGAATAATAAATTTATATAATCCCTGTAAAAGACTAAATAATGAAACTTTGACTAAAATAGGGGGACAGCATAAGTCTAATCAGGTGTGGTGTGGAGATTTTAATGTACATAATACGTTATGGGGTAGCATACAAACAGATTATAACGGAAGAGAAGTGGAGGAATTTTTGGAAACAAATAATTTGGTATGTATAAATGATGGAAGTGCTACTAGGTTGGATGTATCCAAAATGAAATATTCAGCTTTAGATCTAACAATTATGTCAGAAAATCTAGCTAAAATAAGTATGTGGAAGATAAGTAATCAAAACATGATGGGTAGTGATCATTTTCCTATTAATTGTAAAATTGGATTAGAAGTCTCTAAAACAGAAATTGGAATGATCCCTAGATGGAAATTTAAGTCAGCGGATTGGGACATATTTCAAGAAGAATGTGAACAGTTTTTACTTAATTTAAGTTGTACAATAGAAGATGTAGAGCAATATAACAATAAAATCTGTGAAAGTCTTTGTAAAGTTGCAGGGAAAGTGATAGGAAAAAGTGTAGGGAGAATAGAGAAGAAAAATGTACCTTGGTGGACGGTTGAGTGTAGTCAGGTAATTAAAATAAGGAATAGGTTTTTAAAGAAAGTAAGGAAATCATATTCATTTGATGTTTTTATATTGTATAAAAGAGCACAGGCTGTAGTAAGGAAAGTAATACGTGCAGCTAAAAGAAATTACTGGAAAGAATACTGTGACAAAATAGGTAAAAATATAGATATTAGCGAGATATGGGGAATAAGGAAAATGGGGGGAATACAAAAATCTAATAGAATTCCTGTTTTAATAAGTGGAAATAATCAGATTATTAGTAATAAAGAAAAAGCTGAGGTGTTGGCAGAAGCATTTGTAAAGGTGCATAGCAATAGCAATATATCAGATGATATGAGGGAATTAAGAGAGAAAAGGGTAAGAGATAATCAAGAAATTTTAGCTAACAAAGGATTATCAGAAGGCACTATGGATGCTGCTTTTACATTATATGAACTCAAGCAGGCCTTGGAAGGAGTTAAACATACGTCACCAGGGAAAGATGAAGTATGTTATGAAATGATTAAACATCTTTCAGATATAGGATTAAAAGTTATTTTAAGATTTTATAATGAAATTTGGAGGCAAGGGAGACTTCCTAGCTCATGGAAATTAGGTATAGTGGTGCCAATAGCTAAACCTGGGAAAGATCATACTGTACCAACAAATTATAGACCAATAGCTTTAACATCTAACCTGTGTAAAATAATGGAAAGAATGGTTATGTCTCGTCTATTATGTTTTAGAAACTAGAAATTTATTACATGCTTATCAGAGTGGGTTCAGAAAAGGACGCAGTACCATAGATGCAGTAATTTGCTTAGAAAATGAAATTAGGAAAGCTCAAGTGAAAAAAGAAATGGTCATAGGAGTATTCTTTGATATCGAGAAAGCTTATGACATGGTATGGAAGGAAGGACTGTTAATAAAATTAAATCAAATGGGCATTAATGGGAAGTTGTTTAATTGGATTATGGATTTCCTAAAAGAACGGAAAATACAGGTAAGAGTAGGTAAAGATTACTCTGAAATCTACATAATAGACAACGGAACTCCTCAAGGTAGCGTTTGTAGTCCAGTACTTTTTAATATTATGATAAATGGCATATTTGAGGAAATAGGATCAGAAATAGGAAGGTCATTATATGCTGATGATGGAGCCTTATGGATAAGAGGAAGAAATCTAAGATATTTAGAGAAAAAAATGCAGAAAGCAATAGGTATAGTTGAAAGCTGGACTAACCAGTGGGGCTTTCGTCTTTCAGTAGCAAAGACTCAGGTAATTTGTTTCTCAAAAAAGAAGAAAACTCCTGAAGTAAAATTAAAGTTGTATGAGCAAACTTTGGAGCAAGTATCTACTATTAGATATCTGGGAGTATGGATGGACTCAAAGTTAACATTTGGAACACATATTCAAAAGGTAATAAATAAATGTAAGAAAGGAGTTAATGTAATGAGATGTTTGGCAGGACTGGATTGGGGTGCCACAAGACATTCACTAAAGAGAATATATTGCGCACTAATTAGATCATCGATTGATTACGGTAGGATAATTTATGGATAGCGTCAAACGCTTTGCTAATAAAAATTGACACAATTCAAAGTCAAGCCCTTAGGATTTGCTGTGGAGCTGTTAGATCTTCTCCTGTATCATCACTGCAGGTAGAGATGGGAGAAATGCCTTTAGAGTTACGTGAGCTCCAGCTAAGACTGGTATACTGGGCAAATATTAAAGGTCATTTTTCAAATCATCCAGTTAAAAATGTTTTGGGAAGTTGCTGGGAATATGAAAAATCACAGGTGAAAAGCTTTGGATGGATAGTAGAACAACAAACTCAGCAAATAGGTGTTAATAATATAAATATTAGTCCTACAGTAGCATTGCCATTATCTCCACCTTGGTTTTTTTCAATGCCTTCTGTGGATCTCCAGATATTTAAAACTATAAAGGATAAACAAAATCAAGCTCCTAAAGCAATAGTAGTGCAACAGCATCTTGAGTGAATATTTCCATTATTTACAAATATTTACAGATGGTTCCAAAGACCCAGTAACTGGACGAACAGCTGCAGCTATGTATATCCCTCTTTATAAGTATAGAGATGGAAAAAGAACTACTAATGATATATCTGTATATACTGCAGAGATGGTGGCTATTTTGATAGCATTACAGTGGGTTGAAGAAGTTAAACTGTCTGCTGTAGTAATTTGCTCAGATTCATTTTCAGTTCTTAATAGTTTAATAAGTGGGAAATCGGATTCCAGACAAGATATATTAATAGAAATTTTACAAAATCTGTATAGAATTTGCCAATTAAAACTTTCAGCAGTTTTTTTATGGGTGCCGGCTCATGTTGGTGTGGAGGGTAACGAGGATGTGGACAAGATAGCCAAACAGGCCCTTAAACATAATGTTATTGATTTAGATATACCTTTGGGTAAATCTGAAATGAAAGGTTTAATTAAAACAGCTATTAAAAATATGTGGCAGGAGAGGTGGGATAAAGGAAATAAAGGTCGTCATCTGTACAATATACAAAAACAAGTTGGTTTAGTTAGAAATAGTTATGGAAATAGAAAGGAAGATATAGTAATTTCTCGTCTGAGAATTGGTCATTCTACCCTCAACAAATCACTTCTAATGATAGGGAAACATGATTCTGGTCAGTGCAATAAATGTGGACTTCCAGAAACTGTAGAGCATGTAATAATCAATTGCTTGGCATATGAAAGTGAAAGAATTCAATTGGAAAACGATTTAATTTCTGTTGGCATAGAATCTTTAACTTTGCAGAATATACTTAATAGTTCTTACAAAGGATATAAAGCTCTTATCTCTTTTTTGAAAGCAACAAAGTTATATAAGAAAATATAGAATATATATATTAATATATATTTTTTTTCCGTTTTTTTTTTCCGGTTTTATTTATTTATTTATTTATTTATTTATTTTTACTTCTGATATCAATGCCTCACACTCCATCCCAGTAGGTGGCGGAATATGCACCAAAGCTGGTTTGCCAACCGCCATTAAACGTCAAAGAAGAAGAAGAAGAAGTCGTCGTCAGATGGCCGAGTATTGTACGCACATATCCCTCTTCTAGCGATAGCTACTCTACGGAGCCCACTTAGTTGTCTTAGTCTTTCCTTGCCTGTTTTCCCGTGTTTCATTCTAGCCCGTGTTCCTGGATTAACCCTTGCCTTGCCGTTTCGGACTCTGTTTGCACCTCGTTTGGATTATTGCTCGTGTACCTGGATTATTGCTCTGCCTTGCCCCGTTGGATATTGTTCGCCGATTGTCGACCCACGCTTGCCCTAGGATTACTCTTTGTCTTGTCCCTGCCATACCTGTTTGCCATTGTTTCGACCCTTCCTGTATTTATGACCATGTCTTTAAATAAAAGCCTGCATATGGATCCGCACGTCTCACGTCTCATCAGCCCCGTTACAGGTATATCAAAAAGTGTGAATTTTTAAATGTGATTGTTGATGTATTTTACCAGTACTTACCATACTTTAAAAACAAAAATTAAAATAGGCAAAAATATGCAATATGAAAATAATTTAAATAATTAAATTTTAAAAATGTTTTACTGAGGGGAAAAAAAAAAAGATTCAGTTTTCAAAAAGCCTTTTTCCAAAAGATACATCTGGAAAAAGGGGGGTCATCTTATAATCAGGGTCGTCTTATATTTGGGGTCAATACGGTACAAGACAATAAAAGTGTTTTTGACCTTGCATGCATGTCAACCTGATGTTGGGGACTCCCAAAACCAAAATATGAACCTTTATCATCATTATCCATAATGGGGGCACTTTAAGCCTGGCCAAGGTGTGTGAAGTAACGAAGTCACCACCCATCCCCCTAAAAGAGTGTAATCTTTCACTGTCATGTCACTGCCATCAGCCAAATGAACTGTATTTGCACACATGCTTCAGATACCAGCAACACCGGAGGCATTCCCATAGCATCGACACTGACTGAAGTTCCACTTTGAAAGATAGACACAGTTTAGTTTTATAGATTACAAATCATATAATTGAGTGAATTTGTCAATAAGTGTGGTTTCCCATTTTTTCAGTGTACCTTATATCAATGCTTTTTACAACTTAATTTCACCATAAACAAAAGCTTCAACATAACATAAATAATTCTTATTCAGATAAAACCAAAAACATTTTGTTTTCAGTCAATTTTTACTTTAATTTATTATTATTATTTTTTTAAATTCAGTCAGTAAAGCTTGCCTGTATGTGTTCTGGACATCAACACTCTGATGTCCAGTGAAAATACTATTTAAATATTTGTTTAATGTTTGACTATTAGATAACATTATTTACACTGCCCTTCTCTCTTGTGGCCTATTTCACAAAGCTGGTTTTGGTAGTAGGGAGTTTCCAGATATTTTCTAGGATCAAAGCCTGAATTGACAAAAAAAAAAAAAAAAAAAGCTGATTATTAGTATAATGGTACTGACAAAGCCTGGTTGGATTGGTTTTGGTTTTGTCAGTCCTGTAACCCTGAGTTTGTTCAACTAGCTTCATGGTACATGCCTCATCTAAATTGGGTTGAATTTGTTTGTTTTTTAACTCTAAACCTACTCTGAAACTCAGTGTGTTTAAATAGCTTTGTGTAACAAGCCATTGGTAAAGACCTCTAAGACAAAAAGTGGTTTCAGAGGTGGAGCAACATGAATCATTCACAAAAATAACATGAGTAACATTAAGAAAATTAAGAGAGAAATTTTGCTTACATGTTGAAAAATTAATTAAAATTAATTGCAAAAATCGCTAAGGAAAGTTCGTCATTCGGAAAAAAAGGGGGGTCTATAATTATTTGTTCACAGATGTCACTTACAGAAGTCAGAAGCACTGTATGTTTCAGACAAATGATCTAGCAAAGTTCCAAACGGTATAAAGTGAGCTTACGCTAACCTTTATCTCCTTTCTCACCCCTCAGTCCATCATGCCCATCTCTGCCATCTCTTCCAGGTTTACCACTGTGCCCAGGTGTGCCAGGAACACCTCCCATCCACATGGCACATGGCCGTCTATGATCAGGTTGACTGACATCTGTTTCCAGACCCTCAGGCTCTTCCACGTCCTCTCCACCCTCAGTCCCTTCATCCAACGTTGTCTGCTCTATATTCTCCTCTAGAAGGTCTTGACTTTGACTGAGTTGTCCAATGAGAAAGATTCCCAATAAGATCTTCCACAGCAGCGTCATACTGATGTCAAATGGAATATCCAAGAATTTAAATAAGCATGTTGTATTGATAAATATGTTTGTTTTGTATATCATATATATCACATGAGATTTCGCACTTCACAAATTATCAATTGTTTCCCTTTTTGTAAAGATTTTTGAACACAATGTTATAACTTAATCCCAAACCTAAACTGCTTGATGCGAATGGCTTTGGAAATTTCAAAATATTTTAGCGATGTCAAACCTATATATTTGCTGATATATAGACTATATTATGTAGACTATAATAATGATATGAAAAACTGTCTTTCTTACCTGGTCTGTAAGTGTTTGTCTCCCAGAAGCACAGAACAGTAAGAACAACCACTGAGCGACGCGACTGCCTTTGTTGTTGATGTGCTATCATCACTGTGGGCTTTTCTGAACTATATTTATCCAAGTCTAAATTCTAAATGTATTTATGGCTCGTTGAACAGCAGATCACTTTATCCAATCTGATACTAGTCTCACATACTGTATGTTATTAAAAGAAGGTTACTTTTCTGCTAGATGATAAAATGCAATGTAAGCAAGAGAAACAGAATTATCAAGTGTCATGGCAGAGTTTTCAAACCATTCTCGTTTTATGTACATAGTTTCAAAATGCACACTATAAGAGAGTAATTGAAATGATAATACATTGTTGTATATAGTTACAGATAGCAAGTGTACAGATAGCAATGTATCCTGAGCATACAGCTTCTTAAAAAATATAATGCACTTTTCATTTTCACTCAGGAGTCAGAGTCTAATTCTGGAAGCAAAGTTGTGCATTTAATGACTTCACGACATTGTGTTGTCATGGCAAGTTAATTTCTGTAATTGTCTACAATTTATAAATGTCTCATATGCATTACAAAACACATTATTCTTATCTTGGTCCCATCATATTTGCTGAAAAATTAATAGCATAATTTAGTTTCCTTGAAGCAGAATATTCTGTCCTATTAAGAAAGATTAGCCTGTACAAAACATTTAAATCATAATTTATAACAGAAAATGTCATATCTGTACATAAACTTAACTGGAAGAGCGATGGTAAAAACCAACCAGATGGGGGCAGTACTTGTTCATCTGGTAATATACATAAGTGTTAGCCAGCCATCTCAAGTTCTCACATTCTCAACCTTTACCGAAGAGTTCAGATGCAAAAGCCTCTAAGTGTTGTTTGAAAGTTTTGTCTAAAATGAACATTTTTTTCCCAGGCTCCTATGTGTAGGTTCAGTAATTTCACTTTAATGGCAATGAATATGTTCTTTTTGTTGCCATTAAAGTGAAATAACTAAACATAAACATAGGAGCCTGATAAAAATGTTCATTTTAGACAAAAATTTCAGACGGCACTCAGAGGCTTTTGCATCTGAACTCTTCATATCCACTTAAAATTTACAATAAATCACACAGATTTAAAACTAGATTTGGTTAGCTGGCAGAAGTTCCAGACCAGTGTATTAGTACAACGGATGACCAAAATTTAGCAGACCTGTAAAGAAGGTATTGATAAAGAATAATTAGCATGAAAGTGTTCTAATGCCATACTTCCATCTGAATTCATAACTCACAACCAGAGATGGGCAAAAATACAAAATACTGTGTGGAAAAAAAATGTATTTAAATACAAATACAAAATACTGTTTGGGAAAATGTATTTAAATACAAATACAGTATTTTGTATTTTGAAAATACACAAAATCCATTTGAAATTGGCCATCCAGTGAAGTAACACTAAGGCCTGTTTACAACAAGAACGATAATTATAAAGAGACTATATTAGTGTATTCTAAGTATACAATGCCGTTGTGTCATCTGTCACTTTAAAAGCTCAAGCTCTTTAAAGCAGAAATGATTCTGACTGGCTGTCAATGTTTTTATCATTCATCATTTTTTGTGCTGTTATGGTTTTAGTTGTGGTGTGCTATCTGCTATTCACTTAGATTTAGGATGTACTCACACTAGGGGCTCTGATCCATGCTTGAGCGCGATTGACCCCCAGTTCATTTCACAAGTGTGACTGCTCTGTACCGTGTCCAGTGCGGTTTGTTTAACCATGCACTGGCCCCGCTTGAAGAGGTGGCTCGGGGTGCGGTAAACACGTAGTGTGATCGATAACTGTGCCGGAGCATGGAACAGTTAATTTACTATTTTTGTATGCGCTATTGTTATCATTTTGACAGCAAAAATCTACTTGGATATCACACTTTTCAATTAATTTAATTTCGAGTACATTTCGAATTATAATGGTCTGGTTCTCATCTTTTTGATGAACAGGTATTGTAGTTTGTGAGTAAAGCTGCATATATCTGTCTGTTAGTGAAATGACAATCGTGCTTGGGCTTTAGTACAAGGCAACTGTGCCTAGTGGAGTATGCCCTTCGAACATTTTTTTTAATTTTTTTTCATTTTTATCTTTATTATTAGCATTATAGTTATCTTTATCTTGGGGTATACACACAGAAACCTGCTTATTACTCATTTATCCATGTTTCTTTATCGCTCTGATGTGTCAGTAGCTCCTGCCCACTAAAAGCTCCACAGATATATTTGCATACCACAACAATATATAAATGATATAGAAAAAGTTCAATCGATTTACACTTTATATCATCGCCGACATATACAGTGCCCTCCAAAAGTATTGGAACAGTAAAGACAAAATTGTTCTGTTGGCTGTGGAGTCAAGACATTTGCAAATATGATTAAAAGATGAATATGAGACAAAACTACAGAATGTCACATTTTATTATTAGCCGTTTCGACACATACATGTTGTACCAGCTAAGAAGTTCAGCACTTTTAGAGTTTCATCCCCCTATCTGATGTGAGCATAAGTATTGGAACAGTTGCCTCACAGGTCTTTCTAAGTGATCAGCTGTGTCCTTTTGCATTCTTTCTTCAGATATTAAAAGCAGTCTAATAAAGAGGTTCATTGGCAAAAAGTATTTTATGTATTTTGAAAATGCAAAAATACTAAGATTAAATTTATTTAAATACAAATACATTAGATTTTTTTCAAAGGTATTTAAATACAAAATACAAAATAGTATTTTGTATTTCAAATACGTATTTTAAATGCATGTATTTGAAATACTGCACATCCCTGCTCACAACACCAAAAGTAATTATTTTAGATAAATTAAAGAGTTCTGTCTCAATATAATGGAGGAAAAAAAATGCATGCACAAGCTGCTTTTATCAGAGCAATAGGTCCAGTATAAGAGTAAATGTTATAGATAAAGCTAATAAATAGCTAAATATTTTAATAATAGTTATTTCATTTAATTAATACTTAATTCTTTACTAAAGTAAATTAAGAATAAGTGAGAATAATACTGTAGCAAAACAATTTCAATAAATGATACTTCAGTTTATCCCAATAACTGTATTGCTACGGTCAAACTCAAAATCAGAGAGGATGAAAGAATTGTACCTCTAAGGAGAAATATAATTTTATTGTAATATTTGCAGTGAGAGAAAGGATTACTGCAGGTGCTCAAGGTAAACCTTGAGCTGATGCAATTCACAATGTCATGCTGAGCATATTTTCTCCAAATTGTCCTCACAGTATGATTGCTTATTTACATCTCAACAAAAATCTTATATATTCATTCTGCTTTAATAATACACACAAAATTGACTAAAAATTGAGGAAAATCAGGTACTCATAGTCTCTTCTGAAGAATAAGACTTGCCTGGGGAAGCTGCTGTCCACATAAAGCTATTTTTGTGAGAATATCATTGTACTCCCTGATGGGCTCTTCAAATTTAATCCATTTACTTATTTTCTGCTCACAGAAGATTTTGACGCATTAGAAGTTTCTTGTTTCAAGAATTTTGGAAGACTAAACTTACTCTTACTCCCTTTTTTTAACATCTGCAGTGCACCAGCCACACTGACAATTTTACAATGAATCAGGATTAGTGAGAACTTTGCTTCTCTTTAATAGCAATTAAAGAGTATTCTAAATGGCCTTATACACAGTGTCCTGAGTCTCATTAGAGAGGATGCGGCTTATGCAATGACAAGTAGAAGCGCTTTATTTATTTATTTCACACAATATTCTATTACATACCTCCCCAGTCTAGGGATGGGAAGGAGTAATAAAAAAAGTGGTGAAGGAATAGAGGGAGCTTTCCCCTTCTACTGACTCACACGCAACACCATATTTGATGTAAGACAATAAAATTTATTGTACACAAGGAAGCAAACAGAACTTCAGGAGGGGTCAAGGCCAACATAATAAACAGAACATACTAACTCCCAAAAGCAAGCTACCTAATCTAACAAATAATAATAAAATAAAATAAATACAAAAAGTACAAAATATTACACTACCTCCCTTGCTATCCTTAAACAGGAGAAAAAGTGTTGTCAAAATAAACGGCAACCACCTCCTTACAGCTTCCCACACAAAAAAATAAATAAATAAATAAAAATAAATAAAAAATAAATAAAAAATCTTGGTCTTAACAAAAGAAAAACATAACTCACGTTGTGGTTAAATGAATCCTCCCACAAGAGGATTAAAGATCTTTTAACACCTTTTTAATCAACAACAAGTTAACCACAAACACAAGAGAAGTCAGCAGAAGGGTCTCTTGCTCCAAGCCTCCTCACTCCAAACATCTCAGCTCTGCCTTTTAACTCCAAACATTTCCTCTAGAGGAGAGTGCAGTCATCAGCAGAATCATCAACTAATTAAACTCCACTTGTTAGTCCTCATCAATGTTTGAGAGAGAGGGAGAGAGAGAGACAGAGAGAGAAAAGCAAAACAAAACAAAGCAAGTCAAGTCACCTTTATTTATATAGCACTTTTAACAATACAGATTGTGTCAAAGCACTTAAGCAAGGCAAGCAAGCACATGCACAAAACACACTCCCACTTATACATGTCTTGGGATGCAACAATTCCATCCCCTTCACTGACGTGTATTTATTTTGATCCATTGTACAAGTGTGATATGTGTTCAGTTTAAGGGTTTATGAGAACCTGGCCAATTAAGGCTCAACTCCAACAAAAAGATCACTGCTGTTTTCATTTTAGATATCCATCATCTTAATTGGTCTCTATTAGCTTTTTGTTGACAAAATTCACTGCCCTTCTCATTATTCTTCACATCCTTGTCCCAGGATGTAAGTCTCAAATAAAAGAGACTTATTCATCACAAAAGAGAGATATCAATGATTTTTAAAGTGTAAGAAGCCTCCTGAAGTGTCCAAGAAAATTAAATTTATATGGTCTAGACAGGTTCACCGAGAGGACTTCTGTCCTAGCGATTGTTTTGATTGACACAAATGTACAGTTCTGTTTATTTAGGAGGCTTAAAGTGGTCACTTGTGAAAAAGGAGTAGACATTAGCATACTTTTAAAAAGAGTACTTTTGAAAGTAATATACTTTAAAATGCTGAACTGAATGTAATGTTTTGGACACTTACTTGCATGTTGTTTACATGTTATTATAGTTTCAATTTATATTAATACAATTTGTTGAACAAAAGAGTGTTTTTTAACCCACTTAAGTAGGAGTTAAATACATCTTTTACATGTAATTTCATAATTATCTGTTGTATTTGAAATATGGTTAAGTGTACATTCATGATGAGCTAAAAAATACTTTGTAATTTCTATTGAAACTTGTAGTTAAATATGCACAGTAAGTGTGGCGAAAATCTCTCTTGTGGACCCGAATAGGTTGGCAAGGGTTTCAGAAAAGACCTCAGCGGTCGTGACAATGTGCTGCTTGGGAACAGCCTCCATGGCTGTGACTGGGAGAGCGGGCTGCTCAGAGATGGCCTACGTGGCCATATTGGGCTGAATGAGAGCCTCTGGAATGGCCTCCATGGCCAAAATGTTAAGAGCAGGCTGCTCAGGAACAACCTCTGGGGGCACAACAGGAACAGCAGGAAACTTAGAGATGGCCTCCTTGACCATAATGGGCTGAATGAGAGCCGCTGGAATGGCCTTCATAGGCAACATAGTGAGTGTGGGCTGTTCAGGAATGGCCTCTGTGGGCATAACTTGATTATCAGGAACAGCAGGTAACTCAGATGGCCTCTGTGAGCATAACGGGCTGAATGAGAGCCTCAGGAATAGCCTTCGTGGCCAATACAGTGAGAGTGGGCTGTTCTGGAATGGGCTTTGTGGATAAGACTTGACTGACAGGAACATTCTTAGACTTGAGCAGGGTTGACTGGCTCTTGAAGGACTGGAGCAGACTTGACTGGCTCTGGAGTGACTGGAACGGGTTTGACTGGCTCTGGAGTGACTGGATCGGGCTTGACTGGATCTGGAGTGGGCTTGACTGGCTCCAGAGCGACTGGAGTGGGCTTAAATGGGTCAAGAACGACTGGATCTGGCTTGACTGATTCGGACTTGACTGGCTCTGGGGTAACTGGAGCAGGCTTGACTGGGACTGACTTATATGTCCAGGAGATGACATCAATTGACTTCACTGTTTCAGGGAAAACATGAGCGATCTCAGTAGACTCAGGGGTGACTGGGGAGGTGTCAGAGTCACAAATGGATGCAGCAGGCTGAAGAGCCCTCCTCATTCCTGCCCTACGCTTCCGAGTAGAAGTCAGAAGGGGGTCTAGGTCTTGACCCGACAAGGGAAGCGGGGCGGAGTAGTTGCTGCATGCTGGCCTAGGAGGTGGAGGAGGCATTCCCCACTGGATGCGATGACCAAGATACCTGGAGAAGTCCCTGAAATTTTAAATCTTGAGGTTATCCATCTCCCACTTAGGCACAGGATCATCCAAGCAGGCATTAAAAATGTTTTTTGAGAGTGGTATAATCATATTCAAGCCCCCTTGACATTGTCCAGAAAAACTGGGTAAATGGATCTACATCCCAGCCCTTTCGGCAAAGGTTAACCAGACCTCGATGGTGAGCCAGTCTCTCCCGGGCATTAGCAGGTGGCAGGATCCTGATACTCATTCTGCTGAGTGTTGGCCAGTTCGTTCTGTCAGGGATCTGGAGGGAGGACTCAAATGCAGAGTGAGTGTTAACAGATTTATTAGACAAAGTTGCAGACAAGACGAGAGAAGGTGAGGAGGGGAGTGAACACAGTCCAAACAATAGGCAGGGAATGACTTGTAGACAGGCAGGCCTAGGTGAACGGCCACAGAGTCCAGTCCAGGATGGTAGACCGCCAGAGAGTAGTGAAGGCAGCAAAGCTGGAGGCCGGATGTTAGCTGCGGTGGACACTCCTCACCACTCCACAGCCACTCCACACTCGTGTTGTGACAGGCTTTGTACTGGCCTAGCAGCGTGGCAGACCAAGGGAGTAGACCAGTAGCTCAGCCTGCAGGTCAGGACAGGACTAGACTGGGGACTGACAAGAGACTTATATTCAACAAACAACTTGACAGGGAATACTCCGTATAACAACAAGTGAGACGAGCTAGCGAACATAGAGACGTAAGCACGACAAACTGGCAAAACAGGAGGGAAAGGGAGAACAATATAAAGGAGAGGAGAACATGAGGAATAGGTGACAACACTCAGACAAACAAGGACACAACGAGGGGAGAACGAGAGGGACAGGTAACAACACTCAGACAAACAAGGAGAGACCGAGAAGGACAGGTGACGACACTCTGACAAATGAGGACTAAACAAGGGGGCGTGGCAACAAGAAATAAGGAGGCAGGAAGAAAGGAGCACATGGCAGACAACAACAAAGACAGAGCCATGTGCTCACACACAACACAAACAAGGAAACATTAAACTGTGACAAAACAGACAAGCCAGAGAGGGCAGAATCCTAACAATACCTAAATGAATTAGGTGCATTGCTTTTTCACAAAGGGGTGGTTCACTCAAAATAAAATAAATAAATAAACAAACAAACAAACAATAATTTACTCCATCAACATCATTTACCATCTTATCTTAATGTTTTTTGTACATACAACACCTACAAAGTTGTTTTGAAGAACCACTCTGATTTTCATTGTGTGGAAAAAAACAATTAAAAAGAAAATCATACAGTTCTGAAATGAAAGAGTGATTTTTTTTTATTGTTTTTTTATCAACTTATGTATGGGATAATGTACTGATACCATTAATAAAAGCCATACGACAGTTGTTCCAGCAGCTTCATATGTTCCTCAGACAAAGTGGAATCTGGCTGACTGTGGATTTTTCTTTCTTTTTTTTTTCTTTTTTTTTTTTTGAATGAATTGTTGAATGAGGTTAAAACACAATGGGAGAATTGATTTATTACAGTCAATTAATTCAGTTGGTTCTACACCTAATTGTTTCAAGGGTTTTAATTACAGTTGAATACACATGTGATCAATAAATAATTGTCCCACAAAGGCCTGGTCACCGAATGCATGTGCTTTGATTATTTTGCTTTTTACATTTGTTACATTCTTCTGAACATAAAGTTGCTTCAGCATGCATATCTTTCACCTTTACCTCTCACTCTCTCAAAGAATATGTGTAAATGCTAAATATTACCTCAGGACGGTTTATTTAATCAGGACACTTGGAGTGGAATCTTGTTATCTCTCTAATGGCACTTTTCCACTGCGTGGTACGACTCGGCTCGGCACGGTTCAGAATGGCACAGCACGGCTCAGTTCGGCTCGGTTTGCGTTTCCACTGCAGTTTAGTACCACTTTAGAGTGATTATTCACGTGTCATTATAGTTGCGCCGCCTCTACTGCCGTGACTCCTGAAAAACTTTTTAATTCCGCGTCGCTCCATCAAGCTCTCACTGGATCCATTTCTCGGCTATCAATGAGAAGACAGTCTGTACTTCCTCAACAGACAACGAAACAGCCATTTTTTGGTTGTTAAAAGAAAGGTGCGCTCATTCAAAACATTTGCGTTCGATCCTTCGCTGGCTGTGCTAATTTAAATCTAGCAGGTCTGTTGTGTCTTGTGCCGCAAGTTCAATAACGCAGGCAGTGATGATTTTCTCCGGCCAATCAGTGATCAGCAGAGTTTACACGTCACGTTTTGATAACGGTACGGTTCACTTGGAACCTCGGCCGAGGTGGTACTAAAAAACGTACCAGGTACTGTACCCATTGGAAAAACCCCAAAAGTGAGCTGTTCTGAACCGTACCCTGCCGTACTATGCAGTGGAAAAGTGCCATAATGGAACTCTGGGTTTCAGATGGAGCCAGAATCTTTGACAACTCTTACAGAGAAAAATTCAACTTTACATCTTGGAATTTTGGTTCATTAGTGTTTCTGTGTGAGTGCGAGTAGAGATATGTGACCTTATTGAGACCAATTACAGAGGCAGGGTTAGAGAATTACAGTGCCATTGGAAGAATACTCTTGCTAATTTGTCATATTTTGATTCTTGATAGTCATTGCCCTAATGCAGACCTTTTAAATGAAAAGTTGTTTCGCATAATTTTAGGTAATGTGTAAGCCTTGGACCATAAAATATTTTCCTGTGTTTTTGTTATATAATAGTGAATATTAAATAATAGTGAATACAACCCGAATTCCGGAAATGTTGGGACGTTTTTTTTTTTTTTTTTACTTTGAATAAAATGAAAACTAAAAGACTTTCAAATCACATGAGCCAATATTTTTTTCACAATATAACATAGATAACATAACAAATGTTTAAACAGAGAAATTTTACACTTCTATCCACTAAATGAGCTCATTTCAAATTTGATGCCTGCTACAAGTCTCAAAAAAGTTGGCACGGGGGCAACAAAGGGCTGAAAAAGCAAGAAATTTTGAAAAGATCAGCTTGGAGAACATCTAGAAACTAATTAAGCTAATTGACATCAGGTCTGCAACATAAAAGGGATGTCTTAGAAAGGCAGAGTCTCTCAGAAGTAAAGCTGGCCAGAGGCTCTCCAATCTGTGAAAGAGTGCGTAAAAAGATTGTGGAATACTTTAAAAACAACGTTCCTCAACATCAAATTGCAAAGGCTTTGCAAATCTCATCAACTACAGTGCATAATATCATCAAAGTTTCAGAGAAATTGGAGAAATCTCTGTGCGTAAGGGACGACACTGCATCACTCATCGGCATGATTCTGTCATTGACATTACTAAATGGGCCCAGGAATACTTCCAGAAACCACTGTCGGTAAACACAATCCTCCATGCCATCTGCAGATGCCAGTTAAAGCTCTATCATGCAAAAAAGAAGCCATATGTGAACATGGTCCAGAAGCGCCATCGTGTCCTGTGGGCCAAGGCTCATTTAAAATGGACTGTTTCAAAGTGTAAAAGTGTTCTATGGTCAGACGAGTCCAAATTTGACATTATTGTTGGAAATCACGGACGCCATGTCCTCCGGGCTAAAGAGGAGGGAGACCTTCCAGCGTGTCATCAGCTTTCAGTTCAAAAGCCAGCATATCTGATGGTATGGGGGTGCATAAGTGCATACTGTATGGGCAGCTTGCATATTTTGGAAGGCACAATGAATGATGAAATGTATATAAAGATATGCTCCCCTCCAGATGACGTGTATTTCAGCAGGACAATGCAAAACCACATACTGCAGCTATTACAACAGCATGGCTTCGTAGTAGAAGAGTCCGGGTGCTGAATTGGCCTGCCTGCAGTCCAGATCTTTCACCTATAGAAAACATTTGGCCCATCATTAAATGAAAAATACGTCAAAGACGACCACAAACTCTTCAGCAGCTGGAAACCTATATCAGGCAAGAATGGGACCAAATTCCAACACCAAAACACCAGAAACTCATAACCTCGATGCCCAGACGTCTTCAAACTGTTTTGAAAAGAAGAGGAGATGCTACACCATGGTAAAGATGCCCCCGTCCCAACTATTTTGAGACCTGTAGCAGGCATCAAATTTGAAGTGAGCTCATTTTGTGCATAAAAGTGTAAAATTTCTCAGTTTAAACAATTATGTTATCTATGTTCTATTGTGAATAAAATATTGGCTCGTGATTTGAAAGTCTTTTATTTTTCATTTTATTCAAATTTAAAAAACGTCCCAACATTTCCGGAATTCGGGTTGTATTTGTTTGGAAGGTTTGTGTATATAATTTTGATGTTATAGATTTGAATTTGTCAAACATGGAATCTTGGTATTTAGCAAATGACACCCTTTAAGAAATAATGTTAATGGATTCTGAGCTTACAATGCAACATTGCTTAAAGATTGCTAGCTTACTGTGTGCTGAAATGGCAAGTGAAAACATTCCATCTCACAGAATGGGTTACAGGCAGTGTTTGCTGCATCCGAAGTGGCATGGAGGTATATTCACACAGACTGCTTAATGCAGCTCAGAGGTGACATGAATGCATTTACACTGCAATTACAATTGCATAAATAATGTTTATATATATATATATATATATATATATATATATATATATGTATATATATATTTTTTTTGTCATTAATTAATTATTTAGATTTTAACCTCTGAACACGCAAAGATTGTCGGCGACTTCAGAGTATTGTTGTTTCACTTTCACAGCATTTTGAACCATCACACTCTTACTTTAAATGGACAAACTGTGCATCATTAGAAAGATTAACCCTCTGGGGTCTCTTGGGACCCTGGAGAAGTTTTGACAAGCCCTGACATTTGTGTGTTTTTTTCAGTATCTTAAAAACATTAATGGCTGAAGATTACACTCCAATCAGCACAAACTGGCCTACAATAATATGTGAGCAGCATGAATGTGCATGTTTGTGTTTTTGAGAAAACAACATTTATGCGTGGTTAGTGAAAAACTAAAATTTTTAAGTTACTGAAATAAGGCCTTAAAATAAACAGAACATACAGAACATTTGTTCACAAAACATTTGAGAACTGGATGTGGTAGACTAGAGTTTTTTCTATAAAATGATATGAAAATCATCCTCTTCACTCATTCACAGAAAACAATATATTGTTAACATTTTACATTAAGGCTCCCTTTATAAAGGTTTATAAGTGTGTTCATAAATGACTAGTAACTCATTTACAAATGCACTATAAATCACTGATAAGCAGTAATAAATGCATGAATAAAAAGGGTGCTTTTAATGCAACACCTACCAAATAGTGAGCCATTTTTAACTCACGTTATAAATGCTTTTTAAATATATTTTTCATACTTTTTTCACTCAAAACCAGATTCCTGATTTATTTCATGATGCAGCTAAATAGACTATTATAGTGAGACTGAAGGGTGTTGTATTTATGTTTTTCTCATTTATATCTCATGACTTTTCTCACTTTTCTTATGGTTCTTTTCTCACTTTTCTTATGGTGTCACTTTTCTCAATTTTCTTATGGTTCTTTTCAAAATCTACTCCATGATACGCTTATCTTATCCATGATATGCTGCAGAAGTTCATGATGACTATCCACAGCAACGATTAGAATTTGATATATTTTGTTTATCAAGATGAAATTATAAGGCTTTATTAATTTTTATTAATATATTAATATTATACATATCATATTATATTATATTATATTATATTATTGATATTAATAATGGAAATTTGAATTCCAATAATAGCTACCTGTGAACTTTAATGCAGAGAACCATTTATTAACATTAATAACCTGTGAAAGTGAACCTTAATATGAAGTGAACACATGTGAACCATTTAGTAATGACTCATAAACGTTAATAACATCTAAAAGTGAACCTTGATGCAGTGAACACCTGTAAACCATTTATTAATGAGTCATAAACGTTAGTAAGCTGTGAAAGTGAACCTTAATGTAAAGTGAACACCTGTGAACCATTTATTAATGAGTTATAAATGTTAATAACATCAATAAGTGATCCTTAATGCAAAGTGAACACCTGTGAAACATTTATTAAGGAGCTATAAACATTAATAACCTGTGAAAGTGAACTTTGATGTAAAAAAAAAAAAAAAACATTTATTAATGAGCTATAAACATTAGTAACCTGTGAAAGTGAACCTTAATGTAACGTGAACACCTGTGAACCATTTATTAATTAGTTATAAAGGTTAGTCACCTGTGAAAATGAACCTTATTGTAAAGTGAAGACCTGTGAACCATTTAATAATGAGTTATAAACATCAATAACCTGGGAAAATGAAACTTAATGTAAACAGAAGAGAGTTCTTTTTTTTTCTTTTTTTTCCTGGCGAAATGTATTTTATTGTTGATGCAATAACACAACTACTTGAAACAACAATACTGAGCATAATTGCACATGAAAAGTATGCAAGGAAACTCACATTAAACAATTCAGAAAAAAAAAATGTATTTTATATTTAAAGGGTTAGTTCACCCCAAAATGAAAATTACCCCATGTTTTACTCACCCTCAAAGCATCCTAGGTGTATATGACTTCATACTTTTTATAAAGAAGAAAGTTATATTAAAAAATTATATTAAAAATAGTTATATAAATAGTTATATTAAAAATTGTCCTTGCTCCTCCGAGTGTTAGTATGGCAGTAGGTGGGTGTTTTTTTTCAACAGTCAAAATGTAGTCAAATAAAGTGCATCCATCCATAATAAAACATGCCTCAAATGGCTCCAGGGGGTGAATAAAGGACTCCTGTAGCAAACTGATGCGTTTTTGTGAAAATATATATATCCATATTTAACTCTTTCACACGTGAGTTTAAAATATTCTAGCTGAGCCCCCAGCGTGAGTTTTTTTCAGGCGACCATTATTTTAGAATGTATAGCCTTATTGTTTCCATGGTGATGCGTCATGCTTGTCATGTGACACACCGCAGCCACAATAGCACTGTATGACACATGGATAGCTTTTATTTTGTTTTTCCTTTTTTTATTATTATTAATATTCACAAACATACTCACTATATTATGAAATATCTGATATTTTGATTATGAAATATGTGCAAGTAAATGAATTTGGTAGTTTAAACACTTTTATAATGACCGTGTTAGTTGATCTATACCGGTTGATGGTCGCCACCATTTTTGTTCGTGCTGAATCCGAGCTGTGGGATTTACAACACGTAAATTCATCCTCTACTCCCGAAACACGTTAAAGTAAGTCTCCGGTAAACTGGGAGAAGAGCAGAGTAAACTTTAATGTTATCTACACAATCTGTATATGATACCAATAAAACATGTCGTCAGATTATATTTGTAAGGATCATTATTGCTGCTTCCATAGACATCAGTGCATATTTTACAAACTACAAATGTATGGTTTTGCTAGTACTTATGTGTATTTAACTGTCTGTAACCTAAAATAAGCATTGTATGGTTGAAAACACTGAATATTTGTGATAATACGACAAGTGCTCAGCACGTCCTATGTGCTCCGTGCCAGCCAACGTGCGAAAGCAGATTTGAATTCAGCAGTTGATGACGTTACGCACTGAATTTTTTAATTACACCGGTGTGATTGTACGCTTCAGGGACGAGCCAAGACTGATCACACCGGTGTGATCGTACACGTTAAAGGGTTAAAACATTATAAACACTTTTCTCTCACTTCCGCTAATTGTTGTAGGCGGAAACTGTTACGGGCAGATGACGTAGGACGTAGACGTAGCGCACGCGCTGATGATTCGTGACTGTAAGGTCTGTTTTGGGTTTTGTTTCATGTTCTGTTTGCTTGTCTTTTATTTTGAAGTTTAGTCACGGTTCCTGTTTGTGTCTTGCTTCCCTTGCCCTCATGTCTTCATGCTATTGGTTCCCTTGTTCTTTGTGTCACATTCTGATTGGTTCTCGTTCATTGTGTCATATTCTGATTGGTTGGTTCTTGTCATGTGTCCAGTCTTGTTTGCTAGAAGTAGCCATGTCGTTGCCTTTGTTCCTGGTCGTGTGATGATGTTGTAACCCGCTGTCGGTGAGTCTAGTTTGTCCATGCCAAGCCAAGTCTGCTCATGTCAGGTCTGGTCAAGTCAAGTCTCGGATTATGTTTGTATTTTGGATCACTTTGTAAATAAACTGCACTTGGGTTCTCACTACGCTCGCCTTCAGTGGACTGAATCGTTACAGTGATGAACGCGGAAGCGTGGAGGAGAGAGCAAAACAAAATGCCGGTCATGAATTAGAAGCACAAAACGAGCATTTGTAAAGAAAAATGTCAGAGGTTTTTGATATAAGCCAAGATTTTCATTTGCTAAATAAAGGAAACTTTCGTTGCCTTTGTTCCTGGTCGTGTGATGATGTTGTAACCTGCTGTCGGTGAGTCTAGTTTGTCCATGCCAAGTCAAGTCTGGTCAAGTCAAGTCTCGGATTATGTTTGTATTTTGGATCACTTTGTAAATAAACTGCACTTGGGTTCTCACTACGCTCGCCTTCAGTGGACTGAATCATTACAGTGACGAACGCGGAAGCGTGGAGGAGAGAGCAAAACAAAATGCCGGTCATGAATTAGAAGCACAAAACGAGCATTTGTAAAGAAAAATGTCAGAGGTTTTCGATATAAGCCAAGATTTTCATTTGCTAAATAAAGGAAACTTTGCTTCCTTTGCTCCTTTTAAACAAACTTGCGAGACTAGCATACGTCAACAGTGTGTACACTGTGCATACATCCTACATCATCTCCCCAGAACGACTTGCACGTATGACAGTTAGCTGAAGTGAGAGAAAAGTGTTTATAATATTGTAAATATGGATATTTTTTCTTAAAAAAAAAAAAAAAAAAAAACATATCGTATCGCTACAGGAGGCCTTTATTCACCCCCCAGAGCCATGTGAGGCACGTTTTATTATGGATGGATGCAATTTATTTGACTACTTTTGGATTGTTAAAAAAAAAAAAAAAAAAAAAAACACCCTTAGAAGAGCAAGGATAATGTTTTAATATAACTCAGATTGGAGTCGTCTGAAAGAAGAAAGTCATATACACATACACTGTTTAAAAAAAAAAAAAAAAAAAAAACTAATTTTAGAGAAAATAACTTTAAATTTTTTACAGTAGTTTTCTGTTATTTCAAATTACATTCAAAATTTTGTATAATTACAAACAATTAACAACTTGACTGCTATTTTAGGTCCTGTATCATTAAAGACAAATTACAGTATTTGTTTTTTATACAGGAAATTACTGTATTATTTTTACAGTATTTTTTGTGTTATTTTAAATTGTTCAAAACTCTATAAAATTACAAACAATATCTGTAAATTAACAGCTTGACTGTTATTTTAAGTATTATTCCATTAATGACAAATTACAGTAATTCTCATTTTTTATACAAAATTAAATATAAATAAATAATTATTATACAGTATTTTTCCAGTTTTCTTAAATTATGTACAAATTTACGTACAATTGCAAAAATAATCTGTAATTAAAAAATGTACATAGCTCATTATATTAAAGGTTTATGTCCATACTATCAATTTAATGTTATTTATTTGTAATTTTAAAGTAAATCTTATTAGTTTTATATTTAGGTGTATTTTTACATTCAAACTCTGTAATTTTATATAGAATAGAAATATATAGAAGAGAAAATCAGCCTTAAAATCCATAAATCATGTAACTGTGCAATAAAAAATGTATTGCATTAAAGTTTTATTTTTATAAAGAAAAAAAATCAACCAATAAAGAGTGAGTGTATAAAGTATACAGTCTATAAAAGAAATGTAACAGACAGACACGTGTAATCACAAGAATTTATTGCAGAAAAAAAGCAGTACCACAGTATTCCAAATGACGATGTGTTGCAGTCGCGGTCCTCTCTGGCGGAATATAATAGTTTAGTGTGAGGAGCAGGGCATAATTTAAGTTGTTAAACGCTGAAAATACTATCCCGATCCACTCCGAGAGGGCGCACGTTTCTCACACATCACCGGAAACACGGCACATCGCAGTCTATGACGAAACTGGCGAGAGACAATGAGAGCAAATTCCAAACGGCTTTTTTGCACCCTTGAAGGGCACTTTGGGAAGGGGACGCCATTTGTAGGGACGTTCCAAACAAAAGTGAACAACTTAATCCCTTCACGAAGGGCCCTTCCAGAAGTCCATTAGCGAAGGGAACGTGCGACGGTCACTTCTCGGAAGTGATTTCCGTTTGTGATCATGTGATCTTCAGTTAGGAGATCTTGCGATGCATTTTAAAGCAAAGTTGGGGTTTATTTTGACTTTATATACAAACGTAAGTAGAATAAGCTAATTATATTTGTCTTTATTTTCATGTAATACAAAATATTTTCGTCAGTGATAGAAATATGATTTAAGACTGTATTGTAAGCAAGTTTAAGCAAGTTTAGTTTGAAAAAGTTTAATAGTAAATAAGACACAATTAGACAGTATTTGAATAAAATAATAACAATAAGAAGAAATATTTATTTGCAACAACTTTTGGAGCTCTGAATGCTGCACGTACGTGCAGTGTTGTCAAGGTAACATTTTGTCCGTCATTACCTTCGCCAAGGGAGTTCCAAACGTTTATAGGAAAGAGGGGAGGGGCCAAGATGGCGGCGATGTAGGCAGTTGTGTGTTTGCTCTAAATAAAGGTGAAGTGGTGATATAACCAACTGCTTAGACTGGTGATAACGTGGACATAAGTAAGGGAAAGAAAAAAGAAAAAAAAAAAAAGTCATAGAATTCCCTTTTGACATCTTTATGCATGGGAAAAAGAGGAAAGAAGAAAGTTAAACAAGCTTGGCTTGATAACATGGCTTCCAACGCTTCTGATACGGTTGATCAATTTGAGGATTCAACATCGGCCTCTAGTAGCACTGGACTGAAGTTTCAGCGAGATACGGAATCACAGTGGTTTGACACATGACCAGACTTTGATAATGAGGGTTTTGTCGCTGCCCTTTCTGATACTCCTCAGAAGCCATCAGTGAAAAAATCTAAACGTGCGGAATCTAACATTAGTAGAAATACTAATGAGGATGTCTTGGCTGCAATACGCGAACTGGCTTTAAAGCACAACAAGACTTTTCAAAAGATTTCAGCGATCGAAACTACCACAGAAGCAACCTCGAAACAAATCAAAAGTCTGTCAGCGATGGTGCAACAGCTCATTGTGGATGTCGGCGTTCATAAAGAAGCTCTTAATCATCTGGAATCAGAGGTCCATGCTTTGAGAAAGGAAAGCAAATCATTGAAAGCAAGTGTACAGGAATGTAGCCGTTACAGTTGGAGATGGTGAAGTTGAAGTTGAAGTTGCACGGCGTTGCTGAAAAAAGATGGAGAGGATGTCTGAAGCGTGGTGCTTAACATACTAGAGAAGATCGCTCCTGGAATTGGAGACGGGCTACAAGACAATGTCGATGTCGCTCACCGTCTGGGACCGAAACGAGCAGATGGTAAGGCCAGATCGATCATAATCCTCTTCTCACTGCTTTGCATCCGTGACATGATTTGGGGCGCTGCCAAAGGCTGCAAATTTCTAACTGACAACAGACTGCATCTTTCAGAGCCTCTGTCTCCTGATGATAGAGCAGTGTGGGACAAGCTATGGCCTCTTGTGAAGAAGGCACGTGAGGAGGGCAAAAGAGCAAGCTTCCGCAGTTCTTTTGCTTTGATTGATAGGAAGCAAGTCTTCTATTCGGATGTTACCGAATAGAAGATATTACCTAAGCTGAGTTACTGACTGCACTGGCTACCTTTCTCATGCAAATTAGGGCAGTCGTGGCCTAATGGATAGAGAGTCGGACTTATAGTCGTGGGTTCAGGTCTCAGGTCCGGCAGGGATTGTCGGTGGGGGGAGTGAATAACCAGCACCCTCTTCACCCTCAATACCATGACTGAGGTGAGAGCCTTGAGCAAGGCACTGAACCCCCAACTCCTCCTCGGGCGCCGCAGCATTGGCTGCCCATTGCTCCAGGTGCATGTTCACTACTGTGTGTGTGCACTTGGATGGGTTAAACGCAGAGAACAAATTCCGAGTATGGGTCACCATACTTGGCCACACTTCCCTTCCCAATATTGTAAAACGTGTAAAACATGTAACAACACTATCGGCATAAAAACTCTTTTAAGTTGTGTGTAACATGGAAGTTATTATGTCTGATCCTCCTTAATTGTTGTTATCCTTACTATTAATCTAGGCTTTTTTTTTCTTTAATTGTTTATCACCTTGAAGCCAATATATTCTACTAGGTTATTATCCACCTCTCCCTTTACATTTAGGGTAAAGCTAAAGAAAGCTTCTTTTGTTGTTTTTGTTTAAATTGTTTGGTGGTTATGGAGTACAAGTTTAAATCTTTGTCTGTTGTAACGTTGAATGTTCGAGGTTTGTGAGACAGTTTGAAAAGAAAAGCTATTTTTTTTATTTTGTAAAAGAAGTGCAGCTGATCTTATCTGTCTTCAAGAAAGATATATTTGATACATTTTGGAGAAATCAATGGGGAAACTCAATTTTCTTTAGTCATGGCAGCAATCACTCGGCTGGGACTGCTATTATGTTACACCGTTTTAAAGGGAGCGTTTTAGAAACTCTGAGCTCTGATGAAGGCAGATGGGTTATTGCTGTAATCAAACAAGATAATGCCACCTTCATAGATTGCTGTGTATATGGTCACAACTCTCGTGCATCCAACAGAGTAATGTTCTCTCATTTAGTGGATGAACTTAGGAAGGTAAATAGAAAATATATTGATGCTTATTTTATTCTGGGAGGAGATTTCAACGAATGTATGGATGATTGTCTGGATAGATACCCCCCTAGACTTGACAGTGGAATGAATAATGATTTAATTTTGTCTCTTTGCTTGAATCTCTCCCTGACTGATGCATGGCGGTTCTTTAACCCTTACACAAAAGATTTTACCTGGTCAAATAAAACTTTGTGTCTTAGATCTAAGATTGATTTATTTTTAATCTCTTCTTCTATCCTCAACCATGTAAAAGATATTTCTCACACCGTTGCCCCCTTATTTGATCATAAATTAGTTTGTATAAAGATGAGTGACATCCATGATAATCCGAGACTTAGGGGCTATTGGAAATTTAATAATACCTTTTTAAAAGATCAAAAATTTAATGATAGTATCATCAAGTTTATCAAAGAATTATTCACTGACTTAAATGGAGATTATAAAAAAACATGGGAGTTCTTCAAATATAAAGCTAGACATACAGCAGTTAAAAGAAGTAAAGAAATTAATGCTTTACTAACCAAAAGTAAAATTACAGAAGAGGAAAATTTCGAAATTAAAAGGTTAAATTTGGAGCTTGATGAAGCCTACTTTGATTTGGCTAAAGGTGCATATACAAGGTCTCGTGCAAAATGTCTGGAGGAGGGGGAAAGAAATTCTAGCTATTTTTTTGCTCTGGAAAAAAGAAATGGTCAGAGGAAAGCTCTTTCTGCACTTAATATTGACGGAGTCATTTCCAAAGACCAAAAAGTAATATCAGACTTTGTTGCTAAATTTTACAGCACTCTTTATACCTCTAATTTCAACTATAATATTTCTGAAAATGTTATTGATTTAATTAAACACCATATTAAAGTTATTGATTTAGAGTATAGTCAAATTTGTGATTCTCCTTTATCAATTGATGAAATCAAGCAAGCTCTACATAAAATGAAAAAAGGTAAATCCCCTGGGATCGATGGGTTTTTGGTAGAATTCTATCTCCATTTTTGGGAGTTTATTAAAATACCTTTATTTCATATGTTTAATGAATGCATCAGTCAGGGAGATATGACCGCTACTGTGAAACAGGGAGTCATCTCTCTTATACCTAAGCCAGACAAGGATCATTTAATAATCGATAATTGGCGACCTATTTCTTTGTTAACATTAGACTATAACATATTAGCCACTGTATATGCTAATAGATTAAGTTATGGTTTAGACAATATTATTTCAGAATCTCAATCTGGTTTCATGAAAGGCCATAAAATCTCTAACAACATAAGATTAGTACTAGACTTGCTGTATTATTCAGATCTAATTTATTCAGATGATCTCATACTCTTTCTTGACTTTCATAAAGCTTTCGACTCCATAGAACACAAATTTCTTTTTCATACTCTAGAACTGGGGTTCTCAACCTTTTGCAAGCTGGGCCCCCCCCAAAGCTGGTTTATTGCAGTTGGGACCCCAGTGCCGTGCCGCCCCCCAACCCCCCCCACCCCACCCCACCCCACCCCACCCCACCCCCCTGCATAGATAGATAGATAGATAGATAGATAGATAGATAGCCCTAGGCTATTATTTTTAGGCCCACATTATTATTATTATTATTATTATTATTATTATCATCAGTAGCGGTAGGTAGGCCTATTATCATTACTAGGCTATTGTTATAATTGGCAGTAGCACCAGACTTCTAATGTGAGCTTGCAGACATTATTATTATTAATATTATTATTATTATTATTATTATGAGTAGTAGTAGGCCTATCATCATTACTAGGCTATTGCTATATAATTATATGAGGTTACATGCTTTATTGTTGTTGTTGTTGTTATTTTTATTATTATCATCAGTATAGGCCTATTATCATTACTAGGCTATTGCTATAATTGGGAATTGGCACCAGACCTCTGATATTAATTTATGCTTTATTATTGTTATTATTACTAGGCCTAATAGTAGGCATCATCTGCATTTTTTACAGAAGCTTGCAGGTAGGTGATGTTAATGTGAGACTTGAGCCTGCTTTGCCTTGCAAAGATCCTCAATTCTTGGCTCAATGTTTGATAAACATAGCCTCAAATCATCCTCGATTTGTGCACAATTGCGGTATTTCGTTTTGAGTGCAGTCATTTTTGAGAATCCTGCCTCACACAAATATGTCGACAAGAAAGGAAGGAGAATCTTCAAGGCGACGTCACAGAGTTCAGGATATTCCTGCATCAATGCTGCCCAGAATGACGAAAGAGGGCAGGAGCTAAAGAGTTCCTTCAGTCTACTGTCACTCTTCATCTCAATAAGCTGTTCCTGCATATCAATTGATAGCTTGTTTGCTGTGCACACAAACGGATCTCGAACCCACGTAAAAGAGTGATAATCCTCTTTAAAGTACGTCACAAATTGTTTTCTCATTGCTGACAGGTGCTCAGACGCTGATTGAAACAGGGAGGAGAAATCGTGTGACGTGCCTGCATCAGTGATAAAGTCTGCAAGGCTGGGGAACATGTCGCAGTTCCCTCGACTGATGCGGCCATGCCAGAGGTCTAGTTTTTGTGTGAAGGCGTGCACTTTGTCTGCAAGGAGCAAAATATGAGTTTCGCGGCCTTGCAAAGACAGGTTGAGGCCGTTCAAGCGGACAAATATATCGACCAAATAGGACAGAGACGCAAGCCACATAGTGTCATCCAGATGCTTCGCCAGATCTGATTTGATTTCTGTCAAAAACCACTTCACCTCCTCTCGCAGCTCATACAACCACTGTAACACCCGCCCCCTGGAGAGCCAACGAACTTCAGTGTGCAGAAGCAGCTGTTCGTGCCCTGACCCCATCTCCTGGCAGAGGACCCCAAACAAGCGAGAGTTTAGCGGCCGTGATTTGATGAGATTTATCATTTTCACGGATTGGTTCAGCACGGAGTCAAAAAGAACCGGCATTTTTTTAGCAGCTAATGCTTCGTGATGGACCATGCAATGTGTCCATTTCACAAGTGGAGCTACTTGCCTAACGCGAGCAGCTAGGCCATGCTCACGCCCCGTCATTGCCTGCGCACCATCCATGCATAGGCCAATGCATCAGTCCCAAGCCAAACCATTTTCACGGATAAAAATATCAAGGACATTGAAAATGGCTTCTCCTGTAGTGTGCGACTGAAGAGGCCGGCAAAACAGGACATCCTCCTCATTCGCCTTGTCCCGCAGATACCTGACATAGGTGAGGAGCTGTTCCTGCCCAGCAATATCAGTGGATTCGTCCAGCTGCAGTGCGTAGTAAGGACTCTTTTTTACAAACTCTATCAGTTGCTCTCTGATATCATTGGACATGTCTACAATTCTCCTAGCGACTGTGTCATTGGACAGTGGTACTGCACCGAGTTTGGCTGCTGCACTATCGCCTATCATTATTCTGCACATGTCTTGCGCTGCTGGCAAAATGAGAGTCTCGGCGATTGTATGCGGTTTACCCAGTTTACCGATTCTTTTGGCCACTACATACGATGCCTCCAAACACTGTTTAGACACAGTGCTGTGCACTGAAATGGTTGCCTGTTGCTGATGGAGGCCATCAAGCTTTCTTTTAAAATATTCAGTCGGTTTAATTTTAATGCCAGCATGCTTTGTTTCGAGGTGCCTTTTTAATTTGCAGGGCTTCATACTGTCGTTTCCCAGCACCTCGGCACACACGACACACTGAGGTCTCAGATCAGCCGTGACTGTAAACCCAAACTGCAGGTATGCTTCATCGTACCTTCAAAGCTTTTTTGCAGCTGGTGGTGCGTCGGTTGGCTTGTTGGTCCTCACAAGAAATTTCTCCATTTTTGTGTGTTTTCAATAAAGTTTAGGCAATATGTAACTGTGTGTGTGGCTATGTTGAGAGACGTATCAGGGGCTAATCAGTCGGGACTTAGGCACGATCTTTAATTAAACGAACAAAATAATTATTTTGCAGACAATTCAGATTTTATTTCAATAATTAACGATTGTAGTGTGTGTGTGCCTTAGTCGCGTGGGTAGTTTTAGCTAAGGGTAGCTACTGCTTAGCAGTTAAAAAAAATTACTGGCTAGGGCTGAGATTTGATCTAATCTTTAACAAGAATGTTTGTGGGTTTAGTCTTTAAAAAGACTGTTGGGGTTTTGTAGTAAAGGCCTATGTAAATCGAGATTGATAACAGACTAGCGAGAGCTGGCACAAGCGAACTTGGCAAGAGACTAGACTAGAGTGAATGGAGAGCTATGTCGTGAGTCAATTTAAATGTAGTGATTTATTTTTGTGTGAGAGTGAGTGAACATTTACATTTACACCCCGCTCTGTAAGCCAGGGTGGGAACGGCGGCGGCCATGCGCATGCGCGATTCATTTGCAGCCTGGACGCGGAGGGGTGTGTGTCTCCTCTCTGCTCTGATTGCTGCGCGAGGCTACTGAGAGACTGACCGCCTGTGAGTGCTTTTGGACGGGAGAGGGGCTCACGGCACCACCCGCTGCTCGTTGAGCACAGTAGGCCTAACTGCAGAGTGATTCGTGCTTTCGACTCTCCAAACACCACAAAAGTCTCCAAAAACACCAGTAAAAGTCGCTGGATTTGTCACTTTTGACAAAAAAAAAAAGTCGCCAGGAGGATGATTTGTTTGTGTTATAATCAGTGCTTGAAGTGGGGGGAAAAGGTGGCAGTACTCTCTTTGCATTGGCAAATCATTACATTTTTACAGTGAAAAACAAAACTTGGAGATATTGCTGTTGCAACAATTTATTGTTATTTATTTATTAACAACATAAATGTATTTAAACATGTTTGTGTGTGCGTGGCTGCGTGCGTGCGTGTGAGCATTTCACAAAAACTAAAGGAAAGCTTTAACTGTAGCCTATATTCTGACTAGTTTATTCATTTATATATATTTATATTTTATATATATATATATATATATATATATATATATATATATATATATATATATAAAAAACTAAATACGACCTCACGTTTTATATGTTTGCAGCCTCTGAAACTTCCGTCCGTCATAAAAATTAATTCGGATGGTTCGATTTTCTGCATTTTTCGTATCCGTAGCAAATATTTTGAGGGGTGTTTTTGACAATTGAGAGCCACCAAATGACGAATATGAAAAAACGAATACGACAGTTTCGGACTCAGTCAGGGTGCAAGGACCTTAAACTTTTGAGGCTTGCGCAGCTTCTCGCGGAGAAATCAAACAAATGAGCGCCGTTTTCTAAAGTCTATGAGCGCAGCACACACAAATAAACTAAATTGACATACTGCAGTTAAATTTCAAAATGTGGTGTTTTTATATTTATAACATTTGAATACAGTTCAGCAACATACATCACACGACCTGACGACCAAGAGAGCTGACAATTGACCATCACTTAATTTACCATCACCTCATGATTGAAAATGTGACACTGATTTCATATGACAGTTCAACAAACAAGTTAATAATATTAAGTCACTTACATTTTAGATGAAATAATGACTGTTTTGGTCTATTTTAGCTGCGAAAATAGATCCGATGAATCCAAACAAAGATCACAGCATAGCGCATCTCACAGCAACACTCAATCGTGTTTTGAATGATTCAGTGTTTTGAACGAATCGGTTGAGTCAAAGATTCAATGACCCATGCACAAACATCTGTCTCATTCTTGATGAATCGGCCGTTTGAACGAATTGTTTGAATGAACGACTCAATGACTCGCTTAATAAAACCACTTATCACCTGTATTTGCGCTCACTATCGACAAACCAATCAAATTTGTTCAAAACTCTTTTTTTTTTAAATCAGTCCAAACACATTTTAATTTTTATTCAGGAGTTATGCATATACAAAACTATAACTTTTTATGACAGTAGTTTAGTGATAAAAAAAATTTGCAAATGATTTTTTTTTCAGGTTTTTTTTCCTCCCATCCTGTAGCCTACTCGCACCCCCCTACTCGCACTGTAAACACCTTTAAAGTAAACTGGCTGAGAAGATGCCTTAAATAAGATAATTGACCAGCTTGGTGGCCTGTCTTTCTTACTAAAGTGTAATTTCTTGCCAGGAAAGTTACCTATTTCCTTATCTAACTTCCATCAGCAATGTCTTCTTTCGTGGAAATTGTGTTTTGTCCATGGTTTCTCCCCCCACAAAGCTCTCCTTTGGAATAATGCTGATATAACTGTTAAAAATAAGTCTCTTTTTTTCGCTAGATGGTTTAATAACAGCTTGAACTGTATTCTATCTGTGTTTGATGAGTTTGGTAATATTTTAATATATGAACAATTTATGAATCTGCATAATTTTCCAGTCCCACCAAAAGAATATAATACTTTGATAAGAGCCATCTCAGTAGGTTTAACCCAGTTAATTAAAAGTCACCTTAAATTCAGTAAAGGCAACAGTGTTTATCCGGCTTTATATTTGGGTGGTATCAATATTTTAGATCGGAAATGTAATAACAGACATATTCACAAAATATTTCAGACAAAGAGAAAGATTTTAACAAATATTTAAACAAATGTTTAAAGATAACAAATATAAATTGGAAAAAGGCCTGGCTTTTGCCAAGTAAATTTTGCATACCTAACAAGGTTAAGGAGATTCATTTTAAAATTCTTCATACAATTTATCCCGTTAATTTGTCTATTTCTAAATATTCAGATGTTAATGAGTCTTTCTCTTTTTGTGGTTTTGTTGAGGAAACAGCTGCCCATTTGTTTTTTTGATTGTGGTGTTACCAACAAATTATGGGTTGACTTAAGCACCTATTTTTCTAACCTTACAAATGTGACCCATACTTTCGTCCTCAGAGAGGACGTTATTTTTTATTATGAAAATCCAAAACTGTTATCTGCTGGTATATTGAATGCAAAATTCTTCATTCATAAACAAAAATGGCTTAAATCACCTTTATCGTTCCCCCTTTTTCTTGTTGAATTGGACTCTCTTGTTTCATCTCTTAGACTTACTAATAACAAAAAGAGTGCCAAATTTTTTTATGTATTATGACAACATTTCTAAAAGGATGTAATTTTATTTTTGTACTTGTATGTATAGATAATGCCATGGTTTGGTGTGCGCAAATCCAGATTGTTTGTTTTCTGTTCTCATTTTTGTGGTTGCTCTTTTGTTGGAATGTGTTCATGTTTCGCTCCCTGTTTGTGTATGTTTGTGCAAGTTTGGCAATAAAATAAATAAATAAATAAATAAAAAATAAAATAAAAAAAAAAACTTTATAGGAGACAGTAATGCCCTACACCCTTCAAAGAACACACTTCAAGGGCTCTGCCCTTCGAAGGGAGTAGGGCATAGGGATGCTCACTTCTGTTTGGAATTCACCCTGAGTGTTTGATATTGCTGCCGTAAAAGTTGTTGTAAAACTTCTTAACGGAAAATTTTGAAAGTTTTACCATAGCTACAGAGGAAAGAGATACATATCGCTGATGAATGGTTTGAATTTGGATCTGTTTCTCACACAAAGCGTCACATGGATACCGAAGATTTGAATAAAAATAAGAATACTTTTATGATTATTTTATTTAATGTTTGTGCATGACAGCATATCAATAAATGTATGTGCCCCATGGTAAACCAAATAAATATTGCATGATAATAGTTAAACTCTCTCTCTCTCTCTCTCTCTCTCTCTCTCTCTATATGTAAGGATTCTAATATTATTTGTACTGAGAATAATATGTATATAACATAAAATATAATAAAATTATAATTAAATGCAATTTAATAGTTTAATGCAGTTGACTGATTTATTGATTTGCTTAATGCTTCATTCTGTTTTGACTTCCCATTTCAAAGATTAAATTTAAACAGTACTACACTTCATTAAAATTTCTGTAATATTTGTATTGCAATATTTTATTTATCTTGTTTATTATGGGTCACATAAAACGCTGTCAGATCACAAGCCTGATTTGGGCCACATGATCACTGGACTGATCTGTGCCACACTCCACCCACCAACAATCGGCCCTCATTTTGTTTGCTTTGATCCATGCTGTACCATCATTGCCACACATGGCCCAGCTCTGGCTGAAAGGGTACATGCCATTGCCGACAGGAGGCCAGCAGTGCCAGCTTGAGGCCACATTTGAGCCAAGATCACTTGCTATGTGGGAAGGACCATAATGTTCATGATGGAACATCACTCTTAGGGCCAACCTATACATTGTCTTGACTTTTGAATAACTAAAAAACAGACTGTCACATGGTGAGAAGTTCAACATTTTCAGTTTACTTTCTTTACAGTCTCATATCACAAATGCTATAAAGTCCTACTGCAGTCAATAGCTTGCAATATCTATGCTATTAAATAAAAGTATGTAGACAAATTTTGTAACTTGCATGCAATTATGGCAGTATTTTTAAATAAGTTTTATGGTGGACAGAGGACTAACTAACAGGCTGTGTAACACTGAATGGCCAAATACAGAAAATACCATACAGTAGTTGCACAGCTGGTGCTTCTACAGGAAAAATCATGTTTTTTTTAAAATACAAAATGGTGCTTATTGGTCATGTATAACGTCTCGGTTACGTATGTAACCCTCGTTCCCTGAAGGAGGGAACGGAGACGTCACGTCGGATGACCGACGAAATTGGGATCTCGCCAGAGAGACCAATCCACTTCGAGTGTAACTAAACGAGCCAATGGACATTGGCATGCGATTATTGCATCCAGCTGCCGCTGATCACAGCGTGAGCATAAGAGGCAGCTGATGCACGCATCAATTATGTTTTCGCTGAGGAGCCGAGCCGGCGACCCGGCAGCTCAGCGGTGGTACAGCGACTGTGGCGACGGGACGTGACGTCTCCGTTCCCTCCTTCAGGGAACGAGGGTTACATATGTAACCGAGACGTTCCCCTTTCAGTCGGTCACTCCGAGTCACGTCGGATGACCGACGAAATTGGGATCCCTACCAAAGCGCCACAGGAGCTGCCCCTTCCAGTGCCCTGTGTAGGGCTCCTGACCCTTCCTATAAGGCAGACAATAGGACCGGGCTCTACACAGAGAAGGTCAACTACTGGTGTTCCTTGAGCAACCCAAACAGTAGGACTAGGATAACACTGGGAAGCGTGCCCTTCCACTTGGAAGAGGCACACTGCGGAGTCACCTCCTCCCAGAGGGGGTTAAGTGACATTCAAACATGTGAAGTAACCCCGAAGGGCCCTATTGCACATGGAAGTCTCTGAGATGGCTCAGGCTGCATCTTTAGAGATGGCAGAACGTGGTCCGCCAGGGGAAACATGGCTCTAATAAGAATACCGTGGAATACACATATGGGATCCCGACAGGGTCTCTCATATGGGCACTAGCCTCGCACCAGATTTCAAGAATTCATTGGCTGAAGGCCTGGCGCCGGACGCCCCGCCGCGTCCGGACGCCGGAGTGCTGGAGGACTCAACAGGGTTTGCCTGGTTAAGGAACTCTCTGGAGAATTAGGCGTAAGGACGCCGCAAGCCGACTCTGAGCCGGCCCTCTCAGTGCCACTACCCGTTTGAGGTGAGAACACAGGAGGAAACCGGTTCGACACGTAGGCTATAAAACCTAGCGAACGTGTTGGGAGTCGCCCAACCCGCAGCTCTACAGACGTCTGCTAGCGAGGCACCATGAGCCAGCGCCCAGGACGATGCGACACCCCTAGTGGAGTGAGCACGCAACCTGAGCGGGCAGGGCACACCTTGTGCTTCGTAGGCCAAGGTGATAGCATCCACTATCCAGTGGGCCATCCTCTGCTTGGAGACAGCCTTCCCCTTCTGCTGTCCTCCGTAACAGACAAAGAGCTGTTCTGAGGTCCTGAAGCTCTGAGTTCTATCCACGTACTGACGCAGTGCGCGTACAGGACAGAGCAAAGCTAGGGCTGGGTCTGCCTCCTCCAGGGGCAGCGCTTGCAGGCTCACTACCTGGTCCCTGAAGGGCGTGGTAGGAACCTTGGGCACATAGCCGGGCCGGGGCCTCAGTGTTGCACTGGAGTCAGCCGGCCCAAACTCAAGGCACGACTCGTCGACTGAAAATGCCTGCAGGTCCCCCACCCTCTTGACTGAGGCCAATGCAGTCAGGAGTAGGGTTTTCATAGAAAGAAACTTCAACTCGACTGACTGCAATGGCTCAAAGGGGGCAGTTTGTAGGGCTCTTAGCGCCAAAGCCAAATCCCAAGAGGGAAGGGAGGGAGGCCTCGGAGGATTTAACCTCCTGGCCCCCCTAAGAAACCTGACTACCAGATCGTGCTTCCCCACCGACCTCCCCTCTATGGGGTCGTGGTGGGCAGAAATAGCAGCAACATATACCTTAAGGGTGGAGGGGGACAGCCTACGCTCCAACCCTTGTTGCAAAAAGGAAAGCACGGCTCTGATCGAACATCTCCGGGGGTCCTCCTGGTAAGAGGAACACCATTCGACGAACAGGTTCCACTTCAGCGCATAGGCCCGTCTTGTGGACGGTGCTCGTGCTGAAGCGATAGTGAGCGCTACCTCCTGGGGCAGGTCACCTAGAACCTCCGCGTCCCGTCCAGGGACCACACATGAAGTTTCCACAAGTCTGGACGCGGGTGCCAGAGGGTGCCCCGTCTCTGAGAAAGCAGATCCTTCCTCAGAGGAATCGGCCAGGGAGGGGCTGTCGCGAGGAGCATGAGTTCCGGGAACCAGGTCCTGTTGGGCCAATATGGAGCCACTAACAGGACCTGCTCCTCGTCCTCCCTGATCTTGCACAATGTCTGTGCTAGCAGGCTCACTGGGGGAAACGCATACTTGCGCAAGCCCTGGGGCCAGCTGTGTGCCAGTGCATCCGTGCCGAGCGTTGCCTCGGACAGGGAGTAGAACCACTGGCAGTGGGTGGTTTCTGGAGATGCAAACAGGTCTACCTGAGCAACTCCGAACCGACTCCAAATCAGCTGGACCGCCTGGGGATGGAGTCTCCACTCCCCAGGAAGTGCCGCTCGAGACAGCTCGTCGGCCGCCTGATTGAACACTCCTGGGATGTGGATGGCACGAAGGGACCTCAGATGCTTCTGACTCCAGAGGAGGAGGTGGCGGGCGAGTTGCGACATGCGACGGGAGCGCAAACCGCCTTGCCGGTTGATATAGGCAACGGTCGCAGTGTTGTCCGTACGGACCAGAACGTCCCTGCCCCAAAGGCGCCCTCTGAGGCGGCACAGGGCAAGGCGTACTGCCAGCAACTCGAGGCAATTGATATGCCAACGCAGAAGGGGGCCCGTCCAAACCCCTGATACTGCGTGCCCGTTGTACGTGGCACCCCAGCCGGTGGCCGAGGCATCCGTGAATACCACAGCATGCCTGGATACCTGCTCCAGGGGCACTCCTGCCCGAAGGAACGAAGGATCTGACCACGGGCTGAAGGTCTTGCGGCAGGCCGGTGTAATCTGAACCCGGTGAGTACCGCGTTTCCACGCCCACCTCGGGATTCGACCATGGAGCCAGTGCTGAAGCGGTCTCATATGGAGCAGACCGAGCGGAACTATGGCCGCAGCTGCAGCCATATGCCCCAGGAGCCTCTGAAAGAGTTTCAGTGGGACCGCTGTCCTGCCTGATAAAGTCTTGAGGCAGTTCAGCACCGACTGAGCACGTTCCTGGGTGAGGCGTGCTGTCTGGTTGACCGAATCCAACTCCATGCCGAGAAAAGAGATCCTCTGCACTGGCACGAGTTGCTCTTTTCCCAATTGACCCGAAGGCCCAACTGGCTGAGGTGCCTGAGCACCAGGTCCCTGTGTGCGCACAACAGCTCTCGAGACTGTGCAAGTATGAGCCAGTCGTAGAGGTAGTTGAGAATGCGCACACCCCGTTCTCTCAGGGGAACAAGGGGCCGCCTCTGCGACTTTGGTGAAGACACGAGGCGAAAAGGGACAGCCGGAAGGGCAGGACCTTGTACTGATATGCCCGACCGTCGAACGCGAATCGCAGGAATGGCCTGTGTCGCGGGAGAATCGAAATATGAAAGTACGCGTCCTTCAGGTCGATTGCTGCAAACCAATCTAGGGGACGGACGCATCCAAGAATGCGTTTCTGCGTCAACATCTTGAATGGCATCTTGTGAAGTGCACGGTTCAAAACTCGCAGATCCAAAATCGGTCGTAACCCACCGCTTTTCTTGGGCACAATGAAGTAAGGGCTGTAAAACCCCGACCTCATATCGGCTGGAGGGACCGGCTCTATTGCATCCTTCGCCAGTAGGACTGCAATCTCCGCGAGCAAGACAGGGGCATCGACGGCTTTGACTGAAGTGAACCGGATGCCCCTGAACTTGGGGGGGACGCCGGGCGAACTGAATCGCATAGCCGAGTCTGATGGTCCGCAGGAGCCACCGGGACGGGCTGGGGAGCGCTAACCAGGCTCCGAGAGACCGCACCAGCGGGGCCAACGGGCCCACCGACATGCCCGCGGTGGGGCAGCGAGGTGGAACACAGGGACCGGCCCCAGGGCCTGTGACGGCAGGGGGCGGGGTCTGGGTGTGTAGTGTAGCACTCACCTGATTTCTCCTCGCGTGGGAGGAGACACAGGAACCCGGCTTGAGGCTTGTGACAGCCCGGCGTTTGACGACTTGAAGCGGGGACTGGAGTGCTACTGCCCTTACCTGGTTCCACGAATGGGCAGGAGGGGTGCTCTTGGACAACCACCCGCTGCCTGCTGGCGAGAGAGGAGGAGGGAAGTGATCCTGTGATGCACGGATCACCACTCTCCTCCTCTTGAGACCCGGAGATTGAGGAGACCGCTCTTTACTGATGTTTTGGGTACCGCTGGCTGCTGGGCCAGCGGCGGAACAAAATGAACAAAAGATACTCCACCCGGCCCTCCTCCGGGGGAGGGAGTGGTGCAGTCACCATCTCCCGATGAGCAGTCTCCTCCATCTCCGGGTCGACCGTCCCAGGGCCTCTTGCACTTGCGCTTGCCGCCAGGTTTGGCGGGGGCCTGGACGGGCTGGGCGTCCTGCCTGCGACCGGCTCCACGACGCTGCCTGGTGAAGGCTGCTGCGGCTGCGCGGGAGCGGGGGCGGCCGCAGGGGGCGCCCACGGCGACGAGCAGGCTGAGTGGCTGCAGCCGGAGTGGAAGCAGCAGGTTTCCTCCGGCGCATGATGTGTTTGCCTCAGTCTGCTTCTGGGCTGCCGAGAACTGCTGGGCAAAGCTCTCGACAGCGTCGCCGAAAGGGCCGGTCTGTGACACGGGAGCATTCAGGAACTGTACCTTCTCCTGCTCCTTCATGTCAGCGAGACACAGCCAGAGATGGCGCTCCTGGACATCGCACAACCCAGAGACTGTGCGGTCACCTTCGTCACTCGTAGCGCGAGGTCCGTCGCAGCACGCAGCTCATGTAGAACCGCCAGGTCGTGACCACCCTCGTGCAGGTCTTTCAGTGCTTTGGCCTGGTGGACCTGCAGCAACGCCATAGCGTGGAGGGCGGAAGCCGCCTCCCCACAGGCTCTATAAGCACTGCCAGTTAGACCTGACGAATACTTAGAGGCCCGTGAGGGGAGACACGGATCACCCCGCAGGGTGGAAGCGGCTGTTGGACACAGTTGCATGGCCACAGACCGTTCCACCGAGGGGATGCCCGCATACCCCAAAGCGGCTCCACCATCGAGGGTGGTGAGAGCGGAAGAACTACAAGATGTGTTTCGGGCAGTGAAAGGTGCCCTCCACAATCTTGTCAGCTCCTCATGCACTTCCGGAAAGAATGGCACCGGAGGGGGGCGCTGAGAACCAGCGCCACCCCCACCGAGGAACCACTCGCCCAGCCTCGAAGGATCGGGACACGGTGGCTTTTTAGGATTCCACACGAGCCCGACATTCTCGGCGGCCCGGGAAAGCATAGCCGTCATCTCTGGGTCTGGCACGGACAACGCTACCACACCCGAAGGGGGCAACGCAGCCGGGTCGTCATCCCCGGAGAGAGAGGGCCCGCCCTCCGATGCGGTGATCGACATCTGGTCGTCAGAGGGGGCACCGAAGGAAACGCGTGGCCAGCGCGCTCCTTCGGCAGCTCCACCGGCTGCGGAGTGCTTGAGGGGTGAGGAGCTCCACTTGGGGAAGCCCTCACCGTAATCCTCAAAGCACCTCTAACTCCACCGGATCCAGTGTGCACGCCGGATCACGGCAGGCAGAGGGACTCTGCCATGTTTGACATAGCAGAGTCGCACTCCGAGATGGTCATGTCCCCGCAAGAAGAACATGAACCATCCACGAAAGCCACCTCAGCGTGCTGAATGCCCAGACACGTGAGGAAGCGATCGTGACCGTCCTGAGGCGCCAGGAAACGACCACACCCAGAAACGCACGGGTGAAAAGACATCTTTAAAAAGACGCGATCACCCGTGTTGCTCTTTTAGAGAAATTGCTCTTTCAGAGAAATGCTCTTTTAGTGCTGAAGCACGCAGGGGAGCTGGCCACCGCACACTCCTAGTGTGGCTGTCAGCAGGAAGACGATCTTTCTCTCCCGGACACCGTGACCACCGCTGCCGCGCCGTAACGCCCGCACTCGCTCGCAGAACACTCTCTTGGAAGGGAGAGCAGTAGCTTTAACCACTACCGCTCGGCTCCGAAGCGAAAGGATAATTGATGCGTGCATCAGCTGCCTCTTATGCTCACGCTGTGATCAGCGGCAGCTGGATGCAATAATCGCATGCCAATGTCCATTGGCTCGTTTAGTTACACTCGAAGTGGATTGGTCTCTCTGGCGAGATCCCAATTTCGTCGGTCATCCGACGTGACTCGGAGTGACCGACTGAAAGGGGAACTGCACAAGTAGCCAAACATGTACACACACACGACTGCCATGATTTTGCCAAGTAAGACCTGTTCCTGAATCAGCATATTTTATTGATCCTGTTTGAAAACAGTCCCTCTGGCCCTAAACCTAACTTAACCCTAAAATCAGAGGGAAATGACAGGTGGTGAACAGTGAATAGTACAGATGCACCTAACCCTGGTTGTAAGCATAATATGAAATCACCATTTGATCAATTAATTAAATGTAAGAGCTTATAAATAAAAATAAACAAATAAAAAGACACATTTGTAATCTTTCACTTAAAACAAATGATTATTATTATTATTATTATTATTATTATTATTATTATTATTTTTATTATTTTTATTATTATTATTTTTGTCATAGGGCGAATTCCAAACGGAAGTGAGCACCCTTATGCCCTACTCCCTTCGAAGGGCAGATGTTAACTTGACAACGCTGCATGTGCATGTGCATGCAGCATTCAGCACTTCATCAGTTGTTGCAAATAAATATTTCTTCATATTATAAGTTTATTTAAAAATTGTCTAATTGTGTCTTATTTACTATTACACTTTTTCAAACTAAACTTGCTTACACTACCGTCTTGAATCATATTTCAATCTCTGATGAAAAATATTTTGTATTACATTAAAATAAATACAAATTTAATCAGCCTATTCTACTTACGATTGTATGTGAAGTCGAAAGCAACACCAACTTTGCTTTGAAATGCATTGCAAGATCTCCTAACTGCAGATCACATGATCACAAACGGAAATGTTCCCTTCGCTAACAGACTTCTGGAAGGGCCCTTCGTGAAGGGATTCAGTTGCTCACTTTCGTTTGGAACATCCCTACAAATGGCGTCCCCTTCCCGAAGTGCCCTTCAAGGGCGCAAAAAAGCCGTTTGGAATTCACCCATAGTTGCAACGCTATTTGCTGTCACTCAGTGTTGCTTTGAGCTGATTGGTTAATCTGACTGTCACTCATGAATCTGGCCAATGACAGTGAGTGTGCCATTTTCCTGGTCAAATTTGAATATACACTGTAGCAGCAGTGTCAGTATTCCGCTGCTGCTCGGCTTCTGCAGTCTGCTTCGGTCGCTCCTCTAGTAATGGCTTTTACATTTATTATCTGAGTGTTAAATTCATATTTTGAGTGAGTTTGTGTTGTGGGAAGAAGACTGAGAACAAATAAACACGAATATGGAGACAGACTTCTACCAGCAGCTAACAGACACGCAAACTGCAAAAGGTAAGTACCTTTTTATTAATATATAGCCTAATGTTTTATAGTTACATCAAGATACAGCACATTGAAGTGAGACGCTAATCGCGATTACATCTCATATCTCAATGTCCTACCAGTTACTGTATTTTGTTAGTATGAGCTAATACTGTTAGCAGTTGGTAATACTAATACTGTTAGCAGCGGCTGGGCGATATATGACCATGTCATGCCGATGATATGAAGCGCAATATCCTCATAGCACAGTGACAGTACTACTTAAAGTTATTGACTCTTTGATAAATAAGCGTGTGTGAATGAGGAATAAAGAGTAGGACACGCGTGGTGATGAAATGAGTGAAGAACTATAGACACAGAAAACAGCGCCTCACTTGAATGGTCAAATACAGACAGTCATCTCAAAATTCATTTGACTTAAACACAGTCGCTAATGCCTGGTGTCAAGACAAACATTTAGGTGGAAACCCAGTGATGTGTCAGTATACTGGATCTGTGCATTTTGTTCTTAAATTGACAGCAGTATAATTTAGCCTAACGTTACCTGCAGTCAGTCATAATTTTAATCAAACAACAAAATACTAAAGAGAAAATCACAAAATGTATTTAACTTATATGTAACTTTATATTGCATTAGTCCTATTGTTTGTAATTTGCTACTTTAATCTTATATATGTGATATTTAAGATATATTGTGATATATTGTTATTGTGAAGTAAAATTTCCTATATTGTGAAATAATATGGTCATATCGCCCACCCATAATGTCAACTAGTTTTAAGATCAAACTCATAAGAAATAAAGTGACAGAACTTTGAAATGAGTAATCTGAGAACTGTCATGTAAACTCATTTGACAGAGAGGACCTGAAAGCATGATCCTTGGACTCCTTGGAGAAGAATACTGTATGTAAACCAGGATTTTGGATCAGCTGTCAAGATTTTGTATGGAGCTGGTGAGTACATTTTTACAAGCCCATGTCTCTGTCAGTAAGTAGATAGTGTTTTATTAAACAAATTAATAATGTGTGTTTGTGTGTGTGTGTGTGTGTGTGTGTGTGTGTGCTTCCCCCTCATGATCCAGAAGTTTTGGGAATGAAAATCTTCTACCACATGATTTTCAGAAGAAGTGAATATTCATGTCTAACATTAAGACATACTAACATTAATTTATTTTTAAAGGAATGTTCACAGTATTTTTTTTCCATGTTATTAATTTGTTTTAATACCAGACAAAACAGGTGTTTTCTGACATAATCGTTTTTCTTTTTTTTTACCCCCAGCTAACCCAGCTGATTACTGGCAATTTGGAATAGGACTGCTCTTTATCTGCTGTGTCTGTCACTTCTGGTGCAGAGTAATGGACCTTTTGTTGTATATTTTGGTTTTACTTATTATTACACTAATATAGCTAGAATTCAGAATTAAAATACATATGTTTATCTACATATATTATCAGAGCTACAGTGGTGACCAAAATTATTAGAACACTAGTATTTTCACCAGCTAAAAAATGTTTTTAAGTCAGTTATTTCTATCTTTTGCTGTAGTGTGTCAATATTAGTTTACATTCCCAAGCATTCATTTTGCCATTAATTGTAATAATCCAGTGAGATTTTTGTTTACACAAGGAGTCTGAAAACAGCCAGTGCTCCACACAGAGATCTGATCTCATCGTCTAAATCCAGAAGAACTGTGGCAAAGTCTCCAAGATGCTTCAAGAAACCTACCTGCAAAGCTAAAAGTTTTAGGCACTTGTGTAAAAATGCTGTAAAATGAGGATGCTGTCAAAAATAATGTCATAAATAAATTTCCTTTATCAATTAACTTCTGTTAACTAAATTAAATCAACATTTAGTGTGACCATCCTTTGCGTTTAAAGCAGCTTTTGCCCTAGATGCACTTGTGGTTAGTTTTTCAGGTTGCTTTGCAGGTAGGGTTCTTGAAGCATCTTGGAGACGTTGCCACAGTTCATCTGGATTTAGTCTGTCTCAGTTTGTTCTAACAGAGCGGGTTTTACAAGCCTGTTTCTATTCGACTGATTGGAGTGTTTTTGAAGCTGCCGCCACCGATCTGGACGAGCTCACAGAGACTGTAACTTCATATATCAGTTACTGTGAGGATATATGCATTCCTACCAGGACTTATTTAACATTCAACAATGACAAGCCATGGTTTACAGCAAAACTCAGACATCTTCGTCAAGCCAAAGAGGATGCCTACAGAAATGGGGATAGAGTCTTGTACAATCAGGCCAGGAACACACTGAACAAGGAGATTAAAGTGGCTAAAAGGACTTATGCAAAAAGGTTAGAAGATCAGTTCACTTCAGATAACCCAGCTTCAGTGTGGAAACTACAAGACACCATCCCCCAGCACTGAGGCGAATCAACAGCTTGCTGAAGACCTGAATGAGTTCTACTGTAGATTCGAAACCCCCCACACCCATTCTGACCATCTCTCTTCACAACCGTTAACAGCTCCAGCAACCCCCCTCTCCCCTCCTCCTAATCCACTGCAGATCAGTGAAGATGACGTGCGCCAGGTCTTCAGAAAGAACAAAAGAAGAAAAGCACCAGGCCCAGACGGTGTGACACCAGCCTGTCTGAAAACCTGTGCTGACGAGCTGGCCCCCATCTTTTCACAGATCTTCAATAGATCTCTGGAGTTGTGTGAAGTCCATGTCTGCTTCAAATGCTCCACCATCATCCCCGTCCCAAAGAACCGCAAGATAACAGGACTTAACGACTACAGACCTGTGGCGCTAACGTCTGTTGTCATGAAGTCGTTTGAAAAACTGGTTCTGGCTTATCTGAAGGACATCACAGGACCCCAACTGGACCCCCTGCAGTTTGCTTACAGAGCAAACAGGTCTGTGGATGATGCAGTCAACATGGGACTGCATTACCTCCTGCAACACCTGGACAAATCAGGGACTTATGTGAGGATCCTGTTTCTGGACTTCAGCTCGGCCTTCAACACCATCATTCCAACACTCCTCCAGACCAAACTAACCCAGCTCTCTCTGTTCCTAGCTCTATCTGTCAATGGATCACCAGCTTTCTGACAGATAGGCAACAGCTAGTGAGAATGGGGAAATTCATGTCAAACAGCCGCATCATCAGTACTGGCGCCCCTCTGGGATGTGTTCTCTCCCCACTACTCTTCTCCCTCTACACCAACGACTGCACCTCTAGAGACCCCTCTGTCAAGCTCTTGAAGTTTGCAGATGACACCACACTCATCGGCCTCATTCAGGACGGTGATGAGTCTGCTTACAGACAGGAGGTTGAGCAGCTGGCTGTCTGGTGCAGTCTAAACAACCTGGAGCTCAACACGCTCAAAACTGTAGAGATGATAGTGGACTTCAGGAGGAACCCCCCTGCTCTCTCCCCACTCACCATTATGGACAGCACTGTGGCAGCAGTGGAGACATTCAAGTTCCTAAGTTCCATCATCTCCCAGGACCTGAAGTGGGACACTCACATTGACTCCATTGTAAAAATGGCCCAACAAAGGTTGTACTTCCTTCGTCAGCTGAGGAAGTTTAACCTGCCACAGGAGCTGCTGAAACAGTTCTACTCAGCCGTCATCGAGTCTGTTCTGTGCACATCAATAACTGTCTGGTTTGGCTCAGCTACAAAATCAGACACCAGAAGATTACAGAGAACGATTCGGACTGCCGGGAGGATTATTGGTGCTCCCCTGCTGACCCTTCAAGAACTGTATACATCCAGAGTGAGGAAAAGAGCTCAGAAAATCACTCTGGATCCCTCACATCCAAGCCATCCCCTATTTGAACTCTTGCCCTCTGGTCGGCGCTACAGAGCACCGAATACCAGGACAGCCAGGCACAAGAACAGTTTCTTCCCCCAGGCAATCTATTTAATGAACAGTTAAATGTTCCCCCCATTATGCAATAACAATGTGCAATAACCTAATATTTGTTTGTTACCACCTCCATCTTACCACATCCCTGCTTCTCATTCTATTCTATTCCATTCTATTTCATCTATAGCTCAACTGTACATACCACTTATTTATCTATCAATTTATTTTTTTTTATTTTATTCATTATTTATTTACATGTGTAATTTTTATTCTCATCATATTTTTTATTGTCTGTGTGCTGTTGGTGTCTCTGTGTACTGGAAGTTTATGACACAAAAACAAATTCCTTGTATGCACAAGCATACTTGGCAATAAACCTCTTTCTGATTCTGATTCTAAATGTATATTTCGGATTTTTTTGCACTTTTGATGTTATTTCTAGCTAGAATCAGTATTGTAGTAATTAAATATTCATTCATTTGTCACCAAAACTCGTTCTGTTTTGTTGTAGATCATTAAACCATTATGCTGCCTCAGAAGCCTGTCTAAAATCAGTTTCATGAGGTGCCTTCACGCAAAAACGCTGCCTGCAAAGTCATTGCCTCATAAGGCAGTAAGTCAGCTGCCTAGGCTTTCAGATGCAGCTATTATCAACTTACTCGGTAGCAAAATTGAAATCTCACATAGTGTTTACTGATTTTATGGGTAAGTTAACTGTGAGGTGACATTGCGGACTGTTTGTTTTGCAAATGTTTATATATGGGTAGTTGACGTATCAATGTGTCCTATGGTGTGATGGAAAAATGTAAAAAAACATTGAAGATAAACCTCTCTCTTGCTATTTGTAACTCTAAGAATGAAGATACATTTTTCTCATGTTATTTGTATGTTATGTTTTTTTTTCTACATTTTTGCTATGTCACACCATAGGACACAGTCCTATTTTTATTTGTCAACTACCCATACGTAGTCACTTTGTTCAATTAATTCATTACCATACAAATAAATAACCACGCCAGTGCTCCCACGGATGCTTCACTTGTGCGCAGGAACTGCAAGTGTGGATGAACAAATACTCAAGTTACAGTGAGCTTTAAATAGAATGAATATTCTATTTAACATTTTTTAGATAATCCTTAAATCAATGACCGAAAGCACCATTACAGAACATTATCATATTAATAAGCAATCAGTAATTATTTTTTGATATCATGATAAAGCTCACTGTAACTTGAGTATTTGTTCATCCACACTTGCAGTTCCTGCGCACAAGTGAAGCATCCGTGGGAGCACTGGCGTGGTTATTTATTTGTATGGTAACGAATTAATTGAACAAAGTGACTACGTATGGGTAGTTTGATCACATTCTAGTAGAATGTGATGAAACTGTTTAAAATAGCTGGGCTAAGATATATATAACAATTTTTATGACTGCAGAAATATGTTAATTCAGTACACACATTATCCCACTGGTCACCATTGTGACCGACCATAAAACACATTTTTTTCACACACTTTTCCAAAAAAAAAATAAAAAAATAATTACTGATTATTTTAAAGGGTTACTAATGACACATCATTTGGATATTTTCATATCTGGGAAAAATTTGAGATTAAACGGGTTAAGCTTGCATTTATCAAATATTTGTGTTGTATAGATGTGATGCTGAGTTAATCTGGTGGACTATTTGATTGTTTAATGTGAGTTTACTTTTATAAGCGACTTTTTGTGTGAAGTTATGCTTAGCAATTTTCCAATGTGCTGTAAAAGATTAATTTTCTTGTTTTATGTTTCAAGTTGTTTACTGATATAGTGCAACAACAATAAAAAAAAAAAAAAACATTTCACGAGAAAAATACCAACTTTTTCTGTGTGTGCAATTATAATCAATAAATAAATGATTAGTGTGTCCACTGTAAATTAAGGTTCACTTTCACAGGTTACTAACGTTTATAACTCATTAACAAATGGTTCACATGTGTTCATTTTCCATTAAGGTGAACTTTCACAGGTTACTAATCAAGTCAAGTCAAGTCACCTTTATTTATATAGCGCTTTTAACAATACAGATTGTGTCAAAGCACTTAACAGTATCAAACTGGAGGATAGAGTGTCAGTAATGTATAATAATAAGATTAAACACTCAATTTTCAGTTAAAGGCATTTCATTATTGAATTCAGAGATGTCATTGTCTAGCTCAGTTTAGTTTAAATAGTATCTATGAAATCAAATTGATGATAATCATTAGAAATTAAGTGTCCCCAACTGAGCAAGCCAGAGGCGACAGCGGCAAGGAACCAAAACTCCCTCTGTGACAGAATGGAGAAAAAAACCTTGGGAGAAACCAGGCTCAGTCGGGGGGCCAGTTCTCCTCTGGCCAGGATATTATTATTTATTTTTTTTTTTACTTATTGTTTTAATTAAATTTTAAATGTATAAATGTATTATATTTCTATTTTTATATTGTTGCAATTTCTAACAATAATAGTATTATGTAGTTAGGTATTTTATCATATTATAGTTATTTTGTTTAATTTTAAGTTTTATTGTATTTAAGTCGAGGTCTTCACTGGGGATATGTCCCCGGGGCTCATCCAGGTGTCCGGCCTCCGCCGACGGTCAGGGTCGCAGACATCATCTCCCGGCGCCGATCCACCATCTGATCCGGACACGGACTGGGAAACAGAGTAATAAAGAAACAGACAAATATTAGCGTAGATGCCATTCTTCTTACGATGTAACGAGTACATCGTGTGTTATGAGGAGTGTTCCCGGTTCCGGTTGATCTAATTAATGCAGCCTAACAATCCTTTAACGGATTTGAATAATAGAAGTGTATTAGTGTGTTATGTGTAAGACAGGTTAAAGAAATGTGTCTTTAATCTAGATTTAAACTGACAGAGTGTGTCTGCCTCCCGAACAGTGTTAGGTAGATTGTTCCAGAGTTTGGGCGCTAAATAGGAAAAGGATCTGCCACCCGCAGTCGATTTTGATATTCTAGGTATTATCAAATGGCCAGAGTTTTGAGAACGCAGCAGACGTGGAGGACTATAATGTGATAAGAGCTCGCTCAAGTACTGAGGAGCTAAGCCGTTCAGGGCTTTATAAGTAATTAACAAGATTTTAAAATCTATCCGATGTTTGATAGGGAGCCAGTGCAGTGTTGACAGAACCGGGCTAATATGGTCATACTTCCTGGTTCTAGTAAGGACTCTAGCTGCTGCATTTTGGATCAACTGTAGTTTATTGATCAAGCGTGCAGAACAACCACCCAGTAAAGCATTACAATAGTCTAACCTTGAGGTCATAAACGCATGAATTAGCATTTCTGCATTTGACGTTGAGAGCATAGGTCGCAATTTAGATATGTTTTTGAGATTGAAAAACGCAGTTTTACAGATACTAGAAAAATGGCTTTCAAATGAAAGATTGCTATCAAACAGCACACCTAGGTTCCTAACTGATGAAGAAGAATTGACAGAGCAGCCGTCAAGTGTTAGATAGTGTTCTAGGTTATTACATGTGGGGTTTTTAGGTCCGATAATTAACACCTCTGTTTTTTCAGAATTTAGCAGTAAGAAGTTACTCGTCATCCAGTTTTTTATATCGACTATACATTCCGTTAGTTTCTCAATTTGGTGTGTTTCACCGGGCCGTGAAGAAATATAGAGCTGAGTATCATCAGCATAACAGTGAAAGCTAACACCATGTCTCCTGATAATATCTCCCAAGGGTAACATGTAAAGCGTGAAAAGTAACGGCCCTAGTACTGAGCCTTGAGGTACTCCATACTGCACTTGTGATCGATATGATACCTCTTCATTTACTGCTACGAACTGATGGCGGTCAGATAAGTACGATTTGAACCATGCTAAGGCACTTCCACTAATGCCAACAAAGTTCTCTAGTCTATTCAAAAGAATGTTGTGGTCGATAGTGTCGAACGCAGCGCTAAGATCCAGTAGAACTAATAAAGAGATACAACCATGATCAGATGATAGAAGCAGGTCATTTGTAACTCTAATGTTTATAACTCATTAATAGATGGTTTACAGGTGTTCACTTTACATTAAGGTGGACTTTCACAGGTTACTACCCAGACAGCAAACTGGTTGTGGGCGTTATCTGGTTGAATTTAGGCTGTTGTTATGGCCCACATACCACCACGGCTCACCCCCCTCGAATGGCCCTTAAGCTGGTTGCCTAAAGAATACCAGAACCATGCCTGAAACAGACCAAAACTCACCCACAACTCCACAGTGTCCCCAGAAATCAGCCCCAACTGGCCCACAACAGTGCCGGAAGCCCCAGATGTCAGCTGGACAAAAGCCAAACTGCCACCACCTTTACCCCAGAACTCAGCCACAACTCATCCAGAATCTTCGGAAGACAGCCGTAACTGGACCAATATTATGCCAAAACTAAACCAGAAATTACCCCATATAATATTTATATATTGTACAAGGTTTAATAAAAGAACAAAACAACGCAAATGCAGTATAGTGTTTTATTGATGCAGAGGGGAAAAAAATCTCAGCCAGGTAACAGTAAAAATAAAAACAATGGGAAAAAGATAAACCAATAACACTAGAATAAGGCAAAACAAAAGCAACAAATAAATAGTCACAATACAATAAAAAAAATTTAAAAAAGAAAAAACCGAGAGAAACATTTTTGATAAAATACAGAAACCAACAAACAAAAGACAATATATATTTAATATATATACTTAAAAAACAACAACAACAACAACAACAAAAACAATGTAAAATATTCACTCTCTTAACAATACCTTGTTTGGTTTACATTAACATCTTTGAAGTCATTCTTCTCTTTCTGCTACCCTCACGGTCACCAGCTAGATGAAACTTTTTCAACCTCCAGCTCAGTTGTGTGTGCACATACAGGATTTCTTACAGCCTCTACAATAGGAGCATACAAATACAGAGTTAAAAATACATTTAAGACACCACCAGTCCAAGAATTGACTTTCAACTTTAATTCATGACATGGGGTGGGGGCGGAGTTCCAGAAAGACTTACAATAAAAATGTACTTACCAATCACAATGTTTTTATGCTCCAAACTTTGGTTTGGTGTTTTCCCATTTACACCTCTCAATACACCGCTTTAGCCATGTCATTTTTGATTGTGTGCCTCATAATTCGCCAGACCATGTCCTTCACTTCCGCTCCACCCAGCAATCCAAGTTCAAGAACCTGAACTATTTTTAAGCATGCTGTCACTATTAAGCTAAAACAGTAAGATTGATCACACACACCATTTACTTATAACAGTAATTACAACCAGACCAATAACAGTAGGCAACTATGCATAACTGAAACTGTTACCTACCATTTACATTTACGCATTTAGCAGACGCTTTTATCCAAAGCGACTTACATAGCATTCAAGTTACAGTTTTTACATTTTTTTATCAGCTCTTGCTTTCCCTGGGAATCGAACCCATGATCTTGGCGTTGCTAGCGCCATGCTCTACTATTTGAGCTACAGGAAAGCTTTTTATCTCGTTTCCAGACAGGATTGAAGATCACTTTCCAGGGAAGTTAATGATGTTAAGTCTTTAATTGGAAACCGTTTTGGACGTAAAATGGTTAGATTCTGTGATGTCATGAACATTGTTTGATTTGAGATCTTGCACCATCCTTATAATGTTCCTCTGTTGCTCCATATGTTTAGTTTAGTTATTATGTCACGGAGAAGTGCTGAAACATTAAACACAGGAATTAGAATGTTTACCACACCACCCATGCTATGAAATTAGCCTTACATCAACAGTGAATATATGATAGAAAACAAAGAGAAATCTTACATCTTATAAATGAGTCATAAATGAGCTTGAGAGGATTTTTCTCTGGGGTCTGGGTGTTTCATGATGCCACGGTGCCTGCAGTGGATGGTTTTGTCTTTGTCCTAGAGGACTTGGTTAGAAGCTGAACAAATCCTTTTAGATCGTGGTTGTATTAGACACCTGTAGCAAATTTTTTTAGGGGTGTGGTGGCCTCCTCATCAGTGTCTCATTCATCCAGTAGGCGCTTGTTTCATCTTCAGATAAGGCAAGAAATTTAATAATTACTAAATTTGATAAAGCGAGGGTGTTATGTTCATGTGAATATACTATTCAGCGAAATATTCATTTTTTGCAGTTAAAAAATTGTGCATGTTAATTAGTTAAATTGCACAATGATACAAAGACCTGTTAGACAGGTCTGTGTCAATGAATTACATAATACACACAATCTTACTTTATTTTGCATTTTGGTGGCATCAGGGAGTCAGCCACAGCCTCTGACTGGAGATCGGTCTATTCTGCAAGAGCTTCCAGCATGCTTCACTGTAGTTATCTATGAAAGATAGAATGCAAAAATCAGAACAATCTGAAAAGTTTTCTACCATTTAGCATTTTAAATTAAACATACTGTATAAAGAAAGGATGTATACATACTTGCAGTATATATAATTTTAACTTTATATGCAGACAAAGACTCCAGGAGCTGCCTCAAACACTTCACCCAGATTGCAGGCACAACCTCAACTTCTTCAGTGTCAACAAAGCTGACTGTGTGGCACATGATTTCTGCAAGCAAAACACAAATGTGAATAAACAACTTATTTAAAAAATAAAAGATAATACAAAGCCAATACAGAAAAACAGTTATGACTCTTAGTTGTCATACTTGTGTAGATTGTGTCCAAGCATTGCACAGAATCTCCATTTGCAATACTTTTTAATTCCTATTAATTCCTTCTCCCCCAGATTCAAACATCTTATTGACTCTTTTGACAGCCCTTTTTCATGTTATTTCACTCACTGTAAGACCACATGTTTTCCGTTATGCACTTTAAATGGGGACTGAGAATAATTGTAGTACCTTTAACATAAAAACAAATGAAATCCAATGACAGAAAAGAGTCAAGAGAAAAGCCAATCAAGTAATGCACTGTAGAGGAATGGGTGAAACCTACATGTTAGTTAAGATTTTAAACAGCAGTTTGACGGTGCATTCCAAATGGGATATATCGCCCTCCGAAGGGCACTTCGGAGTGAAAACAATCATGGTCGCCATATTGAAGGGTCGTTCCAAACCGAAGTGCTCAAAACTGGCCACTTCAAAGGGCCCTTCGGAATGAAGGATTTCGAAGGGTACAACTGATGGACGTTTCGGGCCCCCATGATCCTTTGCGCTGATTCTTTCCATGATGACGGCGCCTCCGTGTGGGCACGGGATGATGACACAGAAGGGCACTTCAAGAAACAGTTGTTTGGTCTTCTACACCCTTCAAAGATCTCACTCCGGAAGGTAAACCTTTTGAAGGGATTAGGGCATATGGATGAGCCCTTCCGAATGGAACACAGGGTGAATTTCACCGCCAGACTGTGTTGGTAAATGTGAGTGGATGGCTGACTGCTACACAACTTCCGGGTCCTCTGGTAGGCGGGGTGTGCTCTGGGAAAAGTAGTCCTTTTTGTGAAGCTGATTTAATGCCGTAGATGTAAATCAACTACTATTTCCAAAATGCATTGCAAACGACTTCATCGCATTGACCCGTACGCCACATTACGCCTGTTTCACACATACTCCGTTTGCAATGCGTATGTGCCACGGTGCAGAAGCAGCATGGACTCATTGTGCTTTCAAACAGGACGCGTTTGCAGTCTGTTCCTGATCCGCAGCTATTTACCACAAACACAACATTTATCCATTATTTTAATTTCAAATCCAAACGTTGTTAGCCTATACTGAAAGTGCTTTTTCATCATTGTGATCCTCTTTTATTACAGTACAGCGTTTAAACCCACACTGTTGCTATCTGGGTAACATTTATAATTCATTAAGAAATGCTTCACAGGTATTCACTTTACAATAAGGTTCACTTTCACAGGTTACTAATGTTTATAACTCATTAATAAATGGTTCACAGTTGTTCACTTTACATTAAGGTGCACTTTCTCAGGTTACTAACATTTATAACTCATTAACAAATGGTTCACAGGTGTTCACTTTCCATTAAGGTGCACTTTCACAGACAACTAATGTTTATAACTCATTAATAGATAGTTCACAGGTGTTCACGTTACTTTAAGGTTCACTTTCACAGTTTATTAACATTTATAACTCATTAATAAATGGTTCAATGCTATTCACTTTACATTAAGGTTCACAAGTAACTAATATTGGAATTACAATTTTCCTTATTAATATCTCATTAAGTCATGGTTGTGCTCTTATGTCCCCTATCAGTTTTTAATCATTACTGTGGATAGGCATCATGAATGTTTGCAGCGTATAAAAATTTTAAATTCAATGAAAGGCATGGAGGTCTGGAACACCCCTAATGCAGTTCAAACTCTGGTTACAGGGACTTTGTGTTTTGTATTTGTATTTAAGGCCTCTGGAGGGAGACTTGAATGATTGATTGATTGATTGATTGATTGATTGATTGATTGATTGATTGGTTGATTATTTTAATCAATCAAGGAAATTAATGTAATTAAGGACAATTAGTGCAGGTGACAAAAGGATGCTAGGTATTATGCATGGCTGTTGCATATTTCAGTAAAACTACTTTAGAACAGTGAAATGTTCCCTGTTATATTGCTTCCATTGCTGTAAAATACATAGCATGAAACATCTTAGCTAACAGGCTTTAGCATCTCTGCAGCCCTACACAGGACAAGCATTATGGTGACTGGATGGATGGATATTTTAGTCAGATAGATTAGACATTTTTAGATATTTTAGTGCTGTCAAACGATTAATCCCGATTAATTGCATCCAAAATAAACATTTTTGTTTACATAATATATGTGTGTGTACTGTGTATATGTATTATGTATATATAAATACACACATATGTGACCCTGTGAAATATTTACCTGTGTTTACATGTATATATCAGGGGTGGAACAATACATGTATTCGCACCAAACCATCACGGTACGGACATATTGGTTCGGTGCATGAGGCCTTACTACGAATACAGGCAATTCACCCCTCAATCCAGAAGGGGGCTCCCGCAGCAATGCAATACTGTTTGATAACCGCCAGCAGAAGAACAGCGAATGCCATGAGTTGCTCACTTGAAAACAAAGCCCACAGACAGTGACCATGTGCTGATTCTTAATGCATCTCTCACATAGACTGACAAAGGAGTATACTTTAAAGGCTTGCGCACTCAACTGTTTGTGAAATGGGGCTTTGTGCTCATGTATCCTATACCTCTCTCATTCGGCACAAATCCAAATATTCCATGATATTTCCATATTTCCAATGTAAGGTATGTGAATGATAAACTATTATTTATTATGTAAATTATAGGCTTTGTACTTCAGTCGCGTTCCAACGGTGACACAGAGGCGGGAGCACAGATGTTTGGTTCACTGTATTTTATTTTGATAAAGTACCAACTGGGCTGTCAAGTTAGCAATGCTGGAACTGGTGTGTTTTGTGTGTGTGTGTGTGTGTGTGTGTGTGTGTGTGTGTGTGTGTGTATCGGCACGATCAATTCAGCTGTTTCCTTATACCAGCAGAATCAACTTTAAACAGTTATTGTCTTATTAATAATGCATCACTGTATAAAGGTCTGCTTTTATTTGTGTACACTCACAATGAAAACAAAACATTGTGCTTTTGTAAAATAAAGAAAACAAATAAGATGTCGCTTTCTGCCATTTGAGTTTCCTTTCTGTGAACAAATTAAACGTGTCACAAAAATGAACTGAAACTCAGCACGTGTTGCACAGATTTTTTCCCTTGTTTATCTGTAAACTAAATCAAATATATTTCAATAATTTATTCCTTGTATGTATATATGTACTGCATATTTTATATATATAACAATGTAATAATATATAGTATTTTCACATCTAGATGGAAAAAACTGTAATTTGCACTACTGTCTGTTCAAATTAAATGAAAAGAAACCTAGCATAGTAGATTTGTTGTTGTTGTTTTTTTTCCTGTTGTACCGAAATCATATCGAACCGTGACCCCCGAACCAAGGTACGTACTGAACCATGACATCTGTGTACCATTCCACCCCTAGTATATATTTATATTCTTATAATTTATATTATATATAAATTATATATAAATATATATTATATATAAATATATATTATTTATATATAAACATAATACATTTCTCTTAAATATATATATGTGCATGTGTGTGTATTTACTGTATATACATAATAAATATACACAGTACACGCACATATATTACATAAACGAAATCTTTTATTTAGGATGTGATTAATCGCGATTAATCGTTCGACAACACTAATATAAACAATATGTAAAAATGTGTTTTAGGTTTGTCACTGGTTATTTTGGCATAATATTACAGGTTGGAATTTTTGTGATTTTTGGAGCTTGACAGTCACAATCACTATTATCTAATGACTCATAACAATCTCATATATAGTTTTTTTTCCTTTTCTTTTTTTCTTTTTTTTTAGTGAGCTAACTACAAGCTCATGCAAAGTAGTGACACTTTTTTAAATATTATATTAGATTATATTGTTGATTGATTGATTGATTGATATTGTAGAAGCAGTATGTCATTAATAAATTATTTTGTTCTTTGATAAAATAGAAAGTTCACAGAAAATAATTGAACAATGTAGACATTTTTTTAATCAACCAAACTTTTGCACTTTGCACTGCACTCTCTCTCTCTCTCTCTCTCTCTCTCTCTCTTAATTAAATCTATGAAAAAAACTATGAAGGCTTTATTTTTCAGAATGTCTACAATGTTCCGTTATTTTCTGAAAGGCTGAAAGGCTTAGGGGAGGCAACAAAAACCCTGTACATTTCTGCTTGGCATTGAACAGAATATTGGTGATCTAGAAACTGGAGTTATTACTGTAAGATATCTTGTTTTGTTTCTCTGAGCCATGTTATCATTGTGCCCGTAACTCCAAGTACTTGCAATTAGTCAAGTAAACAGACTAAGCACAAACTCTTCTCTAAGCAAGCCGAGCAGACATGGTTGCATGAAACATTAGTTATTAGTTACTATCTGGAGGACAAAACTAGATGAACATGGCCTTGTCCACCATAAACTGCAGAGCTTCAAGATTAATACAAGTCTGTCTATGAATCAGATGTACTATATGCCATGTGTTATGCTGAATGGATGAGGGGGTCTGTAGGGGTCAGTCTGAGTTATAAGGGTCTTTCACACCGCGGGAACCTTTTCATAGTACCTGAACTATTTGTGGAACTACCCACTTTTTCGGAGTGTTCGCACCACAGGAACTAGGAATGGTTTTAGTTCTAGGAACTCCGTTTGGAGGAAATAAATTAGCTCCTACTTCAGAGTAAGGTCTAAAACAGTTCTATAGGAACTGTTAGTGACGTAAGTGTACACTGATTGGACAAACACACGCGAAACACCAGCTACCCGGCATTTTTAAAAAGCCACGTAAACATATTTACTCCACGAACATGGAAAACAGCGATGACAGCATTTACCTGTTGTCTGCAGTGTTGTGTTCTTTTCTCAGCTTCGATGATATGTAACACTGCAAGTTGTCATAAAAAATTTAGTCTCTTAGTTCAACTTTTTGCTCTTGCAATCGCGTAAATTGTGCATTTACATTTCATCTCCGTTATCATGAAACCCATGACATAACAAAAACAGCTCTAATCACGGCATCCTCCATTCACCGGTTGTTGACGTTTGTTAGTGCCACACAAAAAGACATCGCTGTTGGCCGCTTCAGAGTTCCTGCTACTGGTGTGTATGTAACCAAGAAAACGGCCCGAGGGAGAAATTGGTTCTCTAGGAACTACCCTGCTGGCTAGTTCCTAGAACTAAGTTCCTAGAACTATGCGGTGCGAAAGCCCCTATAGATTGAGAGTACCTCACACACACTCCATTGTTTCAAAAAGACAGTTAAGTCCAAGGTGTGAGATCTTTGGATCAGCAAGCATCATCACTAAATAAAAGTGCTCTTTGTGCTTTCGATGACATTCGGTAGTTCTGACTACAGTTTGCTGGCTTGTATTACACAGTGCCAGGCTCTGCATTCCTCTGACATGCCATCTAAGTAGCTGTGTACTTGATGGATGACTCTTATTTTCTTGTCAGCCTTGAACTACTTTAATGTGTATCTTGATATCTCCCTGATGAGCTCCCATTCATCTAGTACAGTTCTCAAAAAGGAGGATTGAGAGTGAGTATCTCAATCAATAGAAATCTAAAATGTAATAACACAATGACACCTGTGCATCTCACCTGCATGAGGCAACACACATATGGGCTGGTGAAGAATTTAAAACTTTTTCTGTCTCTAGCCAGATTAAAAATTTAGAATACATTGCAATGTAAATACACCCTTTAAAAAACAGCTCAGCCTACAGTTCGGTTCAGTCAGAACAATGATTATAAAGTGTTATGAGTTTATATAGTACTTGTGTCCTTTCTCCACTGCAGAACATGTAAAATTAATAATAATCAATAACTGCAATTTATGACACTCTAAACAAAAGTTTGTCAATGATTTATTTTAATCCATCATTTTATATTTGTTTGCATAATCCAGTTTAGACAGACAACAAAAAAGACAAAAACGCTCTGAAACATATCCACCAATACTGCCCAGGGGGAAAAAAGTTTTTGAATAACTGTTGATCTTTTGTGAAAACTATTCACTGAGAAAAAACAACAACAACAACAACAACAACAACTTCATAGCTAATATACTGTTACGATCCTTGGCATCATTGTTTTTGTGTGTTTTGCTTTGTGTACGTGAGTGTGTATGTGTGCAGGGATTGGCTCTTCATCAAGGAACGTGACTGGTGGATCCTGAGGCAGGTGGCTTTAAAAGGGCGGCGCTATCAAAACATGGAGGGCTCACTTTGGTGTTTGCTGTTGTGGCGTGAAGAGATCCGGATTCTGCCTATTAAAATGGGTCGTAACAAAACAGTATATGAAGAATTCAAATGCAAAAGCCTCTTAAGTGCCGTCTGAATTTTTCATCTAAAATTAGCATTTTTATCAGGCTCCTATGTTTAGGTTCAGTAAATTTACTCTAATGGCAATATATAGGTCCTTTAATGCAATTAACGTGAAATAACTGAACATAAATATAGGAGCTATATAACTATCGAGTTTCTGGCTGCACAGACAGGTCTCTTTCCAACATTTATTTATGTCCCTACATGCAAAATCATTAAACTTGTTTCATCCCAGATACAGGTTCGCTAATGATTTTAAGCTCATTATGGCAAAGCAAGTAAGCAATAATGTGTACAGTATGCTGTCCACCATTCTGTTTTAAGCCAAGACCTATAAGGCAGAAGAGCTATTTATAGTCAGTGTTACTACTGTGTTTAAAAACAGATTGCTATAGATCAGTCTAATGGATTTTGAGGGAGTGGAGAAATTTCACACTTGAAAGTGACATTTACTGTATGGCTCCAGACAGACATAAATTTCCACTGTGTAGGCAGTGAGCCGTAAATAAGTTTCCTCAGCAACAACTACAGTGCTTGAGATGAATTGATAGCATACAACATGTTATTTCAGGTGATGCCATCTGTTTTTCAGTAGTGAGGCATCATTTTATTTCTCTCCAACTACTCCAAAGGAGGAAGATAATCTGGGATTACACTGAAATCTGTTCAGAATGTCTCAGCTTTCTTGCAGAAACATATTACTACAATATGTTCAATAATATTCCATAAAACATTGCTGCAGCATGGCACATAAGCGTTTAAATTTTCATTAAGATAAAATCCATGATTAGTGACTGAACTGATCTTGGGGCATTTATACAAGATAGCCGTTAACCATTTAACCAGTTTTATATTTTTAAGGCAATGCATATAAACAATTTTGGTTAGACAAAAAAATTAAATAAGCCTCTTGAGGTCTAAGAAAAAGATTAGCTGTTAAGGTATTTACTTTGTAGTTTGACTTTAATAGAGAAAGATAAAGATAAAGCAAAAGTACACACTCCTAACATTTAACTGTTTAAGCACAAAATGACAAAACAATACCTAATATTCAAAGATGTAGATGATATATCCTTAGAAAAATAACATAACCAGTTATATGAAATGGGCATGAATCAGGTTGTGAGGTGAACATCTATCTTTGAATAGATCAATTTCAAAGGCTTTAGTATCTAGTTTTATTTTATTATTATTATTTGTATTATTATTATTTAATGTCACCTTTAAAATAATCTTGTCACAGCAGAACTTTAATGTTTTTTTTTTTTTTTTTTTTAAATTTCACTCTACTTACGTTCTTGAAAAAGAAAGCTGGAGCTATAATTCATTTCTGCCACTGAAGAATAAGCTGGCCATTACCACAAACATTACCACAAGATCACCTGCAATTATATTACGGTTATTGCAAGTAACAGTTGACCCACTGTATTATTATTGTTGCATTTATATCATCATTTAGGGTCCATTGCTGATTGTTGTTGTCTAGTAATAGAGACATTATTGGTGCAGATATAGAATGCATTAATTTAACAAAAAGAATTGATTTGTGCAAGCTCCCATCATGCTGATCTTGTTTTCAAAACATAAATATAGCTTATTGTCCAAATGTTTTATTTCTTGTTTTGAAACACATTTGGACACATAAGCCACATTTAAAAATGTATGATTGTATATGTATCATTGCATTAGATAACAAAATAGCAAATGATTTGGCTTTTATGCTGAGATGAGATGAGATGAGATGAGATGCGTGCGGATCCCTCCCAGCTTTATTCTTAAACATGGTCAAAACAGGCAAGGGTCGGACAATGGCAAACAGGTATTTAGAGGGCAAGACAGAAGAGTACTCTAGTAAACAGGTGTAGGTCGATCGATGGCGAACATAAACCAAAGGATGAGGCAAGTGAATAATCCACAGACAGACAATAATCTAGGCAAGGTACAAACAGAGTCCAAACGACAAGACGAGAGGGAAATCCAAGACAGGCAAGCGATCAGGAAACAGACAATCAGGTAAAACTTGACATGACTAAACTGGACTAGAGCAAGGAACTAGGAACTGGACAAAACTCAGACAGAAAACTGGCTCCGTAAAGTGCTACCACTAGGAGAGCGATAAATACTCGCAGACAATACTCGGCCCTGAATAGTGTTCAGGGCCTCGTATTTAAAGTGTGTGTGATTGCCTGCAGGTGAGACTGCAATCAGTGCAATGGAGCATGGGAAATGTAGTCCAGGGTGACATGTAACAGTTTGTGTAGTGTGAGATTCAATGTAATCAGAAGGCAACCTCTGGTGGCGAGCAGACGGAAGACCACGGACAGGATTCATGACACTGGCTGCTGATGGTTTTAGCTTCACAGATAAAACCAAAGGCATCAGCAACCAGTTCTTAGCTCCAAACACACAGGAATTCAACCCACCACCCCACAGAGGCAGAAGTATCTAAACTTCTCCTCTCCAGCCATTCTACAACCTGCCCTCTAGACCCCATCCCCTCACACCTTCTGCAAGCAATCTCTTCTACACTTTTACCTGCACTCACACATATCATCAATACATCTCTTCACTCAGGTATTTTCCCCACCATGTTCAAGCAGGCTTGGGTAACACTACTGCTTAAAAACCCACACTTTACAAACACTTTACCTTACTGATAGTTACAGAGCTGTCTCTATTCTTTATTTATAGAGAAAAAGCTGGAACAAGTTGTTTTCAATCAGTTATCAACTTTCCTTTCACAGAACAACCATCTGGACATTAACCACTGCCACCTTTGACACTGTGAATCATCAGATCCTTCAATTGGCATTGCAGGAATTCCACTTCACTAGTTTGAATCTTACCTCACAGGTAGGTCTTTCAGGGTTGCCTGAAAGGCGAGACATATCCAAAGAACATCAGCTGGTCACAGGGTTCCTCAGGGATCAGTTCTTGGGCCACTCTTCTTCTCCCTATACACTACATCACTGGGACCCATCGTACAGGCACATGGTTTCTCTTACCATTGCTATGCTGATGACATGCAACTTTATCTTTCATTTCAACCAGATGATCCAAAGGTAGCTGCACAGATGTCAGGCTGTCTGGTGGACATCTTGAAAATAGATGAAAGAACATCACCTGCAGCTCAACCTGGCAAAGACTGAGCTTCTGCTGTTCCATGTCACTCCAACTTTGCATCACAATTTCACCATCCAGCTAGGTTCATCAACAATTACCCCATCTAACTCAGTCAGAAATCTTGGCATAATCATTGATGAACAGCTGACCTTTTGTAACAGAATCCCACTGGAGGCAAGTTGTGATGAACCAAAGTGCAGTGTATTACAATCAAAAAGTGAGCAAAAACTCAAGGAACAAGACTTGGCTTGGTAAAAACATGAACAAGACTTGGCATGGCATGGCAGGGCAGAAACATGAAAACAACTCACTAAAACCAGGGGGGTATTCCAAAAAGCAGGTTATGTGACATGCCCGGGTATGTTTGAGGATAAGCAAGCGTATAACCTCAGATTTCGGTTCCAAAATCGGAGGTAAATTTCAGGGTGTGTGAGTAACCATAGTAACTTGCTCTCTGAAGATAACCTGCTCCGGAGCAGGTTATGTTCCAGGGTTAGTTCATTCAGAGCCATCAGCGATTTAATGATAAAGCGCTAATATAAGTAATAAATAAGGTAATATATTATTCTAATATAGTCATTATATTTATTTTATTGGCATATACAGGTGCATCTCAATAAATTAGAATGTTGTGGAAAAGTTAATTTATTTCAGTAATTCAACTCAAATTGTGAAACTCGTGGATTAAATAAATTCAGTGCACACAGACTGAAGTAGTTTAAGTCTTTGGTTCTTTTAATTGTGATGATTTTGGCTCATATTTAACAAAAACCCACATCTCAACAAATTAGAATACTTCATAAAACCAATGAAAAAAAACATTTTTAGTGAATTGTTGGCCTTCTGGAAAGTATGCTCATTTACTGTATATGTACTCAATACTTGGTAGGGGCTCCTTTTGCTTTAATTACTGCCTCATTTCGGTGTGGCATGGAGGTGATCAGTTTGTGGCACTGCTGAGGTGGTATGGAAGCCCAGGATTCTTTGACAGTGGCCTTCAGCTCATCTGCATTTTTTGGTCTCTTGTTTCTCATTTTCCTCTTGACGATACCCCATAGATTCTCTATGGGGTTCAGGTCTGGTGAGTTTGCTGGCTAGTCAAGCACACCAACACCATGGTCACTTAACCAACTTTTGATGCTTTTGGCAGTGTGGGCAGGTGCCAAATCCTGCTGGAAAATGAAATCAGCATCTTTAAAAAGCTGTTTTCAAAAAACACAATGGACCATCACCAGCAGATGACATTGCACCCCAAATCATCACAGACTGTGGAAACTTAACACTGGACTTCAAGCAACTTGGGCTATGAGCTTCTCCACCCTTCCTCCAGACTCTAGGACCTTGGTTTCCAAATGAAATACAAAACTTGCTCTCATCTGAAAAGAGGACTTTGGACCACTGGGCAACAGTCCAGTTCTTCTTCTCTTTAGCCCAGGTAAGACGCCTCTGACGTCGTCTGTAGTTCAGGAGTAGCTTAACAAGAGGAATACGACAACTGTAGACAAATTCCTTGACACGTCTATGTGTGGTGGCTCTTGATGCCTTGACCCCAGCCTCAGTCCATTCCTTGTGAAGTTCACCCAAATTCTTGAATCGATTTTGCTTGACAATCCTCATAAGGCTGCGGTTCTCTCGGTTGGTTGTGCATCTTTTTCTTCCACAACTTTCTGTTAACATGTTTGGATACAGCACTCTGTGAACAGCCAGCTTCTTTGGCAATGAATGTTTGTGGCTTACCCTCCTTGTGAAGGGTGTCAATGATTGTCTTCTGGACAACTGTCAGACAAACTGAGAGACCATTTTGAAGGCTCAGGAAACCTTTGCAGGCGTTTTGAGTTGATTAGCTGATTGGCATGTCACCATATTCTAATTTGTTGAGATAGTGAATTGGTGGGTTTTTGTTAAATTTGAGCCAAAATCATCACAATTAAAAGAACCAAAGACTTAAACTACTTCAGTCTGTGTGCACTGAATTTATTTAATACACGAGTTTCACAATTTGAGTTGAATTACTGAAATAAATAAACTTTTCCACGACATTCTGATTTATTGAGATGCACCTGTATAACAGTTATCTGTATAAATTATAAAACACTATGACAAGGTAATGTTTAATTTATTATATTATATATATATTTATTTATTACATTTTACATTATCAACTCACACATGGATCGGCATTTTCTATAATGTATTTCTATAATAAAAATTCATATCTGATATGAATTAATATATAATTAGCATCAAACAAACAATATAATTCATATTCTTAAGATTAAAGATTAAACGTTAAAAAAAAAATGATTGCACAACCATCAATTAGTTGGCAATATGCACTAAGCATGTAAACAATCATTGAACAAAAGAAGAAGAAAGAAACAGCACGGCACGCTTATTCTTAGCCTCCGTTTCCAAAGTGACTTGTCGATTCATCGCTCTGTTGAGAATGTCTTGAGTCTTAACCAGGACCATACTCTGAGTTGAATGAACTTATTCCCGGACGCGGAACAAAGGCAACATGAGGGCTACTTATATAAAACAAAAGAGGTCACATGACACAATCCAACCAATGAGAACCAATCAGAACATGACACACTGAAGAAAGGAACCAATAGCAGGATCACATGAGGGCTAAGGAAACACATTAAATGTGTTCAACTTGAAGCGGTGCTGCGCAGAATGATCAGTGTATGACATCAAAGTACCGCTAGAGCGATAAGAGAGCAGATGGATCCTTATGCTTTCAAATCGCTCTCGCGGTACTTTGATGTCATACACTGATCATTCTACGCAGCGCCGCTTCAAGTCGAACACACCTATTACTAGACAGAAACCATAACTATGATAAAATAAAAGACATGAAAACAATGAATATGAAAGAAAACCCACGTCATATATCCCCCTCTAAGGGTGGCTCCAGATTCCCTAACGTAACACCAACCCCAACCCAAACAAAACTCTAAAAGTTCAGGAGGGCAGTGGAGTGTAGGCGGAACAGGGGGAGGGATGGAGGGTCAGGCCTGTGAAAGGGAACAGGAACTGGATCATGGAGCAGAGAGCCAAGATTCAATGGTGGACCTGCACGTTGGAGCAGAGGCAGGCCTGAAACACGGAGCAGTGGCAGGCCTCGGCCATGGAGCAGAGGTGGACCTTGACCATGGGGCAATGGCAGACCTGAGCAGTGGAGACATGGTGGACCTGGAGAATAAGGCAGAGCAGGGAGCCAAGGCGAAGCAGAAGACCACCAGTTCAGAGCCAGCGGAGCAGGAAGCCAGGGTGGAGCCGGAAGAACAGAAAGCCATGGCAGAGCCGAAGAGTGCCAGGGGGAGCAGATGGAGCTGAAGACCACTTAAGTGGAGCCGATGGTGCAGAGAACCACCATGGTAGAGCAGACAGGAACAAAGATCCCCACGGCGGAGCAGATGACCAACAGAGCAGAGCAGAGCAGACGGGAGCAAAGATCTCCACTGTGGAGCAGATGACCAGCACAGCACAGCAGATATCTACCAATGTAGAGCTAACGAGGCAGGTGACCACCAAGGCGGATAAGGCAGGACTGGAAGAGAGAGCACAGAAGTTAACAATGGCTGGATGGCCTCCTTGGCCGTAACAGGGAAGTGCCACCGCCATGAGAGGAGCTAAAGCGGACGTCGCCACCTCTGGAGGCTCTGCAGTGGAAGCTGCCGCCTCTGGAGGTTCTGCAGTGGACACAACCACCTCGGGAGGAACTGTAGCAGACTCATAAACATGAGAGACCTCTGGGACAAACTCATGGACAGGAGAGGCCTCTGGGGCAGAGTCATGGACAGGAGAAGCTTCTGGGGCAGACTCATGGACAGCAGAGGCTTCTGGGGCAGACTTATGGACAGGAGAGGCCTCAGGAGTGCATTGTGCAGCCCATACACTCAAAATAGCAAGCACCATCACGGGCAGCACAGTAGACAATGGGATGCCTGCCAGGCTTGAGAGTGTTGAGGCTGTGAGGCTTGAGAGCGTAAAGACCTCTGGGATGCCAGCAGCTTGCACTGACATCAGAGGTGGGTCCATCACACTGACACTGACAAGCAGTCTTGTCAGTCTTTGCCCAAACTCCGTATTCCGCAGGAGCTTGGGTACTATGGGGACTCAGCCATGACGGCCATCTTGCTATCAAACCAGGGTCTGCTAACGTCATGTCTGCTACACCAGGGCCTGCTCACGTCATGTTTGCTACACCAGAGCCAACTCACGTCATGTCTGCCAAGCCAGAGCCTACTCACGTCATGCCTCCCAAACTCCGTATTCCGCAGGAGCTTGGGTACTATGGGGACTCAGCCATGACTGCCATCTTGGTGGGGGTTTCAGGCATGGTGGCCATCTTGTGAAGAGACTCTGGGCAGCCATCTTGTGAGCAGCCTCTGGCTTGGGAGTCATGACGTGAGTAGGCTCTGGCTTGGCAGACATGACGTGAGTTGGCTCTGGTGTAGCAAACAAGACGTGAGCAGGCCCTGGTGTAGCAGCCATGACGTTAGCAGACCCTGGTTTGGTAGCAATGACGTGATGATATTCTGGCATTGGGGCTACCTCAGGATCACGGGATCACATCCACAATCCCCACAGTAAAAGCAGAGCCACTCAACAACAAAGCAAAGTCAATATATCATTCCAGAGACCAGTGTGGAGTATGTGGTGGCATTAAACATGATATTTCTTTAGTTAAACCAAAACAAAAAATGTCCACATAATCCTCAATATCTTAATGGCCTTGACATATCTGCAGAAGTGAAACTCCTGGGTTCATTTTTTTCTGGTCTAGCTTGGTATAATCGTTGATAAACAGCTGACCTTTTGTAACAGAGTCCCACTGGAGGTAAGTTTTGATGAAGCCAAGGGCAGTTTATTACAATCCAAAAGTGAGCAAAAACACAAGGAACAAGACTTGGCTTGGCAACAACATAAACAAGACATGGCAGGGCAGAGACATCAAGAAAAAAAAAAAAAAAAAAAAAAAACTCACCAAACAGCAGATTACACAATATAAAGCTAGACACGGAACAAAGGCAACACGAGGGCTACTTATATCAAACAAAAGGGGTCACAGAACACAATCCAACCAATGAGAACCAAAACACATGACTAAGACAACCAATCAAAACATTACACATTGAACAAAGGAACCAATAGCAGGATCACATGAGGGCAAGGGAAACACATGACTAGACAGGAACCATGACTATGACAAAATAAAAGACATGAAAACAATGAGCATGAAACAAAACCCAAAACCCACGTTACACCTTTAATACTAGAACCGCCACGGGGTAAATTTTACCCGTTGCTTTTTTTCAAATGTACATAACAAATTTTCAATAAAACATTCAAGTCTCCCAGTCGTTGACTTTTACTAAAATTGTTTAATTTACAATCCCATTGTTAAAAATTGTTTAGCTAAAACCAGATCAAAACACAGGGCATTTATACCTATAAGCGCTGCGCGGGTCAAATTTATCCACTATATAATGCCTGTATTTTCATGCCAGAAACGCATCACGTAACTGTAAGTGTAAATAATAATTATAATGATGATGATGATAATAATAATAACTATGCACCCGTTTGTAAGGAAGGTTGTAAATTAACTAATTTCTCTATCCAATGCTGTGACGTTACGTGACAAAAGAACAAACGACTCGAAAGACTCGTGAGATGAACTAATCAATTCTCTTTCTGGCTCAGACTGCATTGGTTAAGTATATGGGGCTGTCACGTGATGAACGAACAACTCAAACTCGAAGACTCGAGAGATGAACCAATCAGTTCTCTTTCCGGCTCAGACTGCATTGGTAAAGTATATAGGGCTGTCACGTGATGAACGAACAACTCAAACCCGAAGACTTGTCAGATAAGAGGTGAGGTGAGGTGAGCTAATCATAGACTGAAGACCCAGGTAAACAATGAATTAATCTTTTCTGTTTCTTATAGCATTAAAGTTTTGTATTGTTTGCAATGTGATCAACGTTTACGTAAGTAGTAGATGTATTAGGGAAGTAACACGTAACATTTTAATTATGTTTTGCTAAAATGAACGAAATGACTCGAAAAAAGATTTGTTCATTTTGCTGAACGAGACTCAAATGTCCGAGACGGTAAAATGATCCGAACTTCCCATCACTAGAATACAAGCATCTGCTAAATCATGGGTCACCAGACTCGGTCCTGGAGGGCTGGTGTCCTGCTGATTTTAGCTCCAACCCTAATTAAACACACCTGAACTAGCTAATCAAGGTATTACTAAGTGTATTTGAAACTTCCGCCCCTCCAGGACCAAGTTTAGTGACCCCTGTCCTAAATTAATAAATCTAAAATTGATAAGATTGTTAAAAAAAAATAAATGAATAATTGGACATTTTCTGGTTGTCAAATGTTAGTGGACAGTTTAATAGCTAAATTAGTTTAATAGGCCTTTATCACACTTCCGCCTTTGAAAAGCGGAAGATTCAAATAGTAGCGTAAAAGAGCTTCCGCTGCAGCCTCTATCAATGGCTGTGCCCATAACACGGCATTGTTGTGGATTATTTATGTATGATTCAGCACATATACGTCTTCTAAAAACACCAATCTCAGTTTACAACAATTAATTGAGTATTATGAAACGAAGGAATATGTTGTCACGATATCCCGATGCGGATTTCGTGACTTAAACAGGAGCGCGCGAGCTATACTGTATGTGTATAGGCAATTCTTCACAGTCGGATCACCTTATTTCATTACAGAACAGCGGGAAAACTATACAAACAACATATCACATTAATAATAAGCATTAGAATTAGCTAAAGCTTAAAACATTAATTATGACTAATGGCTGTATAGAAGGATTAAATGAAAGGTTTAGGGCAAACTTGTTGTATTAAACATAATGCTCACATTTTTTCACACGCTGACTTTATGATGCAATCCTCTATAATTGCATCAAATTAAAGTTGTTCAAATAAAGAAATATTTCCAGCTAATAGACGATGATTAAAAATAAGTTTGATCATCTTAATCGAGTTATTCTCCATGATTGCGTGCAACGATTGAATATTGAACAAGAACGGGAGGTCAATCACAATAAATATAATGCAAAAAATAAACAAAATAATATTAAAAATAACATTAAATCAGTCCGAGTATTCCTCTGGCAGTAATTTCAGCTGCGTGTTCTTCATTTATCTGACTGGTAGCACTGACAGTCGCGTCGCTCAGATGGGCTAATATTACACATTAAAATGAAGGATGACATGATAGATGGTATGGAATCAGTATAAATACGCAGTTTTAACATTGACGTTTATTGCGTTAATGTTCAACTGAACTAAATTAGCTTAATTTTCTTCACAAAACTGGCATCTGTCCATTGACAATAAAGCAGGCGGAAATTCCTTTACGCTACTAATCGGAGCCGGATGTGACGACACGCGGACTGTGATAAAGGCCTATAAAATGTTATATTTTGTTTGTATATATTTATAAAACTCATAAGCCCCATTTCCACATTTCATGAGATATTGCTATAGTTTTGTTTGACACATAATGCGTTCCATATTTAAATAGCATTGCACACAAATGAAGTAAGCTGTAACACACACATCTGTATTCAGCTTCCTACAATGAGTTCAGGAGTTCCCACTTGGATACTCCACTGTGTTGCACTGGGACACTGCATGGAGCAAACAGCTGAGTCGTCCTTGCACATGTCTCATAGGATACTGAGCTGCTGCTCCCATTGCAACAGACTTATATTTCTTGCAGCTGTGTGCAGTCGCAGCCAGAAGACATAAATAGCAATGTGCCTCACAAATTGCATTAATACAAATTATTACAAACAATCCAGCTGAGTGTTAGCAGTGTCATTTCATACAATCTGAGTTTTTAATATAATAATTTAAGGATCAGATCACCCCAAAATTAAATATACACTTTACAATAATGCATTAGATGGTATTAACTAAAAAGGAATAGAAATGTTTACAGCATTTATTAAGGTTGTGACATTGTCACATAAGAGACATGTTTTATCGCTCTATTTATTGCAATGATTTTATTTTTGGTTTACATGTTTTCTTAAGTCCATTTTATTCCTCTTAACATTTTAGTGTGAATATGTCTTTAATAAATGTATGGTTAGCCTGTCATGTGACCAGTCACGTGACAGGAAGCAGGAATTATAATAATGTATAAAGAGAGCAGCATGCCTAACAAAGGAGCCACTAACAGCTACCAAACACACCTGGATTGTGGACTTACTTTTCCAGGTCTCATTGCAAGCTTGTGGACTATCACTCTCTTTGGAATTGTATATACACTGGTGGACTCACTTTGGGACTTTTTCAGCACTCTAGGATTATGGTGCAGTGTGCTTTTAACAGACTTTTCAGAGACCAGAGTTTTCCTGGTTTTACTGTGTTGTTTTAAAGTCCTGAGAACTTTGTAAATACACCATTCTTAAACGTATTTCTGTTTTATGTCATTGTTTTAAAACATATAAACCTCTCACACAGTAAAATCTGACCCCATTTTAAACTTTCAGCCTGTTAGGCTGATCGTTACAAGGTAATTTATTAATATAAAGTCAAACAGATTTCCATAAACTGTGGAAGTTTGTACCAGATTTTGATTACCAAATGCTCTCATGTAAATCTCCAAATATAAGTTCAGGAAAGTTACACAACAGTTCAGCTCCCCTAGTCTCCTTGATATCTTTTATATGGTCTGTGTTGACTCATTCATTGTGCGAGCAACACCTCTAGGTATCGAATAGGTTTTTATTAGAGAACCTCTGTTAGTGTGGCTCATAAATCATCTTCTACTGTTGACAGTCTTGTAGAAGACTCAGGAAAGAGCTCTTAACTCTGGACTTTCTCATCAAGAAACTAAGAAATTCCAATGCACCTACTATCAAATCTAGTATAGACCTGTCCACATTCATTACTTTCAATGTGTTTATTAGAGAATTATTCTATTTTCTTCACACTTTGTCTTATTGTTGAATGGGTTTGTGCAAGTGTATTGTTTCTCAGCTTCTTGAGTCACACCTCCCAAGAACTAATAAAAGTTTAAACAAGGAGGCAAACTTTTAAATATTTAGCACGATCAGAGGTTAGTTTTCGCTCAAAGCTCAGGTATGAGAATGTAGAAGTATACCAAGAGAGTATTGCTCAGAAATATGGCTCCAATGACCCCAACTTCACCTAAAGACAGCAGAGGCTCAGATAAAACAAACAAAAGGTCTCCTCAGACCAATGATAATGAAACGGAAAGCTGAAACAGCTTAAAAATATCATAACAGCATGTTTCCGCTCTGCCACACTTCGCTATGTTTTTGAGAACAAACTGATAAGCACAGTAAATTGCATTGGTAGTGGTATACAGTTGACAAGATTTTCCAGATGGGAGTTTTCTTTGGGGAAGTGTTTCTGTTTGTTTCTTTAAGATAATAAATTCGTCACACTGTAAAATCCATGAATGATTTTGAACTATGATGGGCATCTTTGTTGTTGTGCACCAGTTCACCTCACAAAAGCTGAAATGTGACCCTGGAACACAAAACCAGTCTTAAGTAGCATGGGTGTATTTGTAGCAATAGCCAAAAAAACATTGTGTGAGTCAAAATTATCATTTTTTTTCTTTTATGCCACAAATCATGTTCCATAAAGATATTTTGTACATTTCCTATTGTAAATATATCAAAACTTATTTTTTTTGGTAATATGCATTGCTAAGAACTTAATTTGGACAACTTTAAAGGAGATTTTCTGATTATTTTGATTTTTTTTTTTTTTTTTTTTTTGCTGTACACCCTCAGATTCCAGATTTTCAAAATAGTTGTATCTAAATATTATATATTATAATAACCAAATATTGTCATATCCTAACAAATCATACATCAGTGGAAAGCTTATTTATTCAGCTTTCAGGTGATGCATAAATCTCAATATCAGAAGATTGACCCTTATGACTGGTTTTGTGGTCCAGGGTCACACATGAGTCGTGTGGTGCAGAGGTCCCCCTGAACAGACACCTGAGTTATTGATTCCTTCAGAGGCTGGATGGGTGGCTATATGGAGACTCTGATTATCCTGTTCAAGGGCAGTCCATTTTTAGAAAGTAGAATAAAAGAGGAAAATAATTTTTCTCACTCTTGAAGTTATTTTGCAAATAAGTCAAACTAAGTTACCATCACAAATAGTAACCAGAGCCTTGGTTAGAAGCTTTACAAGGACTTTTGAAAGAATACACAAGAATAAAAGAGATTAAAAGGAGTGTAGATGTTGACATTTGAGAATGCTGAATGTTTCACTACATGTCAATCTGTCAGTTTGAAAAACAACAGTTGTCAGTCAGTAGATTGTGGATCATTGCAGAATTGTGTGGAATCAAGCTCCACTTTACAAGACTTGTTAAAACAAAGATTATGACTCCCTATAATAACTTTCATTATATGGAAATAAAAGACCAGATTTTTTTGTGTTGCACTGAAAAAAAAAAAAAAAACATGAAAAAACATGAGGGTACTTAACCTTTTTTACACTTTCGTATAATTGGCGCTTGCAGGGTTAAAGTTTTTCCGGTGACAACCAAGGGCGTACCTAAGTACAATATCAGGGAATCCAAATCTTTTCAAAGGTTTTTTTTTTTTTTTTATTATTTTTATTTATTTTTATTTATTTTTTTATTTTTTACAAATTAAATACTATGAAAAACTTTTAATATATTAACTTTCTAAGTAAGTTTCGGGTTATCACAAAATGCTTTGTTTAATTCAAAATGATGGCATGTATTTTATTGTGGTTAGTTTTGCCGTTCCCCTTCTAGGGAACGCTGCGTTCTGGTGGACACTTTGGGGAATGCTGCCAGCATGACCGGTGTCTGAAGTATGTGTAAAACAACTCCAATCCTATTGGTCCACGTGGCCCGTGACATCATAGGCAGGTACCCGAAAGTATGAAAGGGCACCTGCTGAATACGTCACCAACTTTTGCTATCTTCAGAGCTGTCTGTCCCTGCATTCCATTCGGAAGGGCACATCCCTATGCCCTAATCCTTTCAAAGGGTTTACCCTCCGGAGTGAGAGCTTCGAAGGTTTGAAGGGTGTAGGCAGGGGACCAAACAACTGTTTCTTGAAGTGCCCTTCTGCATCATCATCCCATGCCCACATGGAGGCGCCGTCATCATGCAAAGAATCTGCGCAAAGGATCATGGGGGCCCGAAGTGTCCATCAGTTGTACCCTTCGAAATCCTTCATTCCAAAGGGCCCTTTGTAGTGGCTAGTTTTGAGCACTTCGGTTTGGAACGACCGTTCAATATGGCGGCCATGATTGTTTTCACTCTGAAGTGCCCTTCGGAAGGTGATATATCCCATTTGGAACGCACCGTGTTTGTTCACATGTGTGAAGCGTCATCCTGGTGAGTCCAGCAGCGCTTTAAGGAATGTGTGCCTCTGTATTTAGATTCTAACACTTTAGGGCAAATTCTAACTTTTGCGCCTTTGTCTCGGCGTTTACATGCTCATTGTGATGAGTCACAATGATAACGCTCCGCTCACGCTTGTTCCTATTCCCGAGGGATGCGGGGCAAAGTGTTTTTGTCTCGGACCATTGCCGCGGCTATATACTAATATACTATAACTGTATACTAGCTCCTTGAGCCCTGCCTAGCTACTGCTGTCTCCTTTCATGGGGTCTATAATTAGACAGCCCACTGCTGGTGGTCTTGGCAGTTGCAGTGGTCCTCTTTCCTACAGCCTAGCCATCTGAGGATATCTATGTGCTAGCTCAGTGACTGCTCCCCTTCTTAGGGTCTTTCAATAGCGGTCTCCTTGAGCCCTCGCCTAGACAGTGCTATCTCCCCTGCTAGGGTTGTAAGTAAATATCCCACTCTTTGTGGTCTGGGAAGTCTTATAGGAGGGTTTACCTGGTTATTTAGGCTAGCTGTGCGGGACTAGCTGTTTGATGGCTCGGTGATTGCTCCCCTTCTTAGGGTTTCTTAAGTAGTGGTCTCCTTGAGCCCTTACCTAGACAGTGCTGTCTCCCCTGCTAGGGTTTTAAGTAGACAACCCACCAGGGCTTGAAAACGAAAAAAAGTCAATCGGTTCACTCCGAGCAGAATCTATATTTTAACGTTTCTGTTCCTGCGTTCCTCTGTATTATTACCGTTCCGAAACCGGTTCGAGTAGAAAAAATAATGGTTAATAACGTTATTTTTTAAAATTCTCTTTGCATATAATAATAATAATGATAATAATAATAATAATAATAATAATAATAATAATAAAGTACAGTGTTTTCTTTACACAAAAAGAAAAATAAATAAAAAAAACAGGAAGAGATGGTATCTTAACCCGCTGCGCTTAGTCACAGCCAATACAGCATCATCTTTTCTAGATTTGCCTAAATGTAGGCTACTAAACAAAAGAAAAAAAAAACTATTAATGCTTTAAAGACATTAAAGTATTTTTAAAGATATTTAAAAATATTTGCTGCATTGTTTAAAAAAAAACAAAAAACGCTACTTGTATAAAATTGCGTTTTGAGGGAAAAAAAAAACATAGGTTGCGTCGCATTTTATTAGGCTATTACATTCAGAAATGATGTAGGCTAAAATGCCGGTAAATCAAAAATGTTTACAAACATTATAAACACAGTTATTAGTTTCTCTCCACAACAAATCCTCTAAACTTAAGGCTATAGCAGGCTATAAAAACGTCAATCCAAAAACAAATTAAAGGTGAAACTGATGCCTACCTCTCTCATTCAGGACACAAATACAAATGTTTCCATATTCGCGCCGTATCTGGATGCTAAAATATTATTTATTATAGGCTTTGTACTTTCATCGATGTAAAACATCATCCTTCACATCGGCTAGGCTATATCAGCACAGTGAGGCGATGGTCACGCTGACCACAACAGATCGGATAACGGAGCACTGTAACTTTTTATACGTTCCTTTAACTGTATTTTATTTTGATAACGAACAGGCTGCAAAGTCGCAAAAATATTGTGTCTTTGTTCGTGTGAGGTGCCAGCGCAATACGGCCATACCAACGCTGGTTGGTTACAGATGCGACATCATTCAAAACTGTCAAGCTTTTGCAAAACAAATAAAACTGTAAAATAAATAAAACTGTAAAGCTTTTGCAAAATAAAGAAAACTACTTTCTGCCGTCTGGTTTTCCTTTCCTAGAACTTTGGAATGCGTCACAATGAACCATAGGCCTAACTCAGCATGTACAGGTGCATCTCAATAAATTAGAATGTCGTGGAAAAGTTCATTTATTTCAGTAATTCAACTCAAATTGTGAAACTCATGTATTAAATAAATTCAAGGCACACAGACTGAAGTAGTTTAAGTCTTTGGTTCTTTTAATTGTGATGATTTTGGCTCACATTTAACAAAAACCCACCAATTCACTATCTTAACAAATTAGAATATGGTGACATGCCAATCAGCTAATCAACTAAAAACACCTGCAAAGGTTTCCTGAGCCTTCAAAATGGTCTCTCAGTTTGGTTCACTAGGCTACACAATCATGGGGAAGACTGCTGATCTGACTGTCTAACTTTTGTTGTCCAGAAGACAATCATTGACACCCTTCACAAGGAGGGTAAGCCACAAACATTCATTGCCAAAGAAGCTGGCTGTTCACAGAGTGCTGTATCCAAGCATGTTAACAGAAAGTTGAGTGGAAGGAAAAAGTGTGGAAGAAAAAGATACACAACCAACTGAGAGAACCGCAGCCTTATGAGGATTGTCAAGCAAAATCGATTCAAGAATTTGTGTGAACTTCACATTTACATTTACATTTAGTCATTTAGCAGACGCTTTTATCCAAAGCGACTTACAATTGGGGAATACATAAAGCGATTCGTCTTGAAGAGGCAATCAGACAGAGGAAGTGCTCGTAACAACAAGTCTCAGGCATTGTTCAAATAAGTACAAGCTAGAAAGGAAAGGAATAAATAAAGAGAAAGAATTTTTTTTTTTTTTTTTTTTTTAAAGTTTAGGATGAAGTCAAGTAGTGCTGAAAGAGATGAGTTTTCAGTTGTTGCTTGAAGATTGATAGGGATCCAGCATTCCGGATAGGGGTGGGAAGATCATTCCACCAGCCAGGAATGGTGAATGAGAATGTTCTGGAGAGTGATTTTGAGCCTCTCTGTGATGGTACCACGAGGCATCGCTCACTAGCAGATCTCAGACTTCTGGAGAGGGTGTAGATTCGTAATAGTGAGTGGAAGTAGGCGGGTGCTGAGCCTGTGGTTGTTCTGTATGCAAGCATCAGTGTCTTGAACTTGATCCGAGCTGCAACTGGTAGCCAGTGCAAGGAGATAAAGAGAGGTGTAACATGGGCTCTTTTGGGCTCATTGAAGACCAGACGTGCCGCTGCATTCTGAATCATTTGTAGAGGTTTGATTGTGTTTGATGGAAGTCCAGCCAGAAGAGCATTGCAGTAGTCCAGCCTAGAAATGACAAGGGCCTGGACAAGAAGTTGTGCACCATGCTCTGTCAGAAAGGACCTGATCTTTCTGATGTTGTGTAGTGCAAACCTGCAAGATCGAGCAGTCTTTGCAATGTGCTCTTTGAAGGTCAACTGGTCATCAAAGATTACACCGAGATTTCTGACCGAAGTTGATGGGGCAATTGTTGATGAACCTAACTGAATCGTGAAGTCATGCTGTAGGGTTGGAGTAGCAGGGAAGACAAGAAGCTCAGTCTTTTCCAGGTTGAGCTGTAGGTGATGTTCTTTCATCCATGCCGAGATGTCCGCCAGGCAGCCTGAGATCCGTGCAGCTACTGTTGGATCATCTGGTTGAAAAGAGAGATAGAGCTGTGTGTCATCAGCGTAGCAATGGTAGGAGAAGCCATGTGCCTGTATGATGGGACCCAGTGATGTCGTGTATGTGGAGAAGAGGAGGGGTCCAAGAACCGATCCCTGAGGAACCCCAGTGACCAGTTGATGTGCTTTGGAAACCTCACCTCCCCAGGCCACCCTGAAAGACCTACCAGTGAGATAGGATTCAAACCAGCGAAGTGGAATCCCAGTGATGCCCAGAGATGAGAGGGTAGACAGGAGGATCTGATGATTAACAGTGTCAAACGCAGCAGATAGATCCAGCAGAATGAGGACTGATGATTTGGAGTCTGCTTTTGCAATTTGCAGGGCCTCAGTGACTGAGAGTAGCGCAGTCTCAGTTGAATGGCCACTCCTGAAACCTGACTGTTTAGCATCCAGTTTGTTGTTCTGTGAAAGAAACAATGAGACCTGGTTGAAGACAACTCGTTCGAGTGTTTTCGCTATGAATGGAAGGAGAGAGACAGGTCTGTAGTTTTCAGTAAGAGAAGTGTTTAATGTAGGTTTCTTGAGCAGTGGGGTTACCCGAGCCTGCTTGAACGCAGTGGGGAAAATGCCTGTGAGGAGAGATGTGTTGATGATGTGTGTGAGTGCTGGTAAGAGTGTGGGAGAGATTGCTTGGAGAAGGTGTGATGGGATTGGGTCTAGAGGACATGTTGTAGGATGGCTGGAGAGAAGAAGTTTGGATACCTCTGCCTCAGTGAGTGGACAGAAGGAGAAGATGGAGTTTTAGCAGTGGATGTGGTTTGTTGGAGGTCGTGTGTGTGTGGAGGAGAGAACTGATTACTGATTGTTCTAGTTTTGCCTGTAAAAAAAGTGGCAAAGTCATCAGCTGTTATAGAAGTGGTGGGAGGTGATGGAGGGGGACAGAGGAGAGAATTAAATGTTCTGAAGAGATTACGCATGTCTGGAGCGCTGTTGATCTTGTTGTGGAAATGTGAGGATTTGGCAGTGTGGACTTCAGCAGAGAAAGATGAGAGCAAAGACTGATACCTACTCAGGTCCGACGGATCGTTTGATTTGCGCCATTTTCTCTCTGCCGCTCTGAGTTTGGTCCGATGTTCACGAAGAACCTCGGATAACCAGGGGTTAGAAGGGGCAACCCGTGCTGGGCTGGAGGAGAGAGGACAAATGTCGTCATGACAAGAGGTTAAGGTCTGGCATAGAGTGTCAGTAGCTGCATTCACATCCAGAGATGAGAAATGGGTAGGTGAGGGAAGAGAGGAGGATACTACAGTATGGGAGGGAGAAAGGGAGCGTAGGTTTCGTCTAAAAGTAACCGGTAAGGGGGTTGAAGGCACATGGGTATCAAAAAGTAATGTAAATGAAATGAAGAAATGGTCAGAGATATGTAGTGGTTGCACCAGAATGTTATCTGCAGTGCAATTGTTTGTGTAAATTAAATCAAGTTGGTTGCCTGATTTGTTCGTGCTAGAAGTGGTAAGGCGTTTGAGATCAAATGAAGCTAGGAGTGAATGGAAGTCTGTAGCATAGGGCTTGTCTAGATGAATGTTGAAATCGCCAAAGACTAAGAGTGGAGTGCCAACCTCCATGAAAGAGGACAGGAGCCCGTCCAGCTCCTCTAGGAAGGTGGCTAGAATTTGGCCAGGGGGACGGTAAATTACCACAATCTGGAGTTTTATAGGAGCTGTTACCGTAATCGCATGACATTCAAATGAGTTGTAATTGCATAAGGGAGAGTGGGTTGAGTATGTCCAATTCTTTGAAATGAGCAGCCCAGTACCCCCACCCCGGCCAACTTGACGTGGAGTGTGAGAGAAAGAGAAAAAGAGAAAGAAAAAGAATGGACTGAGGGTGGGGTCAAGGCATCAAGAGCCACCACACACAGACGTGTCAAGGAATTTGGCTACAGTTGTCGTATTCCTCTTGTTAAGCTACTCCTGAACTACAGACAACGTCAGAGGCGTCTTACCTGGGCTAAAGAGAAGAAGAACTGGACTGTTGCCCAGTGGTCCAAAGTCCTCTTTTCAGATGAGAGCAAGTTTTGTATTTCATTTGGAAACCAAGGTCCTAGAGTCTGGAGGAAGGGTGGAGAAGCTCATAGCCCAAGTTGCTTGAAGTCCAGTGTTAAGTTTCCACAGTCTGTGATTATTTGGGTGCAATGTCATCTGCTGGTGTTGGTCCATTGTGTTTTTTGAAAACCAAAGTCACTGCACCCGTTTACCAAGAAATTTTGGAGCACTTCATGCTTCCTTCTCCTGACCAGCTTTTTAAAGATGCTGATTTAATTTTCCAGCAGGATTTGGCACCTGCCCACACTGCCAAAAGCACCAAAAGTTGGTTAAATGACCATGGTATTGGTGTGCTTGACTGGCCAGCAAACTCACCAGACCTGAACCCCATAGAGAATCTATGGGGTATTGTCAAGAGGAAAATGAGAAACAAGAGACCAAAAAATGCAGATGAGCTGAAGGCCACTGTCAAAGAAACCTGGGCTTCCATACCACCTCAGCAGTGCCACAAACTGATCACCTCCATGCCACCCCGAATTGAGGCAGTAATTAAAGCAAAAGGAGCCCCTACCAAGTGTTGAGTACATATACAGTAAATGAACATACTTTCCAGAAGGCCAACAATTCACTAAAAATGTTTTTTTATTGGTCTTATGAAGTATTCTAATTTGTTGAGGTTTTTGTTAAATGTGAGCCAAAATCATCACAATTAAACGAACCAAAGACTTTAACTACTTCAGTCTGTGTGCATTGAATTTATTTAATACACGAGTTTCACAATTTGAGTTGAATTACTGAAATAAATGAACTTTTCCACAACATTCTAATTTATTGAGATGCACCTGTATATATATTTATTTCGTTTCGTTACTCTGTCAATGAATTAAGTGAAATATATTTAGTGTATAGGCATATATATTCCTTTTTATGTAAGCCTATAGTTTTATTCTGTTTTCTCCGTTCACAGAAGCGCTGCAGGTGCGTAAGATCTGTTGAATCCATCAGTCCATGGATAAACTCTAACGCCGGTGCATTGCGACTTACCTATGACGAGCTCACAGCTGAGCGCGAGCGGGCATTTCACTCGCTGGATGCGTCAGCGTCACATTTGCATAGTCTAGCTACTTTAATTCCTGATTAGTTGACAGCAAATTTGAAATATTAAATTTAACGATAAAATAACGTTATTAACTGGTTAACGGCCATTTCAAATTTTCGATTATGTTTGGAAATATAAAATTTGATTTTGTTTCTGTTTCCGGTTCTGTTCCAGTCAAAATTTCGTTCGTTTCTGGTTTTCGTTTTTGTTCCTTGAACCGGTTCAGAGCCCTGCAGCCCACACTTTGTGGTCTGGGTAGTCTCAGTTGGTACCCTTCTGGTAGCCTTCCTAGGTGCATAGCTATCCGAGGATATCTATGTGCTAGCTCAGAGACTGCTCCCTTTCCTAGGGTTTTTAAGTAGCGGTCTCCCTGAGCCCTTGCCTAGACAGTGCTATCACCCCTGCTAGGGTTGTAAGTAGATAGCCCACTCTATGTGGTCTGGGAAGCTTCACTGGAAGGTTTACCTGGTTATTAGTTTTTGGTCCCATTGGGTAGTACCTTCCTAGGTATATAGTTATCTGAGGATGGCAATGTGCTAGCTCAGTGATTGCTCCCCTTCTTTAAGAAGCGATCTTCCTGATAGCTTACCTAGACAGTGCTTCTCTCCTGCTGGGTTTTAAGTAGATAGCCATCCCCTTGGTCTGGGCAGCTTTTAGGAAGGTTCATTTCATAAGACCCTTTGGATATAGCTATCTGCAGGTAGCTGTTTTCTAGCTGGGATTGTTAGTAGCAATCTTTCAGCTCCTCTAGGCTTCCAGCCTCTTCAGTGGTCTTATGTATCCTGGCTACTATTTCTCACATAGCATAGGTATCTGAGGATGGTTGTGTTCCTAGCTTTGTTAGGGTTCCCCCCTTATCTGGAATCGAGCTCCCTTGTTTCTACCAAGTTATGTGAGCAGCCTGAGGCGTCAGTGGCTTGGCCCCTTTCTGAGGAAAGGTTTGGTATATGTATGTCACCTCCTTGGTGCTCTCTCACCATGACGTGATTGGATATCGTTCCCCAAAGTGTCCACCAGTATGCGGCGTTGTGTTCCCTAGAAGGGGAACGTCTCGGGTTACCTATGTAACCATGGTTCCCCGAGAGGGAACGAAACGCTGTGTCCCCTTCCCATGCCTCTGCTGGCCTGTTTACGTCTCTTCAGACAACTGAGTTGGTGAAGTATTCAGCAGGTGCCCTTTTATACTTTTGGGTACTTGCCTATGATGTCACAGGCCACGTGGACCAATAGGACTGGAGTTGTTTTACACATGCTTCAGACACCGGTCATGTTGGCAGCATTCCCCAAAGTGTCCACCAGGATGCAGCGTCTCGTTCCCTCTCGGGGAACCATGGGTACATAGATGTTCTGTTTCGTGCTGGCTGTGCATTCTTACTCTACACATTAAAAAAAAAAAAAAAAAAAAAACTTTTGCAATATGCTGTGGAAATCATCGGCAGTCAGCTCCCTTTTTACACAGACCTGCTCCGCTACTTCATTGACAACCACAAACCGTTCACACCATAGACACTTAAAGTATATTTCTGGACATATCTATATATATGCACTGTATTCAATTCAATTCAAGTTTATTTGTATAGCGCTTTTCACGATACAAATCATTGCAATGCAGCTCTACAGGAAATTAAGTTTCTACAATATATTTAGTAGTAGCTTATTAGTGGTGACTATGTCAAGTTGATGCACATATGGTAGAAATGTACAGTAAAAATCAGGTAATGATATAATCAAACAGACGATGAACGCTATTAACAGCAATTATTATATGTTGCAATCAAATTTATAGCAAAATTTGGTAGTTCTATGTGTTGTTTACGGATTGGCATCATCTGAGGTCCTCTGAGGGGTTGGCATCAACTTTTCTCAGGTGTTCAGTCAGGTGCTCAGATCTTTTAAGGGTTGGATCCAGACTGAAGCTTGTGTAATTCCTAGTTACCACGGGATGTCAAACAAATAGAGACATAATTAGCATAGCTGCTGTTCCAACCAAGCAAAAATGATTTGTTCAACCCAAGCTAAGGAATAATAATGTGCATTTAATCAGATATAACTGTAGTACAAGATTATGAGATGCATTATAGGAATGCATGGCTAAAGAGATGTGTCTTTAATCTAGATTTTAACAGAGAGAGTGTGTCTGAACCCAGAACGTTATCAGGAAGGCTATTCCAGAATTTGAGAGCCAAATGCGAAAAAGCTCTACCTCCTTTAGTGGACTTTGCTATCCTAGGTACTACCAAAATGACTTTTCACACTTGAAACTGTTAACCCTGGGTCATCCTAAACCCTGGATAAATGGAATCCTGGGTTATCTGTAATCACGTTTCACACTGCTCATACTAAACCTGGGGTTAACTGTTAATCCTGGGTATTCATTAACAGACGTTTCACACTGTACATTTCTAAACCCCGGGTTAACGTTCTTATTTGCATATTTGCGGTGTCACTGTCACTGATTGGACAAACAGCAGGCAACCTGTTTCCTGCGTCTTGCCAGTTATTAAGCTGCATATGTCTTTAGCTCAGCGAAGATGGAGGAACAGCCATTTTTAAATAAATTTAGTAGCAGAGCTACTGCAAGCGATTTAGAGCTGGATATCCATTTATTTATCCTTTGCTGAAACTTCCACGTCTTCATGGAGAGTGCGGGTCATGGTTGCTTAGCAACGGCAGAAGCCACTGGAGTGCAAGTATAGAGCGCAGGCTACAGAGAAAGAAGGAGAGAGCGTTTTTAGGTGTGACATTCTTTTAAATGTGGAGAGACTAACGTTTACTTGTATAGTAGTGAAAGAATAATACCGTCTCCTCATCACTCCAGTTCACACTATTTCCGTCTTTTGACATTTCTTTTACTTTTCTCTCACCGGCTGCTGTTTATACGACTCGCGTTTCCTGTTACTGACGTGACATGAGCCTCGCTGCTCAAGTTCTGATTGGCTGTCTGTTGCCAAGCGTCCAGCAGCAACAAGCAAACACCGCTCCATTTCACACTGAACAAACTTAGCACCGCATTGCTCTGGCGCAGGGTTTCATAACCCCGGGTAAAATGCGGTGCTAACACCGCTTTCAAATTGCAGGTGTGAAACGTGTCTTTACTCGGGGTTAAAAGCAGTGTTTAGAACGATTGTTACACCGTTATGTGACAACGACGTGACTGTCTTCATAAGTCATTTAAAACATTCACTCCACCGATTTGTTCATCAACACTATATATTCATTCAGGAACTAAACAGAAACACCACTACTGTGTTGTTCAGAGATGCATAACAGTTTATTCTGCTTTGACTTTGTTTGAAACTACATTAATTTTGTTGACAAAGATATTGGGTAGTTTTTGTGTCTACATTTATATTTATTCATTTAGCAGACACTTTTATCCAAAGAGACTTAAATGAGGAGGCAACCTACAAATAAAGATGTGTCTAAAATTTAAGGTACTTAATATTAACTCTTTTGTTTGTTGAACTGTTGTATAAAAGCAATATCATACTCAAAATTGACCATTCACAAAGACCCGCCCTCCTTAGTTACTGTTGCCATCTCCGACAAACAATGCCGCTCTCACACTACACATCATGTTCTCACGCAGTAAAAAATACATTGCAGAGCAAAGAGGAAACTGATAACGTCCCGACAGACAAGACAGAGCAGGTTACTTCTGGTATCAAACAAGGTCTCAGGACTCTCAGCTTTCAAACTGTGATATTTTTAAAGAAATTTAAACAATAAAGACCGTTTTGTGGCAGATCACTGTATTGCCTCAGTTAAGACACGTGAACCGATTGTCTTTTCATATTTACTTTAAACACGAAATGAACATGAATAAACATCAGAAAGTGTTTTATTTCAACCACGGAACACACCATTTTTCAGGTTTAAGTCCACCGAAGTTAATCTACTCTCCTGTCTGATTTGGGGTTAAGGATAGAAGGGATAAAGCTGCGGCTACTGGGCATGCAACAATATAACGTGAAACCTATGGAAATTGATTTAAAAAAGCACATGACGCCATAGTTTCATCACTTTACAGTGTCGCAATGACTGTCTTTTTGCAGTATAAAGGACCTGTCATAGTTTAATGAGTGGGAAGATGACTTGAAGCGACACAAGATTAGCTGCATTGAAAACAGATGAGCGCACATATGCATAGCCTATGCAGCTCCCATTTGGGGCGAATTTCAAGGTATTTTGTCTACAGAATGATAAGAGCACACATTGTAACATTATTTTCTTATTTAACACTCAGTATTTTAACTTAAGCGCTGCAAACCATGTACAGTACCGGACATGACAGATTTTCTGGTACGCAAAACAAGTACTTTAAAGGAATTCCTTAGCTTATTCCTATAAGCTTCCTTATTCCTATAAGCTACAACAGCACAGCTTAACCCTCCACACATTTTTATATTTAGTTATATTGAAAAAGTTTCAATTCAGTCAATCTTTTTTAGGCCGTAGCTGTCGGGCATGATGGTGGATAGCAGCGGCGGCACACAATATCTGCGTTCTGGTTGGTCAGATCACCTGTCAATCAAGCTCCCTGCGAATGGTCAGTTGTGGTGTTGGTCTGAATATCATCCCAGCTATGATTACCAGAGTCTGGCTCATTGCCTCAGCTTCGTGCATACTACTCACTGGGACATAAGGGGTTGAATCTTTGTTTTGCTTCATTCAGCCTAATGTTCCATAGTGCATTGTATCTCCTCTTCCCCTCTGCTTTCCGTCTATGAGGTGCTTTCATCACCTGCCATTAAGGTCTGAATGAATATAGAGGCCTTGGTTAGAGTAATGAATGAGTTGTCAGCCCTAGCAATGCCTCAGCCTAATGAATCCTAAGCTGTCCCTCATGCTATGGAAGACTTATAATAGCAGAAAGAGGTTTCACCCACCTTTTCATTAGTTCATATTTCCCAGGAATGAAAAATGAGCGAACACTCCTTAAGATGGAGGACGTAGAGGATGCTTACCTCCTCCTGACACCAGTGCTTTTTTTGTGTGCACAGCTTTGCAGTTCATTGCTTTATTCTCATTCTGACTTTACACATTTATTTCTTCTTCTTGCCCCTTATCTTCACCTACATTTCCATGCTTTCTTTACATTTACACATATCAGTGGTTTTGCTCTTTAAATCTGTTATGCTTAAAAAATGTTTTGAGGTGCTCATTGCTCCTCTTAGCCTTCTAGCTCTGTACTCTATATAATCAGTTTTATCAGATGGCAGAATAAGAATAAGTTGAAGAATGCTTTTAAGATTTTTAAGATTTTTAGGATGGTTGTCTCTCTTTCCTTCTCCTGGGTGTATTCAGGCAGACCGCTGATTTGCCAAATTAAACATAAAATCATAACTTCTAAAGATGATTCCAGACATTACCTTTAACATTACTCTTAATAAATCTCCCTTGAGGCATTATACACATTATTGAAATGGCATGAATGTTATTCAGTTTAAAAGGTCACTGAAGAATTAAACAACCTAAATTAAAAGCCATTCAGCTTGATTGACACCCCTTGTTTCAGTCTCAGCTCTTAAGCAGCAAATGATAATGTGAAATGAGACAATAAAAACAGTCATTTATTCCTCTTCAATTAGAACAGATTTGTTCTTATATTTTAATCTAGACATCAGTTAAATCACAAGCTGTCTCTGATGTTGGGAGTTGAATAGGATCATATAGGGTCAGATATAAAGTCATTGTTGAATGTACTTCAGGTCCAGTTGTTGCTTTAAGCATTTCATTTTTATAACATACAAAAAACCCTAATATGTTTGAAATCATGATTGTGAGAATATCATGAGTGTCAGGTGAACCTTGTTTTTTTTCAACAGTATCTTTAATATGTCACTGTCACTTACAGTTATCTGGAAATATTACATTGAGAAGAGTTTCTACTGTTCTTAAGATGTATATTCTAGAAATTTCTTACATCAGATCTGTCTATCTGATTGTGCTGCTTATTGTAGTGTGGAAAGTGATACATTGAATTTTTCCAGGATTTTATTATTTTTATTTATTATTTTTATGAATAGAAAGTTTAAAAGAACGACAGGTTCAGTACAAGGTTCAGTGCTTCATATTATGTCAAAGTTGCACAATACATTACACCTCACATGCTGAAATGAACACAACTGAATGTGCCTTACGATATTATGACCACTACATTTAACCATTGTAAAAAGGCTGGGGGGGAAAAAAAATGTGTCATAAAACTAATATACTGTAGAAGTGGTCAAGCATGTTTATATCTCGATTTACTTCAAATAGCAATTTTACAGTAACTGTTTTGAACCATCTTTGAAATTGCTGCTATTTCCCTTTTCTCAGGACCATTTTATGAGGTCTCAGCTAGTACAATCAACTCTGTATGAATTTTCTTGATGACAATTCAGTGTGCTGTTTAACTTCTTAAACTGATGAGCAAGGGTTTATGGTTTATGTTGAATTGCAACATTCTAAAAAATGCTGGGTCCAGCCTGTTGGGTCATTTTATTGGGTTATTTTTAATATCTTTACCCAGGTGCTGGGTCATTTTAACGCTGGGTTATTTTTTTTCTACCTAACCGCTGGTTTGACCCTGTCTCCGGTGAAACGCTGCCGCTCAAAGCCACTAGAAGGCAAGCCTGCAACCATTAGCCGAAAAAGCGTAACGGCTAAAGCTAACGCTTCCGGTCTGTCAGTACGAGGGAAAAGAGACCAGAGGCCTTTTTTTTTTTAATGGATGTCAATGGAGGAGAGGCTCGACTACGCTAAAAACCCTTGCAGCGGCCAGTGGCTGGAATGAACACTCGCTCCTCACCACATGTCGGCAGGAATTGGAGCCAAGAGTGTGGCTGCAGTTCTCGGCATTTGACGATTCCTACGGTTTGGAGAGATTCATCCAACTCTCCATTAGGTGCACTAACCGTATGCAGTCTTGTTTTACGGAATCCCAAAATTCTCCTAGCTCTTCACTCCTTTGCCACCCAGCGACTCTCAGCACTCCAGAACCAGGCCATGAACCCATGTAAATTGACCTAACCCACCTTTCTTCCACAGAGCGGCAGAGGCGGCTGACTCAAGGCCTGTGTTTGTACTGCGGTGCTAGCGGGCATGTAATCTCCACATGCCCACTTCGTCCTCCTCGACCTATGGTGAGTGTTATAAAGCCAGTTGGGGCTAATATGCAGCCCCTGACTGCCATAGTAATCCTTACTGCCTCCAATGTATGTGTTCCAGTACATGCTCTCCTCAACTCCGGGTCAGCCGGGAATTTCATCTGCGGGAGCCTCTGCCACCAGCTTAATCTCACGACCACAGCAACCAAGACCACCTACCAAGTTCAGTCGATAATGGGGGAAACCCCTCAATCGAAGACACGTCAAGTACAGTGCGAGTCCCATCCACCTGCAGTGCATGAGGAATCCTTCCATCTCCTGGTTCTGGAGGGATCCACCGCTGAGATCGTTCTAGGGCACCCTTGGTTCGTGCAACATGATCCCGTCATCTCATGGAGTACTGGTGAGGTTCTGAAGAGGGGCAGCAAATGCTGACTGTTTCCCTCACCTTCCCCGACCATCGACACGTCACCCCCGGATGCTGGCTATCAACTCGACGTCCATTGAGAGCCCACGGGAGAAACAGTCAAGTTGATATTCCAACCTGCTACGCCCCCTTCAGCGATGTCTTCTGCCCGAAGAGAGCCTCCCAGTTACCTCCGCACCAGCCATGGAACTGTGCCATAGATCTGTTACTGGGTGAGTCAGTGCCCCGTGGAAGAATTTATTCACTTTATACATCCGCCTTTCAGCATCCCCTGCTGCTTCGAGTTTTTTCTTCGTGGCCAAGAAGGACAAAGGCTTGCGGCCTTGTATCGATTACCGGGCACTCAACAAAATCACAGTCAAGTTCCGTTATCCTTTTCCTCTCGTCCCAGCGGCACTCGAACATCTCCGAAGACCCACCGTCTTCTCCAAGTTGGACCTCCGCAGCGCGTATAACCTCATCCGGAGACGCGAGGGGGGTGAGTGGAAGGCCGCCTTCATTACCCCTACTGGCCACTACGAGTATCGGGTGATGCCGTATGGATTAGTCACCGCCCCCTCCGTATTCCAGGATTTTATGCATGAGGTTCTCTGGGAGTATCTCCATCGATTCGTCTACATTGATTACATTCTCATCTACTCCCGGAGCATGGCCGAACATCGCCACCATGTTGCGGAGGTCCTGAAATGCCTTTGGGAATTCCATCTGTTTCTCAAGGCCGAAAAATGCTCCTTCCATCAACCCTCAGTGCAGTTCCTTGGATACAACATCGACAGCGGTGGCATCCAGATGGATGAGAGGAAGGTGGAAGCCATCAAGACCTGGCCCACTCCTTCCACCATAAAGGAACTCCAACGCTTTTTAGGATTCTCAAACTTCTACAGACGATTGATACATGACTACAGTATCATCACCAGCCCGCTCACCAACCTCTTGAAGAACAAGCCCAAGTCTCTGTCCTGGACACCTGCTGCCACTGAAGCTTTCGAAACTCTCAAGGAAGCCTTCACCAGCGCTCCGCTCCTCATCCATCCCAATCCGGGGAAGCCCTTCCTAGTAGAAGTAGACACTTCTACCTCATGGGTAGGAGCGGTCTTATCTCAGCAGCAGAGGACTCCAGCCAAACTCCATCCATGCGCCGCCTTCTCACGCAAACTCAGCCCGGCGGAGATTAACTACGACATCGGCAACAGGGAACTTCTAGCCATCAAACTGGCTTTAGAGGAATGGAGGCATTGGTTGGAGGGTGCATAACATCCATTCATCGTCCTCACAGACCACAAGAACCTACAATATCTGCGTGATGCTAAAAGACTTAATCCCCGACAGGCCCGGTGGGTGCTGTTTTTCACCCGCTTCAATTTTACGATCTCCTATCGTCCAAGTCCCAAGAATTTAAGAGCAGATGCTCTCTCCCGTCTCCATTCCCCAGAAGAGGTCTGTGAGGAACCAGAAACCATCATTCCAAAGGAAATTATCGTCAGCCCCATCCAGTGGAATCCTGAGTCTGACACCTCCTCCAAAGTCTCCACACCTACTCCGCTGGGCTCCCCACCTGATTTGCAATACATCACCAGAGCACAACGCACTCCACTCATTACATTACATTACATTTACATTTAGTCATTTAGCAGACGCTTTTATCCAAAGCGACTTACAAATGAGGACAATAGAAGCAATCAAAACCAACAAAAGAGCAACAACATGCAAGCGATATGACAAGTCTCGGTTAGCCTAATGCAGTACACGTAGCAAGGTTTTTTTTTTTTTTTTTTTTTTTTTAAACAAGTAGATAGAATATAGAAAAGAAAGCTAGTGTTTTAGTTTTTTAAGAAAAGCTAGCAGTTAGAGAATAAATATGCAATTGATAGAGGGTCAAGTGTGTGTGTGTTTTGTTTTGTTTTGTTTTTTTTTTTAATAAAAAGAAAGGAGATAGATAAAAATAAAATTAGAAAAGAGAATGCTAGAGTTAGAGGGTCAAATAAAGATGGAAGAGATGGGTTTTTAGCCGTTTCTTGAAGATGGCTTCAAGGATTCAGCTGCTCGGATTGAGTTGGGCAGGTCATTCCACCAGATGGGAACAGTTAATGAAAAAGTCAGAGAAAGTGATTTTGTGCCTCTTTGGGAAGGCACAATAATGCGGCGTTCACTTGCATAACGCAAGCTTCTAGAGGGCACATAGGTCTGAAGTACTGAATTTAGGTAAAGGGGTGCAGAGCCAAAGGTGGTTTTGTATGCAAACATTAATGCCTTGAATTTTATGCGAGCCGCTATTGGTAGCCAGTGCAAATTGATGAACAGAGGTGTGACGTGCGTTCTTTTCGGCTCATTAAAGATTAATCTTGCAGCGGCATTTTGGATTAAGTGTAGAGGTTTGATGGAATTGGCTGGAAGACCTGCCAAGAGAGCATTGCAATAGTCAAGTCTGGACAGAACAAGAGCTTGAACAAGGAGTTGTGTTGCATATTCCGAAAGAAAGGGCCTGATCTTCCTAATATTATATAAAGCAAATCTGCAGGACCGGGCAGTTTTAGCAATGTGGTCTGAGAAATTCAGCTTATCATCAATCAATCAAACTCCAAGGTTTCTGGCTGTTTTTGAAGGAGTAATGGTTGATGAGCCTAACTGGAAGGTGAAATTGTGATGAAGTGATGGGTTTGCTGAAACTACAAGCAGTTCTGTCTTAGCTAGGTTGAGTTGAAGGTGATGGTCCTTCATCCAGCAAGAAATGTCTGTTATACATGCTGAGATGCGAGCAGTTATTGTCGGATCATCAGGATGGAATGAGAGGTAGAGTTGAGTGTCATCAGCATAGCAGTGATATGAAAAGCCATGTTTCTGAATGACAGAACCTAATGATGCCATGTAGACAGAGAAGATAAGTGCTCCAAGGACTGAGTCCTGAGGCACCCCAGTAGCTAGATGTTGCGACATGGATACTTCACCTCTCCAAGATACCTTGAAGGATCTATCTGAGAGGTAAGACTCAAAGCACTGGAGAGCGGTTCCTGAGATGCCCTTTCTCAATAGGGTTGACAGGAGGATCTGGTGGTTGACCGTATCAAAAGCAGCGGATAGATCCAGCAAGATAAGTAATGAAGACTTGGAAGCCGCTCTTGCAAGTCTTAGGGCTTCAACAACTGAGAGCAAGGCAGTTTCTGTCGAATGTCCACTTCTGAAACCAGATTGGTCACTGTCCTGGAGGTTGTTCTGTGTGAGAAAGGCAGAGACTTGGTTGAACACAACTCATTCAAGTGTTTTTGCAATGAAAGGTAGAAGGGAAATCGGTCTATAGTTCCCTAAAAGAGTTGGGTTAAGAGTGGGTTTCTTAAGTGGGTTATACGAGCCTGTTTAAATGCTGAGGGAAAAACTCCAGTGTGAAGGGATGTGTTAACGATGTGAGCGAGTGCAGGTACAACTGCAGGAGAAATGGCTTGAAGGAGATGGGATGGAATAGGATCAAGCGGACAAGTAGTAGGATGACTGGAAAGGATGAGTTTAGAGACTTCTGCCTCAGAGAGTGGAGAGAAGGATGTGAACGAGTGTATGTTTGATGGTAAGATGTGTTTGACAGTTTGTGGTGTGGAGAATTGTGCAGTGAGGTTAGTAATTTTATTAATGAAGAATGTGGCAAAGTCGTCAGCTGTTAGAGTTGATGAAGGAGGGGGAGGAGGAGGACAAAGGAGGGGTTTTTAAAGAGCATGCAAGAGTTAGGCGAATTGTTAATTTTGTCATGATAGTATGTTCTTTTAGCAGTAGAGACATTAGCAGAAAAGTCAGAGAGGAGTGATCGATATAAATTAAGGTCAATAGGATTTTGTGATTTGCGCCATATCTTCTCTGCAGCCCTGAGCTTAGAACGATGTTCGCGGAGAACGTCAGATAGCCAAGGGGCAGAAGGGGTGGTACGGGCTGACCTGGAAGATATAGGGCAGAAAGTATCTAAACAAGATGTCAGAGTGGAACAGAAAGTATCAGTAGCACTGTTAGCATCAAGAGATGATAACTGTATAGAGGGAGGAAGCAAAGATGAAACCATAGCAGATAACTGGGAGGTTGAGAGTGAGCGTAAGTTACGTCGAAAAGTGACATGTGGAGGGGAATGTGTTGTGTCAGGAATCATGTCGAGGTTAAGTGTGAGGATGAAGTGATCCGAGGTGTGCAGTGGAGTAACCAGCACATGATCAGTGGAGCAGTGTCGTGTGTAAATAAGGTCCAGTTGGTTGCCTGATTTGTGAGTAGCTGTAGTTAACACTCTCTTGAGATCAAAAGAGGCAAGCAGAGTGTGGAAGTCTGCAGCTTGAGGTTTATCGAGGTGGATGTTGAAGTCTCCAAGTATAACTAAGGGAGTACCATCCTCAGGAAAGGTTGAGAGCAACACATCTAATTCTTCCACGAAGTTATCTAGTGGTCCTGGAGGTCGATAAACAACTACAAAATGGATTTTTAGAGGGTAGGTAATAGTAACCGAATGTGATTTAAAGGAGCTGTTGATACACAGAGATGGTAAAGGAGTAAATTTCCAATTATTAGAAATGAGCAGACCAGTACCTCCACCTCTTCCAGTTAAACGGGGGATGTGGGGAAAAGGAGAAATTATTGGAGAGAGCCGCAGGTGTAGCATTGTCCTCTGGTTTGATCCAAGTCTCTGTCAGGGCCATGAGGTTTAGCCTTGAATGACTAGTAATGGAAGTAATGAAATCAGCTTTGTTGACAGCAGACTGACAATTCCAGAGACCAATAGAAAAAGAAAGTAGTGTGTTAGCAGACATAGGCAAAGTGCGCAGGTTGTTAGGATTGCACTGCCTACAGTGTGTGATGCGAGGTTTGCGAGTGGTAGTGATAGTAGTGATCTGAAAACACATAGTAAGAATTAGTTATGAAACAGAAGTGAAACAAGTAATAGGAAAGAGGATAAATAAAAAGTGATACTTATATCCCTTGCTGGTGTCCCTGCCCGATGGAGTCGCACGGTAGAGTCGATGGTCTTTACACTCTTCAGTCTTCACGCAACGAGGGCTTCACACGAGGGCTGCCGCAACCGCTGCCCCGGTAAACTAAGCTTATTTATACCTGTCTAACAAATCACCAACTGAATTCAGCTGAACACACTTTCCTGTTAAATCACAATAAATGGCCAAGCAAGCACAGATACTGACAAGGTACGCGATACAGTACGAGACCAAACGCGATTTCAGCACATCTCTACACAGTAAACAAAACAAGCGTTTCCTAGCAACGGCAACTGCGCTAAACACTAATGAGACAAATAAATACACTTACGAGCTGCTTTTAACTTCCACTGATGGACTGCTTCTCTCAAAGAGTATTTCTTACACTGTCTTTTGCTGGTGCTTGAACAAGGTTTTTTACTCCACTCATTCACTCTGTGCACACATCTCTGGGCACTGGCCACCCCGGGGCCAACAGCACTCTATCGCTGCTGAAGGATCGCTTCTGGTGGCCCAATATGCCCAGGGATGTGAGAAGGTTCGTGCCGTTTCCAAGAGCCCACGCCATTTACCATCAGGCAAACTCCTCCCGCTGCTCCTCCCATCCGACCCTGGTCACACCTAGGAGTAGATTTTATCACTGATCTACCGGCCTCTGATGGTAATACCTGCGTCCTCGTCATCATTGATGGATTCTCCAAATCCTGTCGACTGTTACCCCTCAAGGTCTTACCCCATGGAGACGGCTATGCTAATGTTTAATAATATATTCCATTACTATGGGATCCCCGAAGACATTGTCTCTGATCGGGGACCGCAGTTTATCTCCAAGGTATGGAAGGCCTTTTTCACTCTCCTAGGTGTGACCGTGAGCCTTTCATCAGGATACCACCCCCAGTCGAACGGGCAGATGGAGAGGAAGGAAGTTGGGCGCTTCCTCCGAACCTTCTGCCATGGTCACCAGAACTCTTGGAACCAGTTCCTAGGCTGGGCCGAGTACGCGCAGAACTCTCTTTGCCAGCCCTCCTCTGGACTCACTCCCTTCCAGTGCATACTCGGTTACCAGCCTCCTCTATTCCCCTGGTCCGGAGAACCATCCGATGTCCCATCCGTCGACTACAGGTTCCGAGAGAACGAGAGAGTCTGGGACGCCGCTCACCATCAACTACAGCGGGCAGTGCGCAGGCGCAAAATGACAGCAGACCTTCGAAGATCCGAAGCTCCTACTTACCAACCTGGACAGAAGGTCTGGCTGCCCTGCAAGAAGTTAAGTCCCAGATACGTTGGCCCCTTCACCATCACCAAACAGATCAACCCGGTCACCTACCAGTTGCAACTTCCTCCTCAGTACAGAATTCATCCTTCCTTCCGTGTTTCATTACTCAAACCTTACCACTCTCCTGTTTCTGCTTCCACAGAGCCTGGCCCGACAGAGGAACCCCCTCGTCCTTTGATTCTGGAGGACGGCGCCATCTACAAGGTCAAAGAGATCTTGGACTCCCGGCGCCGTGGTGTTCAGCTGGAATATCTAGTGGACTGGGAAGGATATGGCCCGGAAGAACGGTCTTGGTTTCCCAGAAACGACATCCTGGACCCAACACTTCTGGAGGAGTTCCATTCAACCCATCCTGACCGACCTGCCCCCCGAGGAAGAGGTAGACCACCACGACGTCGGGGTCCTCGGCACTCAGGAGCGGGCCGTGGAGGAGGGGGTACTGTCATGGATCAGCCAGGCTCATTCACTTCCCAATCACAGCACACTCCATCACCAGAGTATTAATTGCACGCACCAGCACATCATCAGCACCCTCATCAGCCAGCATATAAAAGCACACACCTCACACCAGTTCAATGTCCGATCTCGTTTCATTCGAAGTGGACTGATGCTACTACAGCTAGTTACCTGTTTACTTACCTTGAAATCCTACTTACCTTCTGTCTCATATCCAGTGTGTTCCGTCCAGCCCTACTCCATCGTCTGTGTTTCCCAGGATCTCCATGAGTGTGTCTCCGTCGTCCAGGATTGTGAGGTGTGTGCTCCGTTCCCGTATCCACGAGTTCCTGTGAGAGCAAGAGAACTTCCATTATCACCCTCATCATACTACTGTGCCTGTTCATTGAACTTATTACTCACCTCCATCAGCTACCCGCTGACTCCACCGATTTCAATAAAACTCACCTGTTGTATTCTAACCATCTGTCTGAGTCTGCTTCTCTAACAACATGATCCTGGTGCAAACAATACACATTTTTCTATATGTCCAGAAAAGCCATTTCCTGGTTAATACAACAGCCATTTTATACATCCTTCTCATTCTTTCTGAGAGTCAGGGTGAACTCAGGACTAATAAATGACTGTGATGTAAAACATAATTTGCCCTAACGTGCCACCAGGTTCACATTGTTCAGGTCAGGAGTAAAATCATTATCATTAATTGTGGACACAGAGGAGCTCATGATGGAAGTGATGGGAATGGAGAGGGATCCAAACCCTTGGCAGCCCTGTCTAAAAGTGTGAGCGATATTTTTCTCACTGGGGGAGCAGACGATAAAGGTGGGGGAGCGGGGCTAGAATGAACCGTTGATCTCACCACTGCAATTTGGAGTAAATGTCAAAGGTGGGATGATTTATGGAGCAAAGGAGGTGAGGTGCACCATCTGTTTAAGGACCGCATCATGATCTGAAGCTGATGCATGCACTCTAGTTCTCTTGCTATCCCATTTACTACATTATCATAGCATTTAGTAATACTGGAACACTAAAGAGGAAAAAAGGACTAATGGAGAGATGTTTGGGGAGGGAAAGCTGTGAAGCCTAATTTGTATTATATTGGCACTTGTAATTACTATACTATGTATTCTAATTATTATTAAATTACATTATGAAATACTCATAATCAGATTACAGTTATGTTTTTCTAGATGACAAAATTACATATAATTTTACCACTAGATTTTCACAAAGCATTACTATGCAGTAGAACCCCCCCCCCCCAACAAAACAAAATAAAATAGGGGATTATGCTCTTTAACAGTTTTTTTTTTTTTTTTTACTGTTTACATTTTTAAAAACTTTGCACACAAATCCAAGAATTGCACGCACACATTGCAAAATGCCTCACATCTCTTGCAAAATGAAGCACTGTATTCAAAATATCACAAACACATCTCAAAAGCAAACATTTGCAAAAACCTTTGCCATAATATTAATTCCTGAATGAATGAATGAATGAATAAATAATGCATTTATATAGCGCTTTATTGTGTATTGCCATACACCCAAAGCACTTTACAATCATATGGGGGGTCTCTCCTCAACCACCACCTGTGTGCAGCATCCACTTGGATGATGCGACGGCAGCCACAGGACAACGGCGCCAGTGCGCTCACCACACACCAGCTACAGGTGGAGAGGAGAGAGACAGAGCCAATCAAGTGGATAGGGATTATTAGGAGGCCATGATTGATAAGGGCCAGTGGAGGAAATTTGGCCAGGACACCGGGGTTACACCCCTACTCTTCACGAGAAGTGCCATGGGATTTTTAGTGACCACAGAGAGTCAGGACCTCGGTTTAACGTCTCATCCGAAAGATGGTGCTTTTTGATAGTATAGTGTCCCCGTCACTATACTGGGGCGTTAGGACCCACACAGACTGTAGGGTGAGCACCCCCTGCTGGCCTCATTAACACCTCTTCCAATAGGAAAATCTTCCTGATAGATTTTTGTGTGTTACATAGAGAATTATGTGTTGTGTTTTGCAAAACATGTTTTATGAAATTCAAAATTGAGTCAAAGGCCAAGAATTAGTGTATGGTTTTGCAGATTTGGTGGGTGGTTCTGGTGTTTGAGTGTCAGGTTTCAGAAATTGTGTGACAATAAAGATTTTGTGTGTAAGCAGTTGAAAACACTGTAATCATTTTTTTAATTATCACTCAGTCATTTAAACATCTATTACATGCCTTTAGCTTCTGTCTTTCAAAAGCACTGAACATACATTCACATAATTTACATTGTAACATATGCATACCAGACAAAATGGATCCCCAAATGTTTTTTGTCAGCTGAACACATTTGAGCTGAAATATTTACTTGAAGTCCCCCTGAGATTTTAAAGGGTTAGTTCACCCAAAAATTTAAATTAGCCTGTGTTTTACTGTAGCGGTAGGTGTTCCTACCGCTATGACTTAGGACGTCGGTGTTGCGTGATTAGTGATGAACACGGAGAGAGAAAACAAAACGCCGGTCACAAATTAGAAGCACAATGAGGATTTGTAAAGAAAAATGTTGGAGGATTTCGATATAAGCCAAGAGGAGACTTGTTTTTCTTTGCCAAAGTAAGAAAACTTTGTCCTTTGCTCCTGCATATCTCAGAGGCGCACGCATGACGCCTACGTCATCCGCCTGCACGACTTCTGCGTACCACAATCAGTGGAAGTGAGAAAAAAAGTGTTTATTACATTTGAAATATGGATATTTATCTTACAAAAACACATGGATTCGCTACAGGAGGCCATTATTCACCACCGGACCCATGTGAGGGACGTTTTATTACAGATGCGCGCACTGTACTGTTGACAAAAAAACACCTGCTTACCCCATTGAAAGGCATGGAGGGGCCAGGACAATTTTTTAATATAACTCTGATTGGACTCGTCTGAAAGAAGAAAGTCTCATACACCTATAGGATGTTCACCGTTCTTTGATGTGAGCTAATTGTCACACTGACATGGAGATAAACAAATAAATTATTTCTATTTTAACTGTTAAAAAGTTTTTTTTTTGATTGTTTGATTTTTATTTTAAAATTAGTTAGTCAGTAAATTAGTTTACTTTGACATTTTTACACATTACCTATTATGTGTAAACCAGAAGATTGTTACCAATTACAATTTTCATCATGTAATTTGTAAACAGTAACGGAGTACAATTTGTAAGTAATTACCCAAAATGAGAGACCAGAATAAATGGAAAGCTCTGTAATTAAAGTTTTCACTAGGCAATGTCCCAGTAAAGTTTACTGAATCTATGGTTGGATAGAGACTGTCTTTTGAGTATATTATCAGATGTGTCTGGTAGAAGAGTAATAGAGATCATTACTGATTTAATTAAGCAATTTGAGTCTGACATAGAAAAATGTGAGTGCGTGTGTGTGTGTGTGTGTGTGTGTGTTCGAAGGAGAGAGATGGAAAAGAGATAGTAGAGGAGTAATTCTTGGTTTGTCAAAATTGTAAAGAAAGTAGATGGGAATACATCCAGTTCTCTTGCACAGTAGGAAACTTTTCTGTGTACATAGTGGTAAGAAGCCTCAAGGTGAAAATATTTTAGGAAAAAAAAAAAAAAGTATTCAATTTTTCATTTGTATGTCTGGCACAGGCCAACCAACCTGACTATGCAGCACAAACCATGAATAAGTTTTCAAAAGTTGAAAAAATTATTTTTGTATGTCATTGAGCAAAGGATGCATTAACCTAAGACCATGTTCTATTCAATGTATTTATTGTATCATATTTATTCGCAAGACACAAGATTGATATAGCAGTGAAGGTTTTATTAATTATTTCAATTTGATGAGTATTTTCATAACCAAAGGAAGGATATTTCATTTTAGATACATGTAAATATGTGTTGATACATCACCTGCGCACGTATTATGAAAATATAAAAAAAAAAAATGACATGAAGGTCAGGATAATTATGGGGGATGTAAAGTACAACCTCACCCTGGGTCTCCTGGCTGGGTATAAAAGTGAATAAGGTAGCACTTTATTTTAAGGTGTCCTTGTTATGTTACATGTTCTTACTAATGTAATAACAATTAATTATGCATAATTACATGCAAGTAACCCTAAACCAAACCCTAATCCTAAACCTAACCATATAGTAAGTACATGTAGTTAATTAATATTACTCAGTACTTAAATGTATAATTACACTATAACAAAGACACCTTAAAGTAAAGTGTAACCATGTATAGTTGTTAATGATGCAAGCTTTTCATAGTGTGCCCATGTGTGTGGAAATCCCTTCCAGATGTTGACTGGAACTACTCAGTCAGAGCCAGTGTCTGAACTATGCTGATGAGGATGATGATGGCTCCCTGATGGAAGAAGACAGTAGGAGAATAGCAGTCTGTGCCCTGTAACACGTGTTTGGTTTAAAAGTAAATTCTTCATAGTTCACATTACAGTGCCATTATTTTAGTGTGTATGTGTAATGTAAAGTCAAATGCATGAAACTCAATGACTTACTGTGAAAAGTAAGTTAGAGAGAGTAAAATACTTAAATTATGAACTTTCTGCCAAACAGCCCATCAAAAACAAGGCCAAGTGGACAGTATCAGGTCAGCTTTATACCTCAGACCAATAAGGTCATCTGCAAATAGCAACTAGAACTCTTTTAAGAAACTTCCACCCTGTTGAGAGGAGCTCCCTTGATACTGTGTACCATAGTATAGGGAAAATTTTCTTCAGGCCAACAGGAACTTTAGTCTGTGAAGTAAAAATAGCATATGTTAGCTTGTGCTGTGATGAATAGAACTGTTACAGATAATGTTTTATATTTATTTATATTTTATTTTACTCTATTGTAAATTGTGTTGTTTGCTATGTAGTAAATAACAGCAACAGTCTGCATTTATCTATACTTTTATCCTGACCAATTTACTATGCATTCAAGGTTTAATCAGTTTGTGTGTTCCCTGGGAATTTACCCCATGACCTCAGTGTTGCTGCTAGAACCAGCTCTATCATTTGAGTTACAGAAACATCTGTTATGTAAAGCAGGCTAGCAATGTTTACATTTTCGCTTTAGTTTTAGACCCAGTTATGCAGACAGACAGTAAATGGCTGGGAATTTGAATAACAATCACTCATCTTTATATTCATTACAATGGGCTGGAGCTGTCTCTGATAAGATGTTAATGTCTTCTCTAATGGCAGCTAATACAACATCCTATTGTGTGCACAACACAACAGCTTTGTGCAGAAAATCAGAATTGGTCTTGTTAAGGTCCATAATGACCATAATTTAGCATGGTTTAAAGATTTGGGGGCATTCATGACCTTAAAATTCAATTATTGTAATGCTTTTTTGGGTGATCCTTCTACAGGATCTACAAATAAGCTCCAGATGGTTCCAAATGCTGCAATATGTCCTTTATAACTGTTGCTAAACCTATGCCTGCCTTACAATAATTGATACTATGTCATATTAATCCAGTCTGTAAAGCTGTTTTGAAATTACTACACATACAGTGAAAAGTGGTGTGCAAATAAACCAGCATAAAAATATTGAAAACACATTTAACTAATGCAGTGGACAATTGTTTGAAGAGTGACTAATCACTTGCTAGCAGGGAACAGCTGAATGGACATTTTTGTTATTATACTTTGTTATTGTGGCTGCCCAGACTATTGCTGAAGGAGCAGGTGTTTGACCACCAATATTTGGAAGTAATTACACCCTTCTGAATACTGTAGTCTGATAATAACCACAACTATCTAGAAAACTAACAGGGAGGGGAAAATGTAGAACTATAACTCTATTATTATTATTATTATTTATTTATTTTATTATTATTTTTATTTATTTATTTATTTTTTTGGTAAAAATGGAGTGAGGGAGTAAGAGAGAGAAAAGGAGCGATATAGGCTACTGAAGCAAGAAGACATTTGTGTTGGTATTTTATGGCCAATTTCTCTGTGAAGACAAGGGAGGCAGTGTCTCCTCAGAATTCAGGAAAAATAAACAAACAAACAAACACATACAAACTACAAAAAAAAAAATAATAAAATAAAGCATAGTGAATATGAAATATAAGATGAAATTGTTTATACAGTGCTATTTTTTATACATTTTCAAAGGAAGGGATTGTTTTTTTCTTAAGATCATTAAATTTGAATGTTAAGGTCAGTGGCCTCAACAAAAATATCATGGTGTTTTTTTTTAACTGTTGGTGAATTGGTGGCTAATTCGGATGAATTTGTATGATCTTATTCATACATTTTCATATGATCTGCTTGTGCCCCATGTTTAGGGGTAGCCCTTCATACTTTTTTAATAAAAATCAAATGTTTTCCCATGTTTCACATTGTACAAATTCATACAAAATCACCACATCAAAAAATAGTTCTGTTTTCCTGTGAGATCAAGTTGGTACATCTATTGTGCTATGATTGGCTCATTAACAATGCAATATATCTTTCTCAAATGCAATTGTCTGCCAACTGTTTTAAATGGTTCAGTTCGATGAGGGATGGACAAATTACAATTCATATACCATAACTTTTCGGTCACATCCTAATGAAACTGATCTTGAAATTACTTTATATATGAAATTGGAGGAAAACTCAAAAAAGTTTGAAAAAGTGTTCATATACAGTGTCGTGAAAAGGCTTTTGCCCCCATCCTGTTTTTATTTTTTATTTATTTAATTATTTATTTTTTGCATATTTGTCACACTTAAAAGGTTCACATCATCAAACAAATTGTTATATTACACAAAGATAACACGAGTAAATACAAAATGCAGTTCTGACGTGATGATTTCCTTTATTAAGGGAAAAAAGCTGTCCAAACCTGTCTGAAAAAGTAATTGCCCCCTAAATCTAATAACTGGTTGTTCCACCCTTTGCAGCAACAACTGCAATCAAGCATTTGCGATAACTGGCAATGAGTCTTTCACATCGCTGTGGAGGAATTTTGGCCCACTCTTCTTTGCAGAATTGTTTTAATTCGGCCACAATGGAGGGTTTTCGAGCATGAATGGACTGTTTAAGGTCATGTCACAGCATCTCAATCGGATTTAAGTCCGGACTTTGATTTGGCCACTCCAAAACCTTAATTTTGTTTTTCTTGAACCATTCAGAGGTGGACTTGCTGGTGTGTTTGGGATCATTGTCCTGCTGCATAACCCAAGTGCGCTTGAGCTTGAGGTCACAAACTGATGGCTGGACATTCTCCTTCAGGATTTTCTGATAGAGTGCAGAATTCATGGTTCCATCAATTATGGCAAGTCGTCCAGGTCCTGAAGCTGTAAGCAGCCTCAGACCATCATACTACCACCACCATGTTTGACTGTTGGTATGATGTTCTTTTTATGAAATGCTGTGTTGGTTTTACGCTAGATGTAACAGGACACACACCTTCCAAAAAGTTCAACTTTTGTCACATCAGTCCACAGAATATTTGCCCAAAAGTCTTGGGGATAATCAAGATATTTTTTGGCAAATGTGAGACGAGCCTTTGTGTTCGTTTTGGTCAGCAATGGCTTTTGCCTTGGAACTCTCCCATGTATGCCGTTTTTGCCCAGTCTCTTTCTTATTGTTGAATCATGAACACTGACCTTAACTGAGGCAAGTGGGGCCTGCAGTTCTTTAGATGTTGTTCTGGGTTCTTTTATGACCTCCTGGATGAGTCGTCATTGCGCTCTTGGAGTAATTTTGGTAGGCCGGCCACTCGTGGGAAGGTTCACCACTGTTCCAAGTTTTCTCCATTTGTGAATAATGGCTCTGACCATGGTTCGCTGGAGTCCCAAAGCCTTAGAAATGGCTTTATAACCCTTTCCAGACTGATATGTGTCAACTATTTTGTTTCTCATCTGTTCTTGAATTTCTTTAGATCATGGCATAATGTGTTGCTCTTTAAGCATGCTTCACTTTTTCAGACAGGTTATATTTAAGTGATTTCTTGATTCAACAGGTCTGGCAATAATCAGGCCTGGGTGTGGCTAGTGAAATTTAACTCAGCTTTCTAAAATAATGTGGAAATAATCACAGTTCTTTCATGATTTAACAGGAGGGGGCAATTAATTTTTAACGTAGGGCCTGGTATGTTTGGACCGCTTTTTTCCCTTAATAAATTAAATCATCATTTAAAAACTACATTTTTGTAACGCCTAGCCAGCAGAGGGAGCCCTCTCCCGAATACTGAACCTGGCCCGCTCCCTCTGCTGTCACTTCCTGTTTGACTCTCATATAAACTGAGACATGTTCACATGCTAGTCGCGAAGTATTGCCAGTCATTCTGCCTTACCAAGCGTTATTCCTTCAACTATCCGGATTGCTTACCTGTCTATGATCCTGCCTGATATCCTGACTCACGGTATTTGTACTCTGTCCCTTTGTCCTGACGCCTGATCTGACTGATGTTTGTGTTTGGACCCTTTGCCTGCCTTATCATTATTGTCTCTGAGTTTGCCCCTGCATATGAAGAACGATCTGCTTGCTTCCCTGGTTTGACCCTCTGCCTGTTTTACCGACCTCTGGTTAAAGTCTTGACCTCTAATAAACTTCCGCTTGTGGATTCTAATCCAACTCCAGCGTCTCTGTTACAGAATACTATACAGAATAGCGGAAGTTTTCAAATCTACAAACAGCATTTTCATACCAAACGGAAATGCTCAAAGGATATCAGGAACAACTCACCCAGCTCACCCAGCTGCGGACCGTCAATGAACACCTAACGCACTACATTCGATCTCTCCCTCCGGCCACGCCGAACGCCGTAAGTTTCGCACTTCCTGACAAATTCGACGGAACAGCTGAGAAATGCAAGAGCTTCATTCGCCAAGTGCAGATTTATCTGGATCACCAAGGAGAGAGATTCGAATCAGAGGGGAAGAGGTGCGCTTTTATTATGACACTTTTGACGGGCAGAGCCATCGATTGGGCAGCAGCCATTTGGGACTCAGATTCCCGACTGAGGAGTTCAGTAACGTACTTCTTTCAACAACTCCGCGAAGTGTTCGAATACCCTCATGGTGGAAGAGATGTTTCAACACAGCTCATCAATCTGACAAAAGGTAATCGCACCGCTGCCGAGTTTGCCATTGAGTTTAGAACGCTCGCTGCCCAGAGTGGATGAAATGATGTTGCCTTAAAAGCTACATTTCATAAAAGCCTTAACTGCGACCTTCAGGTAGAACTGGCATGTAAGGGTGAGGGATCCTCATTTTCTGATTTTGTCACGCTCGCCATCAAGATTGATAACCTCATGAGACAAGCTCCTAAAAGGAAGAGTGGAAAGGGTGGACAAACCAATGCTCATACTCGTCACCCTGTTGAAATGTTTTCTCCTGAGGAACCCATGCAACTAAACACATCCCGTTTATCCGAGAGTGAGAGAGAACGGAGACAACAGCAACGTCTGTGTTTTTATTGCGGTGAACCAGGTCACCGCAGTTTAGGATGCCCCCACAAGCTCCAAAGCAATCCTCGGGTACATATTGAACATCTTGCCCTTTTAAGTAACAAATTATTCACACTCCCTGTTGTCTTAAGATTTGATACTCTGTCTCTTGACCTCACAGCGATGATCAACTCGGGAGCCGCCCTGAATCTAATCCACCAGGATATTGTCACAAAACATCAAATCCCAACCCAACCATGCACCCCACCAATCCAAGTCAAGGCTATCGATGATATACAGATTGGAAAAGGCATCACTCACCAAACCAAGACGCTCACACTCCAGGTTGGAACTCTTCATACGGAATCCATCACCTTTTACATCATCGACTCTCCTAAACATGAAGTTGTTTTAGGATATCCATGGCTCTCTATTCATGACCCCGAACTCTCATGGCATCAAGGTGAGCTAACACGCTGGTCTCCCTTCTTTATGAATCATTGTATCACTGCAAAACCCCAATCATGTCTCACAACCAGTGTAGAAAGTCCGGAAACACACCAGAAAGTTCATATTCCTCATTGCTACCAAGATCTTTCTGATGTATTCAGCAAGGAAAAAGCCACTCAACTCCCTCCACATAGACCATGGGACTGTGCCATCGACCTCCTGCCCAACACACAACCCCCTAAGAGTAAAGTATATCCACTTTCTAGAACCGAAAATCAGGCCATGGAAGAGTATGTAGATGAGGCTTTGAACTCCGGTTTTATTTGACCATCAACCTCCCCAGCAGCTGCAGGATTCTTCTTCGTGGAGAAGAAAGATGGTGGTCTAAGACCGTGTATTGATTATAGAGGACTGAATAACATTACAATCAAATTCCGTTACCCCCTTCCGTTAGTACCATCAGCACTAGAACAACTCAGAGAGGCCAAGATCTACACCAAGATCGATCTCCGAAGTGCATATAATCTCGTCAGGATCAAAGAAGGGGATGAATGGAAAACAGCCTTTATCACCACCAGGGGGCACTATGAATATCAGGTAATGCCATATGGGCTGGCCAACTCTCCTGCTGTATTCCAGTCTTTCATCAATGAAATTTTCAAAGACCTTCTGAATAAGTTTGTGATCGCCTACATCGATGATATCCTCATCTTCTCCAAGACTGAACAGGAGCACATTTCCCATGTCAGAACAGTCCTTTCTCGACTTCTAGAGAATAAATTATATGTCAAGGCCGAAAAGTGTGAGTTCCACGTTAATCAAACCTCCTTCCTGGGTTACCACATCAGCTCACAGGGCGTCAAGATGAACAATCTCAAGGTTAAGGCAGTCACCGAATGGCCACAACCACGAACCATCAAGGAACTGCAAAGATTCCTTGGCTTTGCCAATTTCTACAGGAGGTTTATTCGAAGTTATAGCATGGTGGCTTCTCCTCTTACCTCGCTCCTCAAGAATAAGCCGTCAAAACTGATTTGGACATCAGAAGCTGACAACGCCTTCAATGCATTGAAAGAACGATTTACGACAGCTCCTATCCTGAAACATCCTGATCCGAACGAACCATTCATACTGGAAGTGGATGCCTCAGACTGTGGCATAGGAGCGGTACTCTCACAGAGGCAAGGGCAACCAAGCAAATTATATCCATGTGCTTTCTTCTCCAGGAAACTGACCCCCGCAGAACGTAACTATGATGTTGGAAATAAAGAGCTACTCTCCATGAAAGCAGCTATAGAAGAATGGCATCACTGGCTTGAGGGAGCTCTTCATCCCTTTCAAGTGATAACTGACCATAAAAATCTTGAATATATCAAAAGTGCCAAACGTCTTAAACACCCGTCAAGCCCGTTGGGCATTGTTCTTTACACGCTTCAACTTTACAGTAACTTATCGACCGGGCAGCAAGAACGGTAAAGCAGATGCTCTTTCCAGACAATATAACCCCTCCTCAATACATCACACGTCCGGTCCCATCCTACCCAGCTCGATCATCCTAGCCCCAGTTTCATGGGATATCATGGAAGAACTAAGAGAAGCACAACAACAAGACCCCTCACCCGCTAACACACCTCCAGAAAAGCATTATGTACCTCAAGTTTTAAGACCACGAATCATGCAATGGGTTCATACTTCTCTCTGCTCCGGTCATCCAGGTATCTCTCGAACCCTCCAACTATTACAGAACTCTTTCTGGTGGATTAACATGGCTCGAGATGCCACCAACTATATCAAGTCCTGTCAGATCTGTGCTCAATCAAAAACCCCAAAAGAATTGCCATCAGGTTTACTCAAACCATTACCCATCCCCCAACGATCATGGTCTCATCTGTCTATTGACTTTGTCACTGATCTCCCACCATCAAATAATAATACCACTATCCTGGTCATCATCGACCGTTTCTCGAAATCCTGCCGTCTCATTCCACTACCCAAACTACCCACTGCCATGGAGACCACTCAAGCCCTCTTCCAACATGTATTTAGGATCTATGGGCTACCAGAAGACATAGTCAGTGATCGGGGTACCCAATTCACGTCTCAGGTCTGGAAGGCATTCTGCAGCCAATTAGATATCAACATCAGTCTAACTTCAGGTTATCACCCACAAGCCAACGGGCAAGTTGAACGGCTCAACCAGGAAATAGGAAGGTACCTTCGAAGCTACTGCAGCCGTGAACAACACAGATGGTCTGAGTTCCTACCGTGGGCTGAATACGCCCAAAACTCTCTAACCCACTCCTCTACAGGTCTAACTCCCTTCCAGTGCGTCCTGGGGTTCCAACCGCCTCTGTTCCCGTGGTCTGGTGAACCCTCCTCCGTTCCTGCAGTGGACGACTGGATTCAGCGTAGTGAGAGGGTATGGAACAGTGCTCATGTTCGTCTCCAGCAGGCCATAAGAACACAGGAATTCCAGGCCAACAGACGACGTCGTCCACACCCTCCCTACCAACCAGGACAACGGGTCTGGCTCTCCACAAAGGACATCAAGTTGCGGCTACCAAGCAGGAAGCTCAGTCCCAGGTATGTTGGCCCTTTTAAAATACTGAGACAGATCAATGATGTGACATACCAATTGGAGCTTCCTGCTAACTATCGTATCTCTCCCTCCTTCCATGTGTCCCTCCTCAAACCTGTTCACCCGGGAGCTGACCCTGGCCATGAAGCCCCAGAACCACCACCACCACTGGATTTTGATGGAACCCCAGCTTATAAGGTGAATGTGTTATTGGACTCGAGACGAAGAGGGGGTCAGCTCCAATATCTGGTGGACTGGGAGGGCTATGGACCTGAGGAGAGATCATGGGTAGCCGCCCGGGACATTCTGGATCCTGCACTCATCGAGGAGTTTCATCGAGCCAGACCCGATCGACCAGCACCACGAACACGGGGACGTCCACGTCGAGCTCCAGGAGTCGCTCCTAGAGGGAGGAGTTCTGTAACGCCTAGCCAGCAGAGGGAGCCCTCACCCGAATACTGAACCTGGCCCGCTCCCTCTGCTGTCACTTCCTGTTTGACTCTCATATAAACTGAGACATGTTCACATGCTAGTCGCGAAGTATTGCCAGTCATTCTGCCTTACCAAGCGTTATTTCTTCAACTATCCGGATTGCTTACCTGTCTATGATCCTGCCTGATATCCTGACTCACGGTATTTGTACTCTGTCCCTTTGTTCTGACGCCTGATCTGACTGATGTTTGTGTTTGGACCCTTTGCCTGCCTTATCATTATTGTCTCTGAGTTTGCCCTTGCGTATGAAGAACGATCTGCTTGCTTCCCTGGTTTGACCCTCTGCCTGTTTTACCGACCTCTGGTTAAAGTCTTGACCTCTAATAAACTTCCGCTTATGGATTCTAATCCAACTCCAGCGTCTCTGTTACAATTTTGTATTTACTCAGGTTATCTTTGTGTAATATTAAATAATGTTTGATGATCTGAATCTTTTAAGTGTGACAAATATACAAAAAAATAAAAAAGCAGGAAGGGAGCAAAAACCTTTTCACTGTATATTCCATCAGGTTTTTTTTTTTCTTTTTTTTTCTTTTTCTTTCTTTTCCATCACCGTGTCCCTTTCAGAGCTCTGTAATGACCTCTGGTAAAAGAGCCATTTTTGGCATTTTTTCAAATATGAAGTGAAGGCACAGGGTGAGGGCAAAGCTTTAACTCTAACTACAATACATATAGCACCAAATTAGTTTAATAGCTTTATTATAATTTACCAATTTATATTGGACATCTGGTACATGTACAGTTAATAAATGACCTGTTCAGCTGTCTGTATCGGTCTGAAGTTTATATTTATGCTGTTGGCTCTTGGCCTAATCTGGAATGGTTGCCAAGTGTCTCAGAAACAAGTAGGACTTTAGACCAACCACATAACAGTGCATTACTCATTTGCTGATATACACCGTACAGTTGTCGACGTGTTCTGCATCAGCTTCTTGCTTTCTTCTTTGTTCTATCAGGTCCACAATGTTCTGAGGTGCCATAGGTCTCAATTCTCAGGGAAAAGTGATTACTAATGTATCGGAGTTTTGACATGGTGAAAAGATACAGCATCAGACTGCTTTCTGAGATTTGAAAATCTGAAAGTTGTAACTTTCTCCCAAATATTAAACTTTCTTTCTCTCTAGAAAAATAAATAAATAAATAAATAAATAAAAATAAGAAGAGAAAGGAATTGAGACATTGAGCTTTTTAAATAGAGCTGCAGGCTTTTATTTTTAGCCTGAAGGAAATATCTGTGTAAATCTATAGTATAGGATGTTTCTACATGATATCTGGGAAAAATGTAACTAAAACTGTAGATATCTCTAGCATATAGACAAATGGCAACTTTCTGCTTGATTTGTGCTTGAAACGGTCTATATTGAGGCAACTTATGCATTCTTTTTTTGCAAAATGAATTATATAAAACATATTTAAGGCATGCCCCTAAGGTGTATTGGACATTTTCTAATAATGTATTTTCGGTCACACTATATTTTAAGGTCCGATTCTCACTATTAACAAACCATTAACTATGACTTTTGCCTCAATAAATTACTAATTTGCTGCTTATTAATAGTTAGTAAGGTAGTTATTAAAGGGTTACTCCACCCCAAAATGAAAATTTTGTCATTAATCACTTACCCCCATGTCGTTCCAAACCCGTAAAAGCTTCATTCGTCTTCGGAACACAATTTAAGATATTTTGGATGAAAACCGGGAGGCTTGTGACTGTCCCATTGACTGCCAAGTAATTACCACTGTCGAGGCCCAGAAAAGTATGAAAAGCATCGTCAGGGTACTCCATCTGCCATCAGTGGTTCAATCTGAATTTTATGAAGCGACGAGAATACTTTTTGTCCGCAAAGAAAATAAAAATAATGACTTCAAATTACGAAATCAAAGCGTAAATACACGTAGAATACGCATCCTTGTGTTGCGCTGATACAGAAGAGCGTACGCTGCTTGCTTTCAGTGGATAATATCCAAAATGGCGCTACGCTGACACAGAGAGACAGAGAGGAGACGAATTGTTGAATAAAGTCGTTATTTTTATTTTCTTTGCGTACAAAAAGTATTCTTGTCACTTCATAAAATTCAGATTGAACCACTGATGGCAGATCCTGACAATGCTTTTCATACTCTTCTGTACCTTGACAGTGGTAATTACTTGGCAGTCAATGGGACAGTCACAAGTCTCCCGGTTTTCATCCAAAATATCTTAAATTGTGTTCCGAAGATGAATAAAGCTTTTACGGGTTTGGAACGACATGGGGGTAAGTGATTAATGACAAAATTTTCATTTTGGGGTGGAGTAACCCTTTAAGTTAGTAGATGTAGAATATGGTCATGCAGAATATGTGCTTTATAAGTACTAATAAACAGCCAATATGTTATTAATATGCATGCTAATAAGCAACTAGTTAATAGTGAGAATTGTTCCCTATATTAAAGTGTTATTGGAGCAATTCAGTCTTGAAGTATCGACGTCTAATTTTGTGAGTCCAAAGTCAGTGAAGCCCCATCTGCCATATGTGGGACACTCTTTGATGGTTTGTAACAGATGTTGTTTGAAATTATGTTCCAAGTGTTTTAGCCCTACACAATATGATTTTAAAAAGTTAAAGATCACTGCTCAAGATAAAAAAAAAAGAAAAGTAACATTAAATCTGAAAACTAGAAAGGCTCAAACCTCAAAACAACTTTCAAGGCATTAAATTTGAAAACATAACAAACAACAATTTCATTGTAAATGTAATCAATTAACTTTATCTAATTAATTTTGCAATTTTACATTACACATTTTTTTATTATTATTATTATGCAAACAAACATACTATTTACAGGTGACAAATCAAATACAAAATAACCAAGGTCAACAAAACATACATGACAGCCAACACGATTTGTGTGAGTGAGTATGAGTGTGTGTGTGTGTGTGTGTGTGTGTGTGTGTGTGTGTGTGTGACTGGGTGTTGGGGGTGCAAGTATATAAACAAAAGGACAAATAAAAAATAAAAAAAAGGAAAATAAATAAAAAGTACAAGAGCCATAACAATAGTAAAAAAGCCATAATAGTAATGATAACAGTATTAATAATAATAATAATAATAATAATAATAATAGCATTAATAACAAAAATTAGAGGATGGAGGGTGAAGAAGGTGATAAGTAATAATAGTAATAGTAGCAGCAATAATATAAATAAATAATAACAATAATAATAATACTAGTAATTAACTCAATTAATCAGAAGTGAGGGGAAAGTTGGAGGGTGAGGAGGATGACAAATATCAATAATAATTGTATTAAATATTAATTAGTAATAGTAACAACAATAACGATAATAAACTCTGGGCCCTCCGTGAGCAAGGCATAAATTAGGCCCAAGACGAGCCATCAAGGAGAGGTGCTGCGAGGCACAAGGCCCAAAGTTCCACCCCCGGCCGCCACTCACATGCCACGCTTACCCTACATATGTATATGTATATGTATTGTTGAGTGTATGATGCATTAAAAAAGCATGATGTGCAGCGTGGAACCAGCCCAGTGCAAAGTCCAGGCCCCCATGCTCACGTCCCACTTACCCTGTGTGTGTCTGCTGTACATATACGCATTTTTTTGTTTCCCCCTTTTTTTCCCTCCTCTTTTCTTCCCTTTTTTTCTTTTCTCCCTTCTTCCCTTGCTTATTTTACAATAGATGTATGTATATCATCTAGTGATGCATTAAAAAAGCAAGGCATGTAGTGCTGAACCTGCCAGAAGAACACCAGGCCAAAGCTGGTACAGGTTAGAGGTACAAGGTCCCCGACCCCACAGCACACCCACCAACTACTAAACCAAACCACACAGGGCAGGAACTGAGATGCCACAGCCAACTGAGGCCCAGAGGCATGAAAAGAGAAAGGGAAAAGAAGAGAGACAGTGTGAGAGAGAGAGAGAGAGAGAGAGAGAGAGGGGAAAAATAATGATTAAAAAACTTAATAAAATAAACAAGTTTAATCTTTTATAAGTCTTAATTTAGTTTGATATTAGCCAGTATTGGTACCTCCTCCTAACCCCCCTCCCCCAAATCTTGTGTAGATATTGATGAATGGTGTGTCGTTGAGGATGGCTTCAGACAAAGAGGGTCAACGGATTCATGATTGATGGAAATTTATGAGAGATAACAAAGAGGGGTGTAATTCTGTTGTATTATTTTGAGTGGAAGTTGACAGGTTTTCCATGGAGATGTAGTCCATTAGTAAGTTTTTCCAAGATGTAATATGTATGGTGTTCCTTGATTTTCAGTTCATGAGGATAGCTTTCTTGGACGATAGTTAGAGCCACTAGGAGTAATTTACTATCTGTATCATTTGAGTTGATTATGATGTCACCTAATATACAGAGGGAGGGAGACAATGGGATGTGACATCCCATAAGGTTGGATAGTGACTCAGTAACATTTTCCCAAAATTCTTAAACTGGGGTGCAATGCCACATGGCATGAAGATAGGTGTCTGGGGTGTTTTGTGTACAATGTGAGCATGTTTCTGAAGTAAAACCCATTTTAGATAATTTTCGTCCAGTAAGGTGAAATCTATGAAGTACTTTTTGATTATCTGATTGTAGTAATTGTAGAAATATTAATATCCTTACAAATTGTTTGTTCAACATCTAGCCATGTGCTTTCTGATGGGTTAGGGTGAATCCATTTGTGTATATTTTGGAGCTGATTGGCCAGAAAGTAGTGGTGCTTCCAGTCCTCCTTGTGTTCTTAGTTTCTGTAGGGTAGTCAATTTAATTCTTGGGGTCTTGTTTTCCCAGTAGAATTTGGTAATGATTGAATCTAGTGATTTAAACCAGGAAAGGGTGGGTTGTGTTGGTGTCATTGTAAATAAATAGTTTAATTTAGGGAGTATAGTCATTTTAATTACTGATATTCTGCCCATAATAGATAGTGGTAGGTTCATCCAGCGTTGAAGATCATCGTCTATTGTTTTAAATAGTGGAGTGTAGTTGAGTCCAAACAGCTCTGACAGCCTGGGGGAGATATTAATACCTAGATACGTGATGTAATTGGTGCACAGAGGAATTGGTGGTGTATGGGATGTCACATCCAAACTGTTGGAATGTAATGAAAGTATAGCAGATTTACTCCAGTTAACTGAGTATTCAGAAATATTTGAGAAAGAGTCAATGAGTTTAATCGTTTCTTGTAATGATGATGTAGGGTCTTGTAAACATAATAATATATCATCAGCGTAAAGACTTATTTTGTGGGTTATATTTACTGTTTGAATTCCTTTTATGTTGCTATTTTGACGGATGGCTACTGCAAATGGTTCAATGAAAACGGTGAAAAGTGAGGGGGAGAGTGGGCATCCTTGTCTAGTCCCGCGGTGCAGTGTGAAGCTACGTGATGTTAGTCCATTGGTGATGACAGTGGCTGAAGGTGATGTATATAGAATTTTAATCCAATTAATGAATGACTCCCCAAAACCAAACCTCTCTAATGTGGAAAACAGGAATTTCCAGTTGACTCTATCGAAAGCTTTTTCTGCATCGAGAGTGACTATGATGGTTTTGGCTTTATGAATTGATGAATAATACATTAAGTTAAAAAGTCTACGTGTGTTGTTAGATGCAAGTCTACCTTTAATGAAAAAAGTTTGGTCTGGATAGATTATAGATGGTGTAACTTTTTCTAATCTATGGGCTAGTGCTTTGGCGATGATTTTAATGTGTAACATTGATTAGGGAAATTGGAAGATAGCTTGACGGTAGTGTTGGGTCTTTATTGGGTTTGAGAAGGAATGAAATTGTGGCTATGTTCATATTATCTGGGAGTTTTGAATTTTGTTTTAATTCATTAATCATTCGGATAAAGAGTGGTGATAAGATGGACCAAACGTGTTTGTAGAATTCAGCAGGGTTTCCATCAGGACCTGGTGCTTTATTGTTCGGCATAAGTTTAAGGGCATTAAAAAAAAATCATGTTCTGTTAACGGGGATTCAAGAGTATTTATTTGATGTTTACTAAGTTGAGGTAGGTTGATATTGTTGAGAAATGAACTGATGTCTTTCTGAGTCAGGTCTTTTTCAGAAGAATATAATTTACTCTAAAAATTTTGAAAAATTTGATTTATGACTTCTCTGCTGTGTCTGTAATAACTGCTATTGTTGTTTTTTTTTTTTTCTTATTTTGTTTGATTTAATTTGCCAAGTATTTACCAGATTTGTTACTGTGATGGAAGTTTTCTTGTCTTAGCCTTTGAATTAGGAACTGGGTATGTTTATTGATGAATTTGTTTAACTGAAATTTATATTTTCTTAATGTAACCTGTGTTTTTTCTGTTGGGTTATTTATATTGGAGTCTTCTAGTTCTTTGATTTTTTGTTCCAGTTCTGCTTGTTGTTCCTTTTCTTTCCTTTTATTGTAAACGGAGAATGAAATTATTTTTCCTCTTAGTACTGCTTTCCCTGCTTCCCACAGAAGAGATGGAGATGATTCCAGGGAGTCATTCATCTCTAGAAATCATGCCCACTCTCTTTTAAAATAACTGTCAAAATTAAGGTCTTTCAGAAGAGATGTGTTAAATCGCCATCTAGTAAAGGGTTTATGTGGACACTTTATGTTCCATTTTAATGTTACTGGGGCATGATCACTAATAACTATTGGATGGATCTTTGATTCAGAAATATTTGATATGATAGAATTACTGGTGAGAAAGAAGTCAATGCGGGAATATGATCGGTGGACTGGTGAGAAAAATGAATATTCTTTAACGTTAGGATGCTGTATACGCCAACTATCGCCAAGACCAAAAACACTCATGAACTGTTTTATGGTTTCTGCAGATTTCCAGATACGTTTATTGCCTAAACTGTTAGATCTATCTATTGTTGAGTCTAGAACTGTGTTGAAATCACCTGCTATTATGACTGGACAGTTAGAAAAATTTGAAATTGAAGGGAAAAAAAGTCTGAAAAAAAGATGGGTCATCTGTGTTTGGGCCATATAAATTGCCAATAATAACTGGGTTATTATTAATTGAGATATTTATGATAATGAAACGTCCCTCGGGGTCTGTAACGGTAGTGTCATGAACAAATTAGATTTTTTTACTTATTAGAATGCATACTCCTCTCTGTTTTGTGTTGTAGTGAGCCGAGAATAAATGACTGTACTTTGATGATTTAATTTTGTTATGATCATATTCTGATAGATGTGTTTCTTGCAGAAGGCATATGTCGGCTTGTAGTTTATTTAGATGATTAAAAACTTTAATCCTCTTTGTCTGAGAACCAAATCCACGAACGTTCCAGGTTACAAAATTGATAGTTGACATGTTTTAATGAAAAGTGAACAGAAATATATATTAATGTGTGGGCCTGTTAGTACTGTATATGTATAAATGTGAGTGTATATATTCGAAAGGATACGGCAGTGCATATGTGTGTGTGTGTATAACAACGCAATGTTGTTGGCAAACTGACAAAATTACAGGTAGATAATTGACAGACTGTACACAGCAGTACAGCACTAATAAAACAAAAACCATTAAATACAAACATAAGGTGGAACATGGGGGGGGGCACGAGACCTAGGTGCAAAAAGAAGAGCACATCTTATATATTAGAGAGAGAGAGAGAGAGAGTTTAGATCAGATTATCCTGATGACAGTTATCGGGAGTGAAGTGTTCAGAAAAGCCAGGGGGTAATGTCCTTATCGCGATATAGTTGTCCATCTATGTATAATTTGTCCACTGTGATGATTGCTCTTTTTCCTTCATTTATTTTCTGTTTTCGGATTGGGAAAAGTTGCTTTCGACGTTCGAGAATGTCCTTTGGGTACTGCTCGTTGAGTCCGTAGTTTGTGCCTTTAAGTTGTCTGCCTTGCCTCTGAACCAGTTCTTTGCGTTTATAGTGTTCGAATTTTGCGATGATCGGTCGTGGTCTGTTGTTGTTGTTTTGAGATCTGATACGGTGAACACGGTGAAAGGTGATGATCTGTACAGTTTCGGCTGGTAATTTGAGTTGTTTTATCATAAAGTCCTTGACTGATTTCTCGGGGTCGTCTGGAGTTTGTTCCGGGATGCCTGTGAAAACTAAATTGTCCCTCATGCTGCGCGTTTGCAAATCCAAAATGTTTTCTTTCATGGGTTTGTTTTCTGCGACGATGGAAGTGAGTTGAGTAGTAAGTGCGTGAATTGAATCCTTTAAAAAGTTATTTTCTTTAGTGAGAGTGTCTATCTGTTCTTGGCTGAATTCTAAGCTGTGCCGCAGTTGCTGGAAATCCTTGTGTATAACTTCAATCAATGCGATCCTGGTATCAAGTCCGGAAAGTTTATTTTCGATGGAGCGTAGAATGTCGCTTACCTCAGTGCAGCACGGCAGTTTAGGTGATGTGGATGGTGTTTTACTTGGACTGGAAGGCGATTCAGGACGAGGTCTCTTGGAGGTTGGAGTGGAGTTACCTTTACTTTTTTTGTTGTGATCTGGTTTGTCCCTGTTCATGTTGCAGCAGAGTGTATCGTAGTGTGTGTCGATATAATCCAGGTTGTAAAATGGTATAGTCCAGTTTTGAAACGGAGGGGAAAGCGAGATGAAAAAAGTGGGTGAAAGACGAGAGAGAGAGAAAAAAAAATATATATATATATAGATAGATAGATAGATAGATAGATAGATAGATATTCGAATGCTTAAACGAAGTTATCTAACAGACGGGAGCCGCCATCTTAGATCACGCAGCAGGTCTCGTGGGGTCTCGCGTTACTCAGCCATCCCTCCCGCCAACGACACGTTTCTACATTCCACATTTTTAACCTCTTCCCTGACTGCTGACCTGACTTTTTCTTTCCTTTTCTTTAATGTTTTCCCAGCCATTAAACTCAAACATACATTGTAGTGCATGGGCCAGCATATTAAACAACAGAACTAGCTAGCAAGCTACCTTAACAGCAAATTTACATAAATTAGTCTCAACCATCTAGCCTGAACTACAGATTTAGGAATTGTACTTTTTTTATGACATTCAAAACCAGTGATTCCCACCACTGCTCTCCAAATGTGATTTGACATGACTTCAGAAATGGTCAGATAGAAAATTTATTTCAGATATTTAGTAATATATATATATATATATATATATATATATATATATATATATATATATATATAAATAAATAAATAAATAAATAAATATATATATATGTATATATATATATATATATATATATATATATATATATATATATATATAAAAATGCTCGTAATTGTAGATGAATACTTCACTTCCATCTTATTTGTGCAGTGTATCTGAGAGGAATGTAAAATCAATTGATTTTCATATGTTTTACTGGTTTACCTTTTTCAATTCAAAGGGACTGAGGGAGAACAAATGGCCCAGACGTTCTTCTATGTGTTTCATTGTGGCTTTTTATCACTGAGTCCATTTATCACTGAGACAGACTGTACTTCATCTTTGCCAGCAGTGAATGCAACTTGTATAAAACATACTTATGACTTGTTTCCAGGCACTTCCCATAGAAAAAAAAAAAAGAAACATTCTCCTCTTATCATTTTACTGAATGTTAATTAGTTTAATCCCTCATTATAAGGGATGAACCATGAATGGGTGTAATGAATTGGGAGTTGATTAGTCCAGACTTGTAACTGCTTCTTAAATGTGCCCTAGGGATAGTGGATTCGTGACTTCACCATTGCTGGTCTGGGCACATGGACTCCAAACAGCTTTGATGGTATTTGTCTTGTGTAACCAATTTTCTGCTTCAAGATGCCAAGATAGGCTCTCTGCAACTAATTCTGCCTAACATCAAAAGTGTCTTGTCCTTCTTAAAAAGACATTTGATTAAATGGTTTGAAGTGCTTAGCCGGGAAGTGTCATGAATATCAGGACCTGAACTTGAAGAAAAATAAGGCTTCTAAGAGATGACATCAATTGGTTAACCATAAATTCCCAATTTACCTGCTGACTGTTTGTTTACTTGTTTAGAGTACTGTGTGTGTGTGTGTGTGTGTGTGTGTGTGTGTGTGCGTGTGTGTGTGTGTGTGTGTGTGTGTGTATATAATGCCAAATTTACCAGAATTAAATTGTCTTCTGTTTTTGGAGCAGTTTGAAGTTAACTGCAAAGTACACATTTATTTCTAAAGTCCATATAAACCTAATATAGAAAGTCTGCCACAACTTTTTCCTGACTGACAGTTTAACTTCTTCACACACTGCCATTCTGTCAAATCACATAATAATCTTCTTCACATTTAAGGGATGAATGAAACTCACTAGACTTTTGACTGTTGACAGAAGCCAGAGGTTTTGTTGTGGAAGGCCAACAAATAAAAAAAAAATAATAAAAAAATTCTCATACTGTGAAATGTGCCACACTGTTTTCAAAAGACCTTTATTGATCAAACTGTAAGATCTCAAATGTAACAACATTGGATTGAGATTTTCACACTTTACAAAGATAAATATTGTAAAATAATACATCTTAAATCATATAATGATTCACTGCAAACACAAAGGTCATAGCAGTAAGTTTTATCCTCTATACGACATTGTGGACAAGTGATGTTTGGAAATTTAAAAATGAATGATGTGTACATTTTTTACATAATTAGTTTCTTTCACATTATTATTATTATTATTATTATTATTATTATTATTATTAATAATATTATTAATCGCACAAGTATGGTAGAATTTTAATGAAAAGTCTTCAACAGTCTGAAGCTACAGTAGAAGATTTCCAGAATTTGCACTTGATTTGCAGGTCGTCCACATTTCTTTACCTGCCTGTAGTCCTTTATATTGAGATACTGCCTTTAGCAAAGCAAAAATACAGAGGAGTTCTCTTTTTGCATTGTTCTGATATAAACTGCATTATTGAATCAAACATAAAATGTGCAAATGCAAACAAATATGACAGCATTTCTGCATGGGTGAATGAACATAAACTCAGGTCATGTACAACTAATTAAGTTCATTTATATAAGCTCACACTGAAGTAAGCTGAATAAAATGCTTAAAAGAGCTTTTAAAAACATCTTACTCTCAAAACATTACAGAGCCTTGAATTTATGTTCTGCTCATCTAGAACACCTTAAATTTAGAAGTAGGCTACATGTTTCTAAATGGAATGTGTTTGGTGAGTGTGACTAATTTAATGTTAATTGAATGATAAAGCTGGAGTTCCTCGTGAGCACATGAGTCTCCAGCCTCACACTAACAATACAAATTATAATAACTTCTAATGGCGAAAACTGAGAAGCTGTTGTCTTTGAAATCAAATGGAGAATTAATAAATTGTATAATACAGACCAGATTCAGATTAAGACTTTTTCATGGGAATCTACATCAATCATTCTTACATCTACATCAGTATTTTGAAATAAAAAGACAATGTTTGTGATGTGTGCTGACATATAAAATGCTAATGTACAAGTTTGCTGCAATGAAGTTAAATGTCCTAAAAATGCAGTTATGTATAAAAAGTATTTGCAGACAATCAAAATTGTAAACTGTCATAACACAATACAATAGCATCATATATTTTTTTCTTCTTCTTCTTTTACTCTCCATTTGGTTTAAACAGCTTTAGTTTATTTCATGTAATTGTAAAACATTTGAGCAAATAATGGGTGCATGAATTAACAAATACTTATAATAAGCTCTGCAGGTGCTGTCAAAATAGTCCAAACTTTTTAGAATCATAATTAGGCTATAATATATAATATTTTATATTATAATATAATATAAAATAATATGTCATAAAAAAAAAAAAAAAAAAAAAAAAAAAAAAAAAAAACATGAAACTTAGAAACGGTATCTTACATTCACAGGCCACACAGTAACAGTGCTTACAAGGTTTAAAAGCCATTGGAAAAAAGTCATACTCAACCTCCCTTATGAAAAGAATGAATAGATGTAGTTGTACATTGATACAAATACTGTTTTCTCATTGGGACTATTACAAGGAAGAGTGTTTTTCAAAGACACACTTGAGAGCTGTTGTTTACTGTATTGAGAATAGTCTTTTTTTTTTTTTTCATCAGACCTTTGGACAGGTCTACAAAAATAGTCATCTTAACACCTGCAGAATCTGAGAACATTTAAAAGAAAATTAGGAACTGCTAGCTACTTATTACTGCAAGAATATAACACCCTGTTGGATAGCAGACACATAAACTCCACAAAATCAGACTCCTTCGGGATTATTTCATTTTCCCATTTGTTATAGTACTTGTACGCAATATGCCTGTGAAATCTTCCAAATCTCACACCTCATTTCCCTCATTTTGTGTGAAAAGTTTCTTCAAGTGTCACCATTTTTTTAAGCAGAATAACTCTCAACCATTATAATGGGCCACAAGGGAGACCACTGCAGGTTTGGCATTATCTGTTGATAGAGGGCCGTCCTCCTGGTTTGTCTGGTTGGGCAACACTGTGGGTCCCACTGAAGCAACCACAAAAGTGAAGTTGTCTGTGCGCCGTCCAGCCCGAACAGGTTTAGTAACCTTTGAAGAACTTTTCAGACTGGAACCTCGCTGGGGTTTTTCGCAGTTGAAAAGAGCTCTGAAACACCTGTAGAACTAACACAGATAAACTCAGACAAACAAGTAAAAGGAATTAGATCAACAATGCTGAAATATATTCAACACAAGCACTTATCAGTTTGCAGGAACTATGCATCTGGTTCTTTACGCATTAATTTACTTGTTGACATGTATTCTACATTGTGATTGCACATCAAATGTGTCGAACTGAAGATAAAAAGTACTGTATGTGCATTCTAAGCCTTTATTGTGTTGTTGATTTTATTATTTAAATTTAATACATATATTTTTCATTTATATTATAGTATTGCTTTATAATAACTCAATACTTCAAAGAGCATAAGCATCATCAGTTTGAAAAAATTGTATTAAACACAGTAAGTTTATGGATTATTAGTTTCTCTGTTTCTCTCAATGCTTTGATTTCATATGACCTTGCAAATGAAAACATCCACATTCATTTCAGTACCTGCACTTCATAAATGCTGCATGCCACTAATGAATCATTTCCCCCCTGCTAGCAGCTAAGTATAAGCCCATCAGCCATGGCTGGGCTTAGACATCAATTACAGCTCATTTATTAATTCTGATTAGAAAAGGGCCCTTCTCTTATCCAAACATCCCCATTATCAGTCCTGCCATTTGCAAAGAGACTGCTATCCTTTTCACATTCATCATCAGTACCATTTCTAAATGGTATCAAATTCTCAGTTAATGACATTTTACTTTTACCTCTAAACAGAACAATTATACAATTTGAAATTGAATAATTGCTGATAATGTACACTGGCTCAATATTTTCCATGGCTGTAATTAAATGTCTGAGAGTATTCTGCAGTAATTGTGCCCATTCCATTTAGAGTGGAGAGAGAGAGAGAGGGTAATTGGTAATGGTAAATGATGCAAATAATCAGTGAAATTACATATTAATAATCAGGAATAATAAAGCACAAAGCCAGACTTGTCATTTAATGGTGCTGTATCAATTAATAGGTCTGTTTTTACGTATATGTAACAAAGTTGAAGACTGCGGAAATCAAAACATAGATACAGTATAGCATTTTAATAAAGATAAACATTATAACAAAGACATTTCATTCATCAAATATGCACAATCAAAGACTAAAGTTTAAAAGTGAAAATTTGAAGTGGGGGCCAAAAAAGGGGAAAACAAAGCTTCAAATGCTTTCAATAAAACTCTTCTTCAGACAAGAGTGAAACATTATCATTTAAAAGATTAGGGGCTTTTCATGTAAAGACCCTGCACCTGCCACACAACAAACTTCTGTTATCAGTGATCTTGACTACCAGTGTTGGGCGTATTACTTTAAAAAGTAATTAGTTATAATTACTAGTTACTTCTCACAAATATGAACTAGTTAGTAACTGAGTTACATCATTATAAAAGGAAAGTATCTTTTGTGTTACATTTAAAAAAAAAAATGTTCAAATATGTCAAATAACTTGGATGTACCCAATATTAAATATGTTAAATAAATGAAATGGACACTAAATAGAGTTAATTATTATTATACGACATTGGACGCTAATTTTAATGTTGCTGTGGGACAATGTGAGAGACACCTATCAAATTCAATTTATTATTGTAAATATTATCATTACTATAGTGGAACAATAAAACACAATAGATGGTTTAGAACTTTTCATATTTATTGCACAGACCACAACTACATAAACATTCTTGCCTTTCACCTCAACGAGGGAAAAGTAGTGCTTGTACTTCCAGTTTTTCTAAAGCTACTTTTGAACTCGTTGGACTTGCCATCACTCTGACTCCTGGTCGTTGGTGTGTGCGACTGTGCATGTGCTTGCCGCACTACTGCCTCTGGTTGGTAAACAATGGAAACTTACTCTACCTAAGCCAATCATCATCAGTTATGTGGTTGTCTCCCACCCCATTCATTTGATTACTTGTTACTGAAAAAATTAACGCTTGACTACCACTGTGCTCTTTCAAATGAAAGACACAGCTAGGTTTGTGATGTCACTTCCCTTAAGAAAACGTAGTGTACTTAGTATACGCATTCTGCTAAGTATACTTATAGTCAACTACATTTCCTCAAGAAATGGAATTTACACACAATGATACGTGATAGGGGAATGGGAAGTTATAACCATCTAGAATTAGTTCATTAGTAAGAAGAGCATGCACTTCATTTTATGTACAAAGGGAAAACAGTGTAAAGTGTTAAAGTGGAAACAACAAATTAGAAAATAATAATAATTAATTAAAATACTCAGAGAGTATTTTAAAAATGCAGAGAGCTTATATCACCTTTCCAAGCTTGTTATAAATTAATGATCAGCCTCTGTTGTTTTCTGTCTGTGAGAAAATTGACAGATTTGTTTGGTGTTATAACCTAGCAAGGATCTGACCCAGTCATTTTTAAAGTGGAATGGGACACCACTGAACATCATTGATTCATAACCCTTCTGATTGTGTCATAGACTTTAACATTTTTCTTGCTCTGGTCAGAAAAGCCTGAGGCCTTTTCACACCACATGCGTAAGCAGCTGCAGGTCTGTGATGTCCTTTCACACTGACAATGTTCCTGCTGTGGAACAAAAATATAGAAGCCTGTTTCTTCTAGAAAGTAAAGTTAATTGTGATTTTATATCTCACAATTGCAAATTTGTTTCTTGTAATTGTCACTGTAAATATGGTAATGCAAATTTATTTCTTACATTATACTTCATCTCTCAAGGTTTTTTCTTTTTTTTTTACTTTGTGGCAGAGATGTGCTTCCACACAAAAAATTAAAGTTGGCGGAAAGGAAATTGCAATCATATTGTCTTTTCCGTACTGTGATGTATATTTGAGTGAAACAACTTCTCTAACAAGAACAAATGCAGGACGGGCCTTGATTGCCTTTATCAAGAACTGATGGATTCATTGGATTATTGTTATTTGCTAATTGCTGCAATATGATATGAGTGACAGGTTGCTGGGGTACACATAATCAGAGAAGATATGAAATGAGAGGAAGGAGAAGTTAATTATTTTGATTAAAGACTTCAAGCGCATAAGAATTAAAAAATAAATAAATAAATAAAATAATGTGCATGGATAAATCATGATTTTACGTGACTTTAAGTGTTTTCTGGGTTTCTGTCAGGACCACTATCGTCAAATAATAGACACTTAGCATACAGTTTGGTTTGGCGGTATGGTTCTGTTCTGGGCAAAAACTCCTTGCCCATCCATGCAGCCTGTCATGAATGAGCAGGGAGAGCAGCAATATTAACCCCCCAAGGGTTAACAGAGCAGAACCAAGCAGATATCATTAATTTAATTAATTACATTTAGTGTAGCACATTACTCAAGATTAGGGAGTCTGATTCAACAGGAATGTCAGAAGCCAAGTCCTGACTGTGGTGAAAGGAGGAGTTGGGGATGGAGGAGGGTATTTTGCTTCCGAGCAAGCAAGCTGCTGAATAATACTGAATAGCGCTTATGTACGGATGCCGTTATAGGTGTCGTATTCCTATTGGTAGATATGATCAGCTGAGAGTCAGCTGATGCAAGCTTGACTTATGTGACCTGCCAGAACTAACGCTGATACTAGATTTTTATGTTAGCATGAGTATTTTCTTTAAAAGCAACCATAAATTTAAAAATAAAAAAAATGGTTACACTTTATTTCGATAGTCCACTTTAAACATTCTACAAACTATAAGTAACTTTGTAACTACATGTCAACTAATTCTCATTAATTTGCAACTACATGTCTACTAACTCTCAGTAGGGTAGGTTTAGGGTTAGTAGAATAAGTTGACATATACTTGCAAAGTTTCTCATAGTTAGTATGTGTCAGTCCTGTCTTCCTGTGTCTTGTTGTTCCCTTCCTCTTGTGCCCTTATTTGGTCTTCCTGTTCCTTTCCTCGTTTTGTGTCATTATTAGTTAATTTATCTCCAGCCGTGTTTGTTTAATTATCTAGTTTAGTCTCCCCTTTTTAAGTCCTCTGCTTCCCTGCCTCTGTGTCTGCTGTTAATCGTCATTCTGATCGTCATTCCTGGTCTCCGTGTTCTCTGTGTCGTATGCTCCTGGATTTCATTAAAGTTTATTTGTTTGCTTCAACTCCTCGTCTCCTCGCTCCTTGACAGAACGTGACAGAACAACAGACCAAAACAGAGTAAGCGGCGCTCCTCCTTCCTGTTATGTTTTTTCCCGTTTTTGAAAAGTTTTACTTTGTTCCTGGATTTTCTCTCTCCCCGCTACGATGGAGGTCGCCGCCCGCTTCATCGCCCCTTGCCCGCAGAGATCTCCCCTTCGTTGAGTATTCGCGGGAGTTCTGTGGGCTCGCTGCGGCGACGGCGTTAGATGACGCTACCATCCTCTCACTGTTCTGGCTCGGGGCCAACTTCCATCGTCCCGTGGACCTCCCAGACACCACAGGACTGTGCTGGAGGAAAGGGATCCTCCGGTGTCTGGAGAGTGTCCTGCCCCGAGCCAGAACCAGCCCGCCGTCGTCCGCGGCTCTTCCTCACTCGCCGCCGTTCACGGCTGAGAGTATGGCAAGCCATTCTGCTGTTAATGTGGCTAGCCTCATGAGCGCCCCCAAAACTCTGCACTTCCAGAGCACCCCCCAGTGCCTGCACCATGAATACGCCTCCCTATCTCCGCGCTTCCAGAGCGCCCCCAAGTGTCTGCCCCTCCAGAGCCCGCTCCTCGGCAGCGCCCTCCTGTGCCAGCCCCACGTAAGCGCACTTCCATTCGAGTCGAGCCCAGGAGAGGCTCCAGTTTCCGAGTCGAGCCCAGGAGAGGCTCCAGTTCCTGAGTCGAGCCCAGTGAGGGCTCCTGCTCCCCAGTCCAGCCCTGGATGGGCTCCAGATCCCCTGTTAAGCCCAGGGAGTGCTCTAGTCCCCGAGTTCAGGCCTGGAAGCTCCCCCAAGTATTTTTTTTTTGGTGGGGGGGGTAGGATGGCTGTTGCCGGAGAGGCGGGGGCCATGGCCTCGAAGGCGACACTGCCATGGCCTCCCGAGTCACCTGATCCGCCATGGCCTCCCGAGCTCTCTGATCCGCCATGGCCTCTCGAGCACCCTGCACCACCATGACCTCCTGAGTCACCTGATCCGCCATGGCCTCCCGAGCACCCTGCACCACCATGACCTCCTGAGTCACCTGATCCGCCATGGCCTCCCGAGCACCCTGCACCGCCATGGCCTCCCGAGCACCCTGCACCGCCATGGCCTCCCGAGCACCCTGCACCGCCATGGCCTCCCGAGCACCCTGCACCGCCATGGCCTCCTGAGTCACCTGATCCGCCATGGCCTCCCGAGCACCCTGCACCGCCATGGCCTCCTGAGTCACCTGATCCACCATGGCCTCCCGAGCACCCTGCACCGCCATGGTCTCCCAAGCACCCTGCACCGCCATGGTCTCCCAAGCACCCTGCACCGCCATGGTCTCCCAAGTACCCTGCACCATCATGGCCTTCCAAGCTCCCTGCTCCGCCATGGGTCCCGGAACGGGCGCCGCCCTGGAGGCCTTCCATCCACGAACTCTGCCCCTAGAGGCCTCCAGAGCGCCCACCCCCCTCTGGAGGGGGGGAGTAAATGTCAGTCCTGTCTTCCTGTGTCTTGTCGTTCCCTTCCTTTTGTGCCCTTATTTGGTCTTCCTGTTCCTTTCCTCGTTTTGTCATTATTAGTTAATTTATCTCCAGCTGTGTTTAATTATCTAGTTTAGTCTCCCCTTTTTAAGTCCTCTGCTTCCCTGCCTCTGTGTCTGCTGTTAATCGTCATTCTGATCGTCATTCCTGGTCTCCGTGTTCTGTGTCGTATGCTCCTGGACTTCATTAAAGTTTATTTGTTTGATTCAACTCCTCGCTCCTTGCTCCCCTGAGCAAACGTGACAGGATGTTGTATGTTGTGGACCCATCAAAATAAAGTGTTAGAAGATATTAAACAGACAGTCTACTAATACTCTAATAACTGCTAGTTGACCTGTAGTTGCAAAGTTACTTACTGTTAGTAGAATGTCTAAAGTGGTTTAAAATCTTATAAAAATGTTATTATGAAAGCACTAATAAAAACCTTAATAAAAATGTTATTGAGAATGAGCTGTTGAGAAATGTTACAAAGTTGATTGTTATCCAAATCATAACAGAACACAGAATGGAACACAAACAACAAACAGTAGATATCAGCTGCTTAAATGGTTGACATTCAAAGAAACTGATATTTCCTTCTGTCTAGTTTCACACAAGCTCAACAGACATCTGTTTTTTTTCTTCTTCTTCTTCTTTTTTTAACAGTGGTTGAGTAGTTCACTTTATTGTCCATTAATTGTACCTATTTTTGATTTTGTAAAGCATTTGTTCTCCGTAAATTCAACTCACTGCTGAAACTACTGCTAACACCACTCAGCTTACATGCAATATAAATGCTGTAGCCCATTATTATTGTCAGTGAAATAAGCATGGGTAGTATTTCGCTGCTTATTGAAGTGGTGTAAAATAGACTTGATATTGATTGCTTCCACTTTCTTGTCTGTGACTATTGAGACAAAACTTAAAACTGCAAAATAATTTGTGGTATGGTTTCTAATTTATGAGATTTCATATTTATACAGATAAAGATTAGTTAAGAGTAGTTAAGAAAAAAATAAAAGTTGCACACATAATACAACTAATTTATTTTTCATCTGATTAATATGGCAAGAAAACATTCAAGCAGAAATAATATCATGCTTCGGTAGTAGTGGAAGTTTCAGGGGGGAAAAACTGAGAATTTATACATGCAGTGTTCTCTTTGTGCTCATGAGTTATGAAATCTTCAATTTTCAATTTAATACTTACTTCATTACTTCATAAAATGAGTTGAGGAAAAATATAGCATTCCTCTCTAGCAACAGCTGTCATCCACCATTTAATATGACAGCAATGCTAATTAATTTGGTCTAATAAAATTTCAGATGTTAAAAACCATTTCACAGCTGCACTAAAGTGATATTAAATATTGATGGCTCATCACTTCAAAGTGTCATTAAAGAAATGCAAATGTTTTGTCAGGAGCAACGTTTGGCTACATCAGACATTAACATTTGTAATATTCATGTTTCATTATTAAAATTCATGGTCTTTGCTGGTCTGATGCTAAAGATTACAGTAATTCAACAGTTAGTGAAAACTATGTGAAATCCATAGCTTAAGTCATATCCATACATTCAGTGGCTCAAGTTTGATATCTAACAGATATTCGAGTCACAATGATCAAACACTGTGAGAAAACACAGGGCTGGACTCACCGGAGATGTTCTGTTCCTGGAATCTCTGATGGATGTTGCTGGCCAAGAAATGTTACTTGTATCTATACAGCATTTTTAGTCTTCAACTCGCCTCAACTCACAGTTTCCATAGTTACGGGCTGGGAGGAATTGAAGACTGAAAATGACATACAGGAGAATCTTTCTTCATCGACTGGAGTGTGATGAATCCATCCGGAAACATCACTCAGTCCTTCATGCAGTACACTGGTAGATTTGCACCAATCAGAATTTGAGTTGCATGGAACTGAATGAATGAATGATTAATCTTTCATACCAAAAAAAAAAAGTGGTTTATATCTCTACTGTATCTCAGTGGCTCTTTTCAAATCTGCAGATTATTTCAAAATAGACGTCTAATTCTTCAGTGACCTAAAAAACAACTCTACTGTACTATAGAAACACTTTCTGTGAATAAATTATTGCTGAATAATTAAATGCTATTAGCCACTGAATTAAATAAGTTTGTGTTACACTCTTAGCTTCCAGCTTCCCATATGTGGACTGCCTGCGGTGAACTCACAAAATGTACAAAATGACTGACAGGCATAAAGCATCTTGACAGTACGGAGCCCGGGAAGTCACCTCCAGAAAAAAAAAAAAAAAACAGTCCTTGGCGACAGTTTTGCAATTCGTTCCATCAGTTTATGAACTGTACTCACAAATTTTTAAATGGTTCTCTCGGTTTAGCAAACCTTGCCCACAGATTAATAAACCATACCCTCGATTTTCCAATCCATGTGCTCAGATTTTGTAAACTGTACCTTCGGTTTTTAAATCCATACCCGCAAATTCATAATCCGTGTGCGTGCTTTCATAATCCTTTCCCACATTATTGTTTTATTTTTTTCTTTCGTACAGGTGACTTCCCAGGCTCTGTATGAAAGCCTTCTGAATGGCTACAGAAGAGTTTCTCAAATCTGGGTTTGTGAGGACACACATGGGGTTTGTGAGTTGATGAAAAGCTAAAAAATAATTACATTTAAAATTAAATCATTTTCAAATAAAAACGAATCAACATAGAGCATATTTACTTGTTTAATTGCAGGTGACCATTGTCAATTATCTGACATCAGAGAACCACAAACATGCAGATATGCTTTTAAATTAATAAAATAAATTTTAACTTTAAGTACGTATGGTTTTGAGTATGAGGTATGGTATGAGTTTTTCTGGGAATCCCTGGGCCAATAAAAAATCTGACCATGGTCACTTGGTTAGGATGTCAGACATTATACTGATACTGGTACCGATACTGATACTGATACTGATTTTCTTAATTTAGATATTATGATTTATAATGTAGTGAAGTAAAAGTTTTCCAAAATGAAAATACTCTGATACAGCTAAGAGTGAACTTAGGGTTACTGATAGAGTAAAATACTTTTTACTGTCCACTACTGCTCAGTATTAATTGGTAAAATAAATTATGTATATTCAAGTGATGTTTGGCTGTATCATTCTTATATTCATTGCTTCAGCTCTCTTTTTATGTCAAATTGCTTAATTGACCAATCGGTAAGCCCCTCCCCTCGAATGCAGATCAGCCAATGGCAGTTGAGTATCAGTTGCATGGGGACTGGAACTCTGACATCTTTAGGTTTCAGCGCTGTAGAGAAACATTGGAAGATCCGAAGCTCTCATCAGTTTGATGGTTTTATATTACAAAAATGGTAAAATGATGTGCCTGGGGTAATTGTAACACTGATTCCATTGCTGCGTCCCAATACACCTACTTATACTATGCCCTAAAAGTATGTACTCTTTTTGTGAAGAAAAAGTACATACTTTTGAGTATGTAGCAGAATAGTAGGCACGCTTTGGGACATACTACTTCATCATAGCTGCATCTTTAACAGACACTCTGTTGCTTAGTTTCGTGCATCCTGTAACTAACTGCCCTGTCAATCATCTTGTCACAGTTAACATAATCCACATTTCATTTAATTTGATTACCTACCATATTGGAGAGAAATGAAGAGGCACGTCGCGGGTCTTTCATGCCGAGAACTCTGCTTATGTGTCTGCATAATAATGCATTTAAAAGTTAAAGGGGTGGTTGACTGTTTTTTTTTCTAGGCTTGATTGTGTTTATGGGGTGCAGTCTAACATGTGTTCATGCTTCGTTTTTTATAAAATGCCTTATTTTTCACATAATTTACCTTTATTCCACACCGCTCTGTCCCTTCTCTGATAAACGCCACAATTATTTGTTGTTTTTATGAAGCCCCTCCCTCAGAAATACGCGATGGGCTGAGATTGGTTAGCTAGCTCAGTGTGTTGTGATTCGCTAAACCGCCTCTAGTGAGTGTCTAAACGTCCCGCCCCTCACCTCAGAGACATGTGCTCCGGTTGTATTGTAAACAGTGGCGTCGTTTATATTGCTTATCAATTTGAGCCCGATTGAGACACAGAGGATATTAGTGAAGAGGATCACGCAGAACCTGTGCAACCGTTTTATCCTGATTAAATCTTTAATACAGCACAGCAACCGCACGCGCGTCCATATATGTATAACGCTTCTCATAGCTATGTGAAAATAAGTGTATAATTGGAACAGTTTGTTGGAGCTGATCTGACGATCTGAATGAGAGAGAGAGAGAGAGATGCAGAGCATGTGCAAAGCAGGGAGACGCGAGGAACAGGATTGAGAACCGCTGCTTTAGAACATTGACTTTGAAACTTGTGAATCCATTAGAATCGTTAGAAGACAGAATCGCGATTCATATATGAATAGATTTTTACGTGCACCCTAGTTTTCTCTTCCTCTTCTCTAAAGCAGTGCAGAATGGCCTCGCCCCCTTTGCTGCGTGTTCCCGGGAGCAGGGTTTATCTGGGTTTGTAATGTAACGGACCTGGGAAGTAGCTTGTTGTAGTCCCTTACCAGCCGTTTTTGTAGGCATTAAACTGCCAGAATTTTAAAAGACGATATCTCTGTTTGCATTGAACTTTCAGCGCTGCAACTTTGCAGATATTGTTTATGCTCAAACAGCAACATTACACACTAACAAACATTAAAAAAGTGAAATCACAATCAACCACCCCTTTTAATGAGCAAATATCATTATAAAAGTTCACAGTGTTGCTGCAGATGAAATATAATGTGGTTAATATTTTTTCATCAGGTTAGATATTGATTCCCCTTCAGGAACTCAAGCTGCGTCGAAACACATTGGGAACATTCTGAACCACGTGTGTAATCTGTCCAATTGATGGGCGAGACATCACGGGCGGGTGACGTAATCGACCAGGAAGCTTAAAAGCACATGCGGTGGAACCGGCGTCAGCTTTCTGTCATTCAGCAAGCGTTCTGTGTGAGTGTCTGTCGCTATTTGTTGTGAGTCTTATTTGGTGTTGTTTGTCCCACATAAAATAAGCTCCACAATGTCTAAAAGCACTGAAAAGACAAAGCATATGGGCAAGAGCAGATCACATTACGGGCTGTGTGTTACGGGCTGTCTTGGGAGCGAAGCACACAGAGTCGGCTCTCTCTCGAGTGGCCGAGTTGCCGAGGCAATGCGTGCATTACGTCATTCTCGGTTCATTATATGAATCTTTTCACATCAGACCGTGTTTACCTGCCTGGTGGTTTGGCTGCATTTAGTTCTGAGGAATTAATTGATGTATCATCATTAAATGATGTAAGTTGGATACATATATATATATATATATAATATTTCTCGAGTGAGAGCACGATGTTTTACCTCTCGTCCTTGAGGTGGTCAGCTGCTGGGCGGAGCAGCCCCGACCGTGGTACAGCTCCTCATTCAGCTCCTCACTCATTCTCGTACTCCCCAGAATATTGGAGTCAGAGTGGCGCTCCCGGGCCGAAGGCTTCTAGCAGAAGGCGAATCTGCGGACTGTCATTCTCGCTGGATAGTCTTCAACTAAAACGTCCTGCTGCCTATGGCCCAGGACTTCTGAGGGCCGGCTCCTCTGTGGAAGAGCGGGATACACCACATTACACAGTGCCCGTCTCTCCTCAGTGCCCTCAGGAGATCGGTCTGCCAACCCTGCCAGTGTTTCAGGGTGCAGCTGTCTCCAGCAAGCGCTTCTCTCAGTCTTTTCCACCCAGAAACGTAGCGGAGCTGAGAGGCTCGCCACCCCTTTGGGATCTCCAGAGCAGCTGGTTCGGCCGTCTCCTGCCAGTCCTCCACTTCAGGGCACCGAGCTAGCAGCTCTAAGCATACCAGAGGCCAGTTTCGGGAGACTGGTTCCCTTAGCATACTATTGACAGCGTGGAAACTACTGCCAGATGTGTCTCCATGGGTCCTGCGCACTGTAGAAGCAGTTCGGCACTTCGTCACCACTTTCAACGGGGTCTTTCCCACACTGTGGGCCCCGAGCTGGCTCTGGTAATCGAACAGAGGTTCGCTACCCAGGGGGCTCTTGAGGTTTGCTTTGGGGGGCAAAGCATACCAATATCGGGTTCTTCCCTTCAAAACGGTCACTGGAAGCTTTGGCCTCCTAAGGTCTCTTCTCGCTGCTGAGAGTTTTCGAGGCCTCCGCTTGCCAGAGCTCCGCTGGGACAGTCTGTGAGTGGTAGGCCCCAGATGAGCCTCCTTACAAGATCCCAGCGTGTGAAGTGTAGTAGGCCTCCTCTCGGTCTAGAGAGTTATTGAGACATCCGCTCACCAGAGCTCCGCTTGGACAGTATTTGTGAGTAGTAGGCGCTAGGTGAGTCTCCTTACAAGATGTCCAGTGCGTGGAGTGTAGTAGGCCTCCTTTCGATCTAGAGAGTCGTCATGCTGAGGCCTCCGCTCCTAGAGCCCGACCGTTTCAGTGAGTGTCGTCAGGTCTCCTCTGGCTACAGGGAGTTACTGAGACCTCCGCTCGCCAGAGCTCCACTTGGACAGTTATGTGGATGGTAGGCCCTAGGTGAGCCTCCTTACAAGATGTCCAGCGTATGGAGTGTAGTAGGCCTTCTCTCGATCCAGAGAGTCGTCATGCTGAGGCCTCTGCTCCAAGAGCTCGACTGTTTCGGCAAGTGTCATCAGGTCTCCTCTCACTACAGAGAGTTTTTGAGACCTCCGCTCGACAAGAGTCTGCGAGCGTTGTCAGGTCTCCTCTCGCTACTGAGAGTTATTGAGACCTCCGCTCGCCAGAGCTCCGCTTGGACAGTTATGTGAGTGGTAGGCCCTAGGTGAGCCTCCTTACAAGATGTCCAGCATATGGAGTGTAGTAGGCCTCCTCTCAATCTAGAGAGTCGTCATGCTGAGGCCTCCACTCCAAGAGCTTGGCTGTTTCGGTGAGTGTCATCAGGCCTCCTCTCACTACAGAGAGTTTTTGAGGTCTCCGCTCGCCGGAGCACAAGGAAACTGTACACCCTGAAGTGGAAGTTTCCAGTAGTGGGCCATCAGGGCCAGCAAAGCCTTCTCTGCTGGCCTAAACACTATCAGAATCACTGACTTAGTTTTAATATATTTTTCCATGAATGCGTATTAAATTATTTCCAATAGTCTATTCTCTTTATTTCATAGCTTTTCTCTTGGTTGCGCTGCTTCCAATAGTGTGTGTTTATATTAGAGCTTTCATCCAGTCATATTTCAGCAATCGTGTTGCCACGGTCAAAGAAATCTGCCTATGGCTTTCGGAATCAACAGTGCAGGCGTCTGTAGCTTAATCAATGGCAATGAAACCGTTGCTTTAACCAATCAGATTTCGAGTTGGCAGCACCAGGGCCATCTAGTAGGCTTACGATAACGTCAGCATTTTCTCGTCCTTTCATTGGATGGTCAGAGAGCATACTAGTCAAAGCTAGCAAAGAGCATCACTGTAAATCATTTTTGTTTTCACAGTATTATTACTGTCTCTCAGGTTTCTTACCGTATATGCTGTGTACAGTGTGTTATTGTAGATTTCCAGTGCATTCTGAAAAATATTCGCCATCTGTAAATCTAAATATTAAAGCACTAAATGACCACGAAAAACAACCACACACCTCCTTGGCACCGGCTCTGTGAAAGACTCATGAAGATGAAAAACCACTATGGTAGGTTAAATTTCATTTTTGACTTTTTTATTGCTTTATGCGTTGTATTTAGTGATGGAAATAACGGCATTATAAATAAACGGCATTACTACGGCATTGCCGTTACTGACAATAAAATGCGGTGTTACTATAACTTATTGTAATATTATTATAATTGTATTTTTCAGTTCATCTGAATGGATGCGCAGTGTAGCTGTATTTGATGTACCGTAAACTTTACTGTGAAGGTGCACGGCATGCCGTCGCTTTGTCTTACACACACAAAGAAAGATACAGAGCAAGAGAGTCTTGCATAACATGCAGAATTGACACGCTACATGTAAACGATATTCTTTGTTGTATTTTCCTGAGTTCCTTTGGAATTCTTCAGCTTTTAAGAACTGCCGGTTTCTCTGGTAGTGGGCGGAACTAATGCGCAAACGACAATCTCATTGGCTGGCACTCACCTATTATCGTCCCTGTTTTGATATCAGCAAATCAATTCGAGTGACCGCAGACTACGTGATTAATATTTATGAACCCAGCAGCTTTTTTTTATAGAAACACTAAATGACAAACAATATCTTAAGCACCACCACCAGTCCTAAGTTCAGTTAACATGACAAATATGCATTCATACTTGGTTATTCCAGTTACTAAAGTTCTATCATCATATAATGCTAAATTATCATAATATCATATTATAATGCTTGACTGACTGATGCTAAGTGTCAGTAGATAAATAGTGTAGATTAATGTACAATGTTTTATAATAATAATTTATTCTATTTAGGGTCCATTTCATTAATTTAACATATTTAACATTGGGGGCATCCAAGTTATTTGACATTTTAATTTTTTTTTTTTTTTTTTTTTTTTTTTTTTAAGTAACACAATAGTTACTTTCCTTGGTAATTAGTTACTTTTATAATGATGGTGTGAAATGCACGGCCCACTACTGCTCAAATCCCTTTCTCTACCTGTCTGTTGGTTGTGCATATCCGCAATGTTTGTAGTTTTTTAACACCTTTTATGCGTGTTTGTAGTCCTAATCGAATCCTCGTCCACTGCGCAATGTGTTGTGGCCAATATTAGCTGTTAGAGTGTGCATCGATCTGCACTTCGTATTCTAACCAGAAGTTGTAGACCATCTGTGAATCTTTGGGATACTTTTTTAAACATACTATGATTTGGGACATACTAATTCTATTTTCGAATACTATTTAGAACAGATAGTATGCAAATTGGGACACAGCACATGTATCCTGACAGGATGGGCAAAGGAATTTATTTTACACCTTTTCCTAAACCCAAACAAGACAGAGAAAATGTTCATTTTCTGGTAGTCATACTCTCATTAAGTTATCTGCTCAAACAGAATGTTAATGTCATCTTGTGCTTAAACAAGGTATCTCTGGCTAACATTAAAGTTAGTGAGTCCATGCTAATGTACAAACCTAAATAGCTATCTGTTCTCACGTCATGTACAGTGTAGGTCAAAAGCACATAAAAGAAGGTCTACATTTCAGCGCTTCTCCATATTAAACTGGTTAAATGTAAATTAATTTAAGCTTACCCTGCAGTACATGAACAGTGGTGATCCTGGATGTTGTCATCTGCGATCGTGATGACTGTAACATGAGGCTTCTCCCACTTGCATTGTGATCTATAAACCCTCGCTTCCAAATTAATCTTGTTTCCCACCATATTTATTTTAAAATCTTTTATATATCACTCCATGCCATATTTAAGTCCCACTTGAATGCTCCTCGATGAGAGGTGATCCTTCTGTGTCCAAAACTTGTCAAAAACATCTTGGGACAAGCTTTTCACACTGACAGCTGTCATTGCATAACAGTTAGCATCTCCGTTTGTTTGTCCGAGTTAGCAGCAGTTACTAAGGGGGGCAGAGCTTACCAATAGGTCAATTGCACACTAGTCTAGTCAATTTTAAACCTACTACAAGCCAGGGGCATAGAATTAGGGGGGGGGACGCAAGGGACGTGTCCCTACCAATATCCAGTGACTACCAAACTGTCCCTAGCAATTATTTTGATCAAACAATTAAATATATGTATATGTTTTTGTAATTTCAGACGCATCTGAAAGGCCATACCATTGATATTATACCTAAGAAGTTAAAGTAAATATGTTAGAAAACTGCATGCTTTCAAGGACGCGCATTTAATACATGGGAGGAAGTAATGTAGTCGAGAAGCAGCGCTGCATTTAGAACAACTCACAGGTATTGCACCCAATTCAAGACAGCAGTCTAAAACAGTAAATACAAAAGTTCACTTCAGAAATTAACAAAGGTGCATCAATGAGTTTGAAGTACGGTGTTTGACAAAGCAGAGCAAATGGAAAGAGAAAACGCAACCTATGGCTTTTATTAGATACAGACAGAAAGACAAACGTTGTGCGGAAAGATACACAATCTCCCAGCATAAAGTCATTATGAACATTAACAGTAATTTGGGACAAATATAATGTGTAGCCTATTTTATGGTAAAATGTAAGTGGCACTCTGTGGTGCAGCGGGATTTGGAACATGCATCCTGAATCGCCGCGGACAGTCTTTAACTTTAAATTGATGTTGTTCAACTGAATGTACAAATCATACTGGTAGCTGAAATATCCACATAATAAAAAACAACACTGAAATAAGAGCGTGCGGTTTATCTGTCAATCAGATGCGCATGAAAGTTCCGTTACTACTACAGCAACAGCAGAATTTTCTTTCAGAATCATCCTGGGTCCAATTCGATTAATATTAAAATAAACTGATGCATGATAAAGACACCCAACGCTCTGATGCTGATGTTGCTGGTTCACAAAATCAAAATTGTGTAATTGTCTGTTAAACATATTAATAAAAATATATGAATTATGAATTTGTTGGCTACCATAAGCTATAAATAAAGACTTTAGGTGACATGAAACTGTTGTCAAAAATCTATCAAAAATGCAAAAATGATTGGTTTGTTGGGAGCGCGGGTCGGTTGGGGTGTTGTGTTTATGTCCCCACCAATGTCAAAAGCAAACCTATGCCCTTGCAACAAGCACACTGCTCAGTGAGACTAATCTATCAGAATATGCAATCCTTTAGACACCAGATAAAAGCTGTGCAACAAAGCAGGACAGAAGTTCTGATATGACATCACATCTGACAAGGGTGACTATGAGCTGTCTTCAGAGATCTGTCTCAATGACAGACATGACTTTACAGGCTTCTCGGCAGTTTCTTTGTTGTCTGTGCCTTTGGTCCATCTGTATGCATCTAGTTTGACATCTTTTCTGAACTATTCTTAAGTTTGCTTAACTTGGATTAAAGCAGTTTGCAGTAGATTTGTACTTTCTACCTAGACAAACACGGCCAAAACTTGAGTTCTGTGTCCACACTGCAGGAAACGTGCTGACAGTGTTGCATTATCGTTTATTTTAATAACAATAGCACATTCTGATGTTGGACGAAGCATATCAAAACAAAGAGGTAATTTATCAAGCAGGATGAATGCTGTGTTCCTCTTTTCCTTAGACATTGAAAGACTATAAAGAAGTGGGAGCAGGATGGTTAGAGCTAGACACATAATTAACCTCAGCTGAACAAAATGCACTGATATAGTGTCTAGACACAAGTCAAGACAGCAACATCTGCATTTCTGCTGATCACTATTTCAACAAGCATAAAAGAATGGTTTTACTATCTTGCTGATTCAGAATTAAAATGAGACTTGGTAAAAGAAACTGTACAAAGAGATGTGGTCAAAACCCAAACTACAGTCAGTATATTCAAACCATTAGATTCAGGAGATATAATAGAATGTTTTGAAGGGCATGGAGTGGTAAAGTTTAGAGTGGTGCTTGTCCATCCAAAATTCACACCTCTATGTTAGGGTGTTGTCGGTGGTGGCAACTGCCATGCAATTTCTAGGGTTTTATGTCATTTTAGCATGTTCCTGTAGTATGTGTTTTTTTTAGGTTGTTTTGGATAGTCACCAAGACTATGCTATTAGGTTGCTAGGGATTTTGGGTAGAAACATGCGCTTCATTTCTTACATTTTATCTAAACACTCTCCATTCTAGGTTAAAGGGTTAGTTCACCCAAAAATGAATTAGGCTATCCATCTCATAGTAGCCTAGCAAAATGCCATTAACAGTAGAAGTGAAATCTTATTGTAGTCTTCAAATCTGTGTACAGTCTTACGTTTTAAAATCACTTACAGAGGAGGTTTGGTCCCATCAGGCTAACATGACAGTCACGACTCATGCCAATATAAGCTTTTCTTTTTCTTTTGTTTTCACTCGCGATGTTTTAACTAGGGCTGTCCCTAGTTCAACATGTTGAATATTTACGATCAGAAATCCTAATGTGTGGGGGGAACCCCGAGGACATAGGAACAAAACGGTTAAATCTAGGATTTTTTGTCCTCATGTTTGTGGTCTCTCACATTTTGAAGATCTTATAAGATTTTAAAAATCTTTTAGTGTGTACCCAGCATTAGGCCATATAATAGGCCTATAAGTGTTACACTTGCAGCACTTCCCGGGGGTTATATATTTAGTAGGCTTGCTGTGATAGTCTGACGGTGTTACAGGTGTTAAGCTGTGGCCATATTTTTAATAGTAGGAATAAAAAACATTTAGTTCAGTTAGAGAACAGACAATTAAAAACTGAACGTGGCAGATCAATGCAGCGTGCCGAACGACAGTCACATCAGATCAGCAGCAGGAGTCAGATTTCATTTTTCACGTGAGGAGAGTCGAGCTGACTGACAAGAAGAGTGAGGTGAGACAGTCCAGACAATGGTGGAAGAAAAATTAAATGCAAAAGCGTCTGTTTGGCGATATTTTGGATTTTTAAATGACTGTTGACTTTTTTTTTTGCCGTTTATCTAAGGTGAATTTGGAAGTTTTTATTAGTTTCTTAGGCTATTTATTTGGTTTCCACAGTGTTTGCTTATTTTTACTTTATTTCAATTTTTGTGTAATTTATTTATTTTATTTTACATCAAGGTGTATTCCGTGCCTCCAGGCTTTATTCGCTTTTACAATAGTGACAGTGACTAATGTCATTTCAAAAATATGGAGAGTTTTACTCATTTGACAGTCTACTACAATAAAATAGAGCTGTGAGTTCATCCATCAAATCTCAATTAACCGACAACAGTTTTTATACCGGAATAGAAAGCAGAGCCTTTGAGTCACATGCAGACCACAAAACTGGTGGGAGCAGTGATTGTATCCAGTGGTGTGGCTTCATAAGGGCCAGGGTTGCACTCGCCCACCCCAGATTGACAGCTTGTCCACCCAATCAAATGTGACAATGTGGAAAAAATGACAAATCCTGCATACACGACAATGATCTCTTGTATTCATTAACATAAAAAGTACTTGCATGTGTAAACACGTAAACAATAAGAAGTAATAAGATCCTGTTGAATGAGTGCTGATCTTCAAGTTGTGCGCTTCTGTTCTATGGCAAATGGTAAATGCAAGAGTTGTCAATTTGAGTGATCAATCCTATCCAATCCAACCACACTCCAGTCCCCACCCACCATACCTGAGATCCAGTTTCTATTGGTTGAACTTCCTGATGTTTTCAAATAACCTTGGAGAACACTGCACAATCATCATCATCATCATCATCATCATCATCACCTGTAAGACCTTCATTCATCTTCGGAACACAAATTTATATATCTTTGATGAAATCCGAAAACTTTCTGACCTTGCATATTCACCAACGGAACTAACATGTTCAAGGCCCAGAAACGTAGTAAGGATATTGTAAAATAATCCATGTGACATCAGTGGTTCAACAGTAATTTTGTGAAACTATGAGAATACTTTTTGTGCTCAAAGCAAACTAAAATAATGACTTTATTCAATGATTTCTTCTCTTATGGGCCAGTCTCCGCCGCCATTCACAAGAGTACCAAAATGCATGCTTGTGCATTCCTCTGTTTGTAAACAAGATGCAGTGCATGTGTGTTCTAAGTCAGAACACCGGCTCCTGCGTCAGCAGCACTACACGAATGCATCGTAAATGCGCATCGGAGAATGACAAGGAAGTTTTGTGTTCTGAAGCTGAATGAAGTTCTTACGGGTTTGGAACGACATGAGGGTAATTAATAGGGGTGTGCCCGAAGCCGAGGCACGGATAATGGCTTCAAAAACAAATAACGTATAACTAATAATTCTGCCCGACTATTCGGCTGAGGCTGGAGTTTAGTGTTTGTTGGATAACAGGTGAGCCAGGGGATCAGCGCAATAGTTTACACAAACCTCTAAAGTCACGCAATAATGAGTGTGTGAAGTGAATGAATGTAAACTTTATAAATGTTAAGAGCGCAAATCAAACAACCGCGTTGCTGTTGCCTCTCCGTGCATCTCTCAGAAATCAGAGCTTGGCAAGAGTAATATCAACTAAAATACTACATCATACACATTCTACTATTTGTGTATATTTAAAAGGCAATTATTTAAACCTTGTACGATAGGATCCACGAATGAATGTAATAAGCACAGCGCGATCGCCAATCATACAGCCTCTTTCGTCTCTGCGCGTCTCCGTCTCTCAAAAACCAAACCAGCTCTCTGTCAAGAGTAGGCTAATAATCAACTTAGATACAGATACATTTTTACTAGGCCTACATGTTTGCTTCTTTATCTTTTGCTGGTTTGCGTGGCACACGCACATTTGTTTAGTGAAGTTCAAAAAAGACTCTTTAAACAGTTCTCCATAATGAAAATGCATATGCGCCTTGAATTAATCTAATTCAGTCATGTTCAAATGATCACTAAACGTTTGTCATGAAATCGCTCTGCTTGTATGATTTTTATATATATATATATATATATATATATATATATATATATATATATATATATATATATATATATATATATATATATATTTATTTATTTATTTATTTATTTATTTATTTTTTATTTATTTATTTTTTTTACTTAATTTTATAGTTTAGAACACTAAATAGGGCAAATAGTCGAAACACTATTTTCCATACTCTGTTCTCTTTTTCTTTTTTTTTTTTCTCCATACTTTTCCAGACCTGGAAATTACTTAGGCTAAGTGAAATACTTTTCCAAACTGCGCAGAAACCGGTGAGCCAAAACAAAGCATGTTGTTTTACATAAACCTCTGAAATTACAACGCAGTAACAAGTGTGTGAAGTAAATGAGTGTATAAAACAGCAGTGTTGAGTCACATGTAAAATTTCCTGGAAATTACTTAAATCAATATCCATATTTCTAAACTGCATAGAAACCCTTGCTGTTTTAATTAGAAGATATTTAAATATTTATTTATCGCATCACGAAAGGTCCCCAAGCTGGGACACTAACTCGCGTCGCCCGAAGCACAACCGCACTATAGGTATTGGCTCTGACTGTTATAAGATATTTAAATAAATGTGTTAATCATAAAAAATATATATATTTTAGTTAAACACGGCATATTTGTTCAGTGATAACAATGAAAAAAAAAATCAAGTTCCGTCTACTTCCGAAAACAGAAGCAGATACAAATAATTTTGTGATTGTTATAGATACAAATACTGGCTTCGCTGCACACCCCTAGTAATTAAATAACATGGGTAATTAATGACAGAACTGTCATTTTTGGGTGAACTAACCCTTTAAGCAAACCAGTATGTAATGCCACTCTAATATGATTATCTTAAGATCTCTCAAGTGTTATGTTGGGTTTGGACTCAACTGAATTGAGAACAACTGCTCTAACTACATATGTGATCTACTATGGTTTACTAATGTACTTGGTAGTGTTGGTCTTTACCTGAAACAGCTATGTTTGTTGTATTCAGCTAGTTGAGACCTTTTCAACAATGCAGAAGACTTTTATGTATAATGCCTAACAGTTCATGCTTTCAAGTAAAGTAAACTTTTTTTTTTTTAAATTTTGACTTTAGGCATACATTTTTGTCTCGTAGATTTGACCTTTTTCACTTTCACCCAAAAACAGATATTTACATTTTTATATGTAATGAAATTTGCATCCCTATTTTTATGGCATGTATCGTAAAGTTATCTGGTTTGAGAGTATGAGGTGCAGCCTATTTCAATAAGATGCACTCACTTTAAAATATCTGGCCTCGCCACTGACTGGATCTTAAATCTTAAGATGAATCTACATTTCTGACTTGTGATGCAGCCTAGAATTAAGCCTGAGCCTGGTTTCTCCCACGGATTTCGTTTTTTTTCTTCTTCTCCATTTCTGTCATAGATGGAGTTGAGGTTTCTTGCAACAGTCACATTTTGACTTGCTTAGTTAGGGATACTTTGGCAATATTATTAATATTTGTAAACATTGACTTGACTGCAAGTATGAGTAAACCCCTGATAAATCAAACATCAAATAAAACGACAGGCCATAAAAATATTTAAGTAGTCATCAGATTCTATGACATCAGCATCTTTATTATATTTATGTTATGTTATGTTATGTTATGTTATGTTATGTTATGTTATGTTGTGGAGATGCTGCTGCATAAACTGAATGCAAATGATAGTCAGAAATGACACTGCATGTATGTATTTGCACATAAATTTTAATTTTGAATTGATTAATTAGCAGACATTATTACTTCACCATCTATGTGAAGTGTAGTTAACAACAGTACTGTATTTTTGAACCAGTGTGGTCCCAATGCTGAAGGTGTGACCATGTATCTCTCATTTCAGGGAAACAATCGAGACTACTATTTAATATCTCCAGCAATGTCATATAGTGGTTGTGGAACAGGTTACATAGTCATACAGGAAGCATACCCCTGCAGTATGTTTCTGTGCAGCAGGGGTTCACAAAAATTAGTTGGTTAAGAATAACCTTAGCAAGAACCACTAATGAAAATAATGAGCAGGCAAAGTTAATCAAAATTTTAATGGCTAATTTTAATGACTTGAGCGAAGGAATCTTTCAAAACAGGCTGATTTTCACATTGTGGATGTACTAGCATTCCATTCTGTAGCTACATGTAATGTGAAAATTTATGTTGTGCTCTTTGGTTTGTACATAACACTAGACAAGACAAATGACAAGCTCCATCAATCAAACCAGAGTCTGGTACCTAGAGTGAAACATATCTGGGATTTAGAAGAAGTTAAACATCTAACTTATGTGGTTTTCAAACTGCAAAGCTGACAGGCCGTTTATGACCTTTGCATGGCATTCCATCTTTCTCCAGTGAGACCTGCTTTCCTGCATCGAGACAACCCAATGGTACACTCCACGAGAGAAAAAAAAAAAAACATATTTGCCCTAGAAACCATCTCTTAGAGCCAAACAGAGTCAACTTTATTTGAGTTAGGGGAGTGTTAACATAGTCTACCTTCTCCTCAGTTGCCAGAAGCTTGATTTGCCTGTATAAATAATAGGTCCCTAATCACATGTGGAGGGGATAGGCTGCTATTTACTCTCTTCATCAGTGCCACATTGCACAGCTGACACTTTGACGGATGGTGCAACAAGAGCAATGAATTGGATTGTTCCACATGAGAGTATGCCAGTAAACCAGTCACATCACTTTTATCAAGCTGACAGTGTAGATTGATTGGACCACAACATCTCTGGCACTCACTTTCTGGAGACTCTGAACATCACTGAATGGCTCAGCACACTCAGCTTCGATGGAGATGCTTTCTGTTCATGTAGTTAGCAAAACTCTGGAGAATCAGTCAGTTTTGAGCAGGCCCACACAGAATGTGTACAAAAAAAATGTTTGACCAAAAAATTAAAAAATAAATAAATAAAATACAACAGATTCCACCAGAGCCAGGATTTTTTATCTCTAGTGTTAAGTGCTACATGTTTTGCATAAGTCATAATTGAATTGAAAAGGCTTTTTCCTAAATTAGTAACAAACAGGATGCTGAATTGTAAGTTGAATGGACTCTATGCACGGTCACTTCCGCGTTTTACCTCAGGGTGCTTATTTACATCCGGTGCTGCACCGAGAGCCATTGTTCCTCACGTAGAGCTTGGAGAGGAAAAGATGGTTTTTCAGCTTATGTACAAGAACTTCCCCAGATTTCTGTAAATTTCTGTAAATGAATTTCATCGTGTTGTGAGTCAGCTGTCATACCAAAATGAAGAAGGGCATTAAATGTTTCAAGTTACATCAACAACTTATAGGGTGAGTACTGTGCTATCATCGTCTAGCAAATCTAGTTAATAAGGCTGGATAACACTGCATAACTTTTGAACCGATTTGATCAGCACTTAAATATAGTTTAGCTTTAAACTCCATTCACCTCAAGTTTTTATGACTCCTAAGAGATAGTAGCAATAACAACAGAGCTCACGGTAATCCACGTTTGTTTATAAGTACTGTTCCCATTTTTAGATTGCCATGTATCATAATACACCTTAAGTTTGACAGCTTCTGACAGTTCATTCTTATATTTTCAATTATTTTATTATCTGTAACCTGAAGCTTAAATTAATTGTTTACATTTAATATAGCAGTTTTCCAGAGATCCATAACAAAAACACTGAACACTGAAGCTGTTCAGTGTTCAGTAAAAAAAGCAAACAAGATCAGAAGCAAACAAGATTAGAAATAGTTAAGAGGGATAGGGACATCCTTTGAAATTTTACTGAACTCTTTTTACAGTGTATTGGCGTTATAGTGTATTGTAACATTATACAGAATATTAATTCTTCATAATTAAATTTTAAATATAGTTTAATTTACAATGCAACCGTTTAAAATGCAACTGAAAGTAATTCAAAATGTATCTGAAATCAATTCAATATGTAACCCAATGTAATTATCTTCACAGATTCTTTTAAATTACTCCTAGTCTGTTGTCTTGTGGGACAGCAGTGTTCATCCATATTGTTGCAGCACTGTACCAGACAGCACACTATTCAGAACTGAGAATCAATGCAGTTCCTCCTGCACATAGCTGTACTAAAATGGAGCAGAGCTGGCACAAACCTAGAAGAATGGTAAGTTTAAGAAAATTATCAAATACTTTAATGAATGACATATATAATTAATGAACTGTGATTAATAATATTAACATGCCCCATTGGTATGCCTAGAGAGTCAAGCCAGGTCCTGTCAGTGGGATGGTGGTCCTATTTGCAAGACCAAAAGAGAGAAAGCATACAGTAGGAGTGGTTACGGTAGGATTAAAGTGTCTAATATTGTTACATCATGTTTTTATAACTTGCTATATTTATAATGTATAACATGCCTATATTTGTAACGGGAAGTCAGACTCGAGACACAGGTGAGTTAGAATCAAACAGACGGGTTTACTGAACAGTATGCGGGAGATCTAGGAACTGGTGAGTATAGTAGATTCAGAGTCTTTAACTGAACTGGAGATGATACTGATAATGATGTTCTTGATTACCAGGTCTGACGGAGACAGTGAGGATCGCGAGTTTTAAAGGACCTGGTGTGACGGAGCTGGATGCAGGTAAGTAGATGGAGCACACACACACACACACACACACACACACACACACACACACGCACACACACACAGGAACACACGAGGAGAACACAGGAGGTCAAGGAGACTTGGAGCAACAGGTAAGTAATTCAGCATAGGTTTGAGTCCTTTTCCACTTGGGAGACCAGACAATGTGGCTGTGTGGACTGTGTTTTCTTATAGTGCTGTGTGGGTGATTGGTGAATGACAATCCGGTGTGCGTGATCAGTATTCTGGTGATTGTGAGCGCTGATAAGAGCCTGGCGTGTCTGTGACAGAACCCCCCTCTCCACGGCCCCCTCCTGGGGGCCGAAGATACCGACGTTGTGGTGGGCGACCCCTACTGCGTGGAGCTGGATCGTGACGATGGGAGGCGTTAAATTCTGTCAACAGATTGGGGTCGAGGATGTCATTCCTTGGAACCCATGATCTTTCCTCGGGGCCGTATCCTTCCCAGTCTACGAGGTACTCTAGTCTACCACCACGACGTCGGGAACTCAGGATCTCCCTTACTGAGTATGTTGTTCCATCTTCCAGCACCATCGGGAGAGGGGGTTCGTCTGTGGTGCCAGGCTCTGTGGAAACAGGGAGAACAGGTGGGTGATAGGGTTTGAGCAATGAAACATGGAATGTGGGGTGAATCCTGTATTGTGATGGAAGTTTGAGTTCATACATGACTGGGTTTATTTGCCGGATGATGGGGAAGGGACCAATATACCTGGGACTCAGCTTCTTACAGGGGAGGTGCAACCAGATGTCCCGAGTGGAGAGCCATACTTCTTGTCCTGGCAGGAAGATGGGAGCAGGGGCTCTCCGGACATCGGCATGGTGTTGATGGCTTCTTACTGCCCGCTGTAGATGTTGGTGTGCTGAGTCCCAGACCCTCTCACTCTCCTGGAAAACAATGGGTGATGGAGGGAACCTCTGAGGGTTCCCCTGACCAGGGGAACAGAGGTGGCTGATAGCCGAGTACGCAATGGAATGGAGTGAGATTCGTGGAGGGTTGCCGGAGGAAGTTCTGTGCGTACTTGGCCCAGGCAAGGAACCGGTTCCTGGAGTTCTGGTGGCCATGGCAGAAGGTACGGAGGTATCGGCTGGATCTTCCGTTCCATTTGTCCATTGCTCTGTGGGTGATATCCTGAAGATAGATTGATGGTCACACCTAGGAGTGAACAGAAAGCTTTCCACACACGTGAGATAAACTGTGGACCTCTATCAGCCACGATCTCTTCAGGAATGCCGAAATTACGGAAGACATGATCAAACAGTACCTCCGCAGTTTCCATAGCTGTTGGGAGTACTCTCAGAGGAACCAGACGGCAGGCTTTTGAAAACTGTCCACCGCAACCTGGATGCAAGTGTTGTTATCAGATGCTGGGAGGTCCGTGATGAAATCTACTCCCAGGTGTGACCATGGACACCAGGGAACAGGGAGAGGTAGGAGTTTGCCGGTCGGTAAGTGGCGAGGTGTTTTAGCCATGGCACATTCCCGGCATCCTTTCACATACTTTCTGACGTCATTCACCATTCCAGGCCACCAGAAGCGATCTTTCAACAGTGAGAGAGTTTGATTGGTCCCGGGATGACCAGTGCCCAGGGAGGTGTGCGCTGAATGAATGAGTGGTGTTCGTTGACTGCAGGGAACGTAGACGTGATTTGGGGGACACCCAGGCGGAGCAGGATTGGAGACACTGGCTGCTGCGATGTCGTCATCTAGGGTCCATTGGATCGGACTAACAATGAGCTCAGGAGGGATGATAGTCTCTGGATTCTTGGGTTGTTCGTCTGGAGCATGAAATCTTGACAGAACATCTGCTTTGGTATTCTTCGTCCCGGGTCAATAGGAGATGGTAAAATGAAACCGGGTAAAAAACAAGGCCCACCTGGCTTGTCTGGGGTTTAATCTCTTAGCCTCATGGAGATATTCAAGATTCCGGTGATCCGTATAGACCACAAAGGGATGACGAGCTCCTTCAAACCAGTGTCTCCATTCCTCCAGGGCGAGCTTGATGGCGAGTAGTTCTCCATTCCCGATGTCATAGTTTTGCTCCGCCAAGGTTAATTTCCAAGAGAAGAAGACACATGGATGGAGAGGTGGGTTCCCCTGCTGCTGTGATAGTACGGCTCCTACTCCTGATGGGGAGGCATCGACTTCAATGACGAATGGTCTCTTGGGATCTGGATGCACCAGGAGTGGAGCCGTGGTGAAAGCCTCTTGGAGTTTCTTCATGGCTGTGGTGGCTTCTGAGTTCCAGGACAGGGACTTGGGCCTGCCTTTCAGGAGATTAGTTAGTGGTGCAGTGATGGAACTGTAGTTCAGGATGAATCGACGATAGAAGTTGGAGAAACCTAGGAATCGTTGGAGTTCTTTAATGGTGGATGGAATGGGCCAGGTCTTGATCGCCTCCACTTTTGTCTCGTCCATCTTGATGCCGTGAGCACTGATGTGGTAACCCAGGAACTGGATGGAAGGTTGATGGAAGGTGCATTTTTCTGCCTTGAGGTAAAGTTGATGCACACGGAGCCATTGGAGGACCTCCGAGACATGCTGGCGATGTTCGGCCTTGTTCCGGGAGTACACTAGGATATTGTTGATGTAAACCAGCACAAAGCGGTGGAGGTACTCCCGGAACACCTCATTCATGTAACCCTGGAATACGGAGGGGGCGTTGACTAGACCATACGGCATCGCCAGATATTCATAGTGTCCTGTGGGTGTCATGAAGGCTGTCTTCTACTCGTCCCCCTCACATATCCGGATGAGGTTATAAGCACTCCGGAGGTCCAACTTGGTGAAGATCTTGGCTCCGCGAAGCTGTTCCAGAGCGGATGGGACGAGAGGAAGGGGATATCTGTACTTGACTGTGATTTTGTTGAGTGATCGATAGTCAATACAAGGCCTCAAGCCTCAAGCCTCCATCCTTCTTAGCCACGAAGAAAAAGCTGGAAGCAGCAGGGGACGTGGACGGTCGGATGTATCCTTGCTGTAGAGCCTCAGAAATGTACTCCTCCATGGCCTTCTGTTCGGGGATGGAAAGTGAGTAGATTTTACCTTTGGTCACTGATTCATCAGGGAGAAGGTCGATGGCACAGTCCCATGGTCTATGAGGTGGTAATTTGGAGGCTCGTTTTGGGCAGAACACGTCACTGAAGTGGGAATATTCAGAGGGAATGTCAATGGAGCGATTTTCAAGGGGACTTTCAATGGATGTGGAATTGACTGGAAGCACTGGAATGGACTTGACTGGTTTGGGGAAGTCTGGAAAACAGTCATTACCCCACTTCAGAATGTCTCCAGTAGATTATGAGATAGATGGGTTATGAGAAACGAGCCATGGGCCCCCCAACACTATCCCAGCGGTGGATTCCTCCAGAACCAACAAACAGATCTCCTCCTTGTGGAGCTGACCGACTTGTAACCAGATGGGACCCACACAGAATCGAACTTTTCCTCTAACCAGGGGCTTGCCTGTTATTGACTGGATCTTGTATGAGACGTCGTTGAGTCTCTTCTTGAGTTGGAGTTGGTTACATAAGTCAGTGGAGATGAAGTTGCCGGCTGACCCAGAGTCGAGGAGGGCATTGACTGAAACACAATGAAGAGGAGTGGTAATCTGAACAGCAGTGGTTAGAGGTTTTACAGTTACTGAGGAAGTAGAAACCACACTCACCACGGGTCGTGGAGAACGAGTTGGACATGTCCTTATTACATTTCCGTCTTTGCCACAGTATAACCACAATCCCTGAGTCAGCCGGCGTTGACGTTCAGCCGAAGTGAGTCGGGCAGTGTCTATCTGCATGGGTTCGGGGTTTGGTTCTGGAGAGCTTTTATATTCTGACTGGCGGAGAAAGATAGCGGGATTTTGGCACAAATGTCCCTCCATACAGTCATGAATCCGATTGGCAACCCGGAAGGAGAGTTGAATGAAACGATCTAGCCCCATGGTGTCGTCGTAGGCAGAGAGATGCAACCGCAACGAGGGCTCTAATCCTTGACGGTAAGTGGTCAACAGGGAGCGTTCGTTCTAACCACTAGATGCTGCTAAGGTGCGGAAATGGAGAGCATAATCTTGAATAGACTTGTGTCCTTGTTTTAAATGATACAACTGCTCACCAATTGAAGTGTCTCCAGCGGGTCGTCCGAAAACCTCTCGGAAATGAGTGAAGAACGCACCTAGACTTTGTGTGGCCGGTCCGTTCTGGTGCCACAATGACTCCGCCCATTGAAGCGCTCAACCTGTTAACAGGGTTAGAACATAGGCAATTTTAGCTCTCTCTGTGGGAAAACGATGCGGTTGCATCTCTAGGGCGAGCGAACATTGCATGAGGAAACCATTACATTCCTCCACCGAGCCAGAGTAGGGCGCCGGATTGACCATGGGACTGGCTGTGTAGATCGGAGCCGAAGAAGTGCTGGGTGCAGAAGCCGTGGTGGTTGTTCGATTGAGAGCTCTTCTCATAGCGTCCACCAGCTCCTGGAATGGATCGACGTCTGTTTGATTCATGATGATATGGTCTGGTCTTCTGTAACGGGAAGTCAGACTCGATACACAGGTGAGTATCAAACAGACGGGTTTACTGAACAGTATGCGGGAGATCAAGGAACTGGTGAGTATAGTAGATTCAGAGTCTTTAACTGAACTGGAGATGATACTGATAGTGATGTTCTTGATTAATAGGTCTGACGGAGACGGTGAGGATCGCGAGTTTTCCAGGAGCTGGTGTGACGGAGCTGGATGCAGGTAAGTAGAAGAGCCTGGCGTTTCCGTGACAATATTATTATCACTATTGCAGAAAAACAAAAGCACAATCATATTGGATATGGCACCGTTCATAATGTATGGAACATGAAATGGTGGAAGATTTTTTTTTTTTTTTTTTATGGTCAATTTACCCTATACCTTTGTTTTTCATCTCAGGAGAACGCCTTATAGTGGTGTCACAAGCGAGCTTCCTGACCTATCAGTCCTCCAAGTGGCAGAAGTGTTAAAAAAGACATACCATTACACTATCACAATTAACTTACTAGTATTTGTATTTTACATAACAATTACAGCATCAGAGTTACTAATATTTACATGTTTATGTTTGGATTACACTGGTGAGCAAGAAACAGTATTAAAGTTTAACATTAACATTTATTTTCTTTCTCTGTCCCAAATAATGCAATATCAATATTTACCATTGCATTGCTTGTTACTCCAACTTCACTCCTCTTTGTAGCAGTCCTTGCTCTGGTCACACAAACCATGTTGTTGGATGCAGGTTCAATAAATCTCCAAAAGGTCATTAAATGGTTCTAAATCTCAAATCTAGATTGGATATGAGACATGTTTTCAGAAAATACACACCACACAATGTAATAACAATGCAAGTTAGTTTGTCTACACTAAACCTGAAGGTTACTTTAAAATTTTATAATGTATTGACAAGTAAGTACTCTTATGAAAAATTATTTTAGCTACATTTTTATCTTATTCTCCCTCATGTCATTTAAACCATTATGAATTTATTCTGTGGGGAACATTAACACATACATTAACAGTAACATTATTTACAACATTTCTGTATGCCAAGGAAGAAAGAAAGCCATATGGGTTTACAAGGACATAAAGGTGAGTATATGAAAGCTATATGTTGTCGTCATTCTTGAAGTGCCAACTGCAGACTGTAGTATCAGAAGTGATGTTAAAATCCTTACATCTAATACTCTGAATCCACTTATTTCAAGTTTCTTTATCCAGGAGAGAAGTGTGAAAACCATTGGGAAGCCTCACAAAATTGGATACAGCAATAGCGGGACAAATCACCCTCACAGATGTTTAAACATTATGGAACTCATCATTAAATAAGTTTTGTGTTATATTATGTAAAAAGTGTACTTAATGTGCTATATTATAGCAATAAAATGTATAAATATAATTTTATATCAATCGTTTAATGACAAAAGATTGCGGCTGGAAATGCACTCACGCTATGGCTGAATACAGACCGGAAGCTTTTGAAGCTTTTAGGTTTTATGATCTTAAGTTATATCTGTACTGCATCCAAGCAATGAGAAAAAAATAAATAAATAAAAAATAAAATAAAATTTGGTTGTGTTTTGTGTCTAGAGTAGAAAAATGACATCAAGGTTCTCAAATTTGCCAAAGTGAAGTGTAAATCCTGTAATGATACTATTTGAAAGCACGATTGTTCACCCATGCTACTTATATAACTTGAAAAGTACTGTATTAGTTAATGTTGAAACTGAACATTGAACAGATGACATTTTCATTGAAAAAATATGATGATTAAATAAATAATAAGTTCAGTGTACTTCCATTTTATGGACTATTAGCCACAATTACCACAGAATAATTTACCCAGGGGCGTAGGTTTGATTTTGAAATTGGTGGGGACATCCACGGAATGTTAATGTCTTATTAAATAGGATAATATATTAAGGTTTTTAATTTATATTGACCTCATAAATGTGTTAACTAATGAATTCTGTAATGTTACAGGTAACTAATAATGACAAGGAGACAGTTTAACAGATTTATTTTAACTCAGAACTTTATTCACAGTGCAATGCAATTGTCAACATCAATGTGTCTACTGTCTTTTTCCTTGCGATTTAAAGAATTCAAATACATGTCTGCACCTGTCATTAACAGAAATGAACTGTTGACATATTTGATTGATGTTAATGTTGTCCAGTTTGTCCTGGTGGACGTGGCACACAGCAATACTGTTTAGTCTCACTTGTGCCATTGTTGTTCTGAGCCATGTTTTCAGTCTCCTTAGAGCACTGAAACTTTTCTCAGTCTCAGCTGATGAGACTGGAACGACTAAAAGAAGCCTTAGAAGAGTTTCAACTTGATCAAACAGGCCTCTCACTTCAACTGGCATTCCTCTCATGATATCAGTCACTTCAGAACTGGATTTGAAAGTGTTTTTGGACTGAAACATGACTAACTGTATTTTTAGGCTCTCCTTGTTCAGTTCTGGGTACAGATCAACAGTGTCATTCACTTCTCCAATCAGTAGAGTTTCCTCTAGCTTCTGCAAGACATCTAGATCAGGCTGGTTGAAGAACCTGTCCTGAAGCTGAGCATCAACACTATCTAGCATTTTATAGAACTCTGTTCTGTAATGCTCCTCGGCTGACTTGGGAGTGTGCTGGCTCACCCCGCCAGTGTATCGTTTTGGTGGCTGCCTTTGGTGAGGAACCTGAATGGACTCAATCCCAAGGGAGTCAACCATTGCCATTGCTTTATCAAAAACCTCCTGAAAGCTTTTCTCATTCCTTTTGCTTTGTAGAGTGGACCTGACCCACTCTATTGCACTTCTCATTCCTGCAATAGTTTCTGTCCGTTTTTGCAGGGACTTGCTGAGACACTCTAACTCATCAATCACTTCTAATGCCAAAAAAAGTCCAAGCACGGTTTTACCCTTTTCAAACCTCTCTCGCAGTCCATTTGTCCTCACACCTGTGTTGGAGCCTTTTGATGCCATCTCCTCCAAGCTAAATAAAACACTCTCATATTGAGGCAGCACTGCTTTGATAGCTTTTCCTCACACCGTCCACCTTGTTGGGCACAGTGGTTTGAGTGATATCGATGGTCCTTCTGAACCTACTGCTACTGCTGAAAATATGGCTTTGAATTTTCCAGACTGGTGGCTTAACATCCCTAGCTCATGGACCCACTGCAAGGCATCACGTATCACAGGACTGGCTAGGCAAGCCGACTGTTTAATCAAGTTAAGACAGTGTGTTCCACAATGCACATGCAAAGCCAATGGCTGTTGTCTCTTAAGTTCTGCTTGTGCACCTGAATGTCTTCCTGACATATTGGCAGCACCATCATATGTCTGACCCCTTAAGCCAGACATAGGGATATTTAGCCTCATGAGGACATCAGTAGCCATCCAAGCAATCTCCCCTCCAGTAGTTCCTGGAACTTCATACAAACCAACAAAAACCTCTTGTGGTCCACATATCTAAAACATATAGATTCTTGCTCTACTCCTGAGACATCTTGAGTGCCATCTATAATGACTGAATACTGCAAAACCGGTAGAGACTGGATGGAGACAGCAATACTTCTGACAATACAATTTCCTAACAACTGCAAAATCTCATTTTGCACCAGAGGATAGGTAATGACAACGGGATAGCCAACTAGAGTGACGGTCATCATCCTTGGCTTTGAATTTCAAAACCTGAAATAGATTCCCATCTTGCGTCTCATGGCCTCGCAGTGCCAGACCCTGCCTAGCAAGGTACCGTATTGAACTTACAATATTTTATAAACAGTGCCTAGCATTATCTTGTTGTTTTGCCCAGGCACTTGAAAGTTGTGAATCAATTGGAGTTGCTTCTTGAGCACTAACTGTGACTGCATGATGGTGGGATTTAGAATTCTGGTGGCGTTCAAAGCTAACGAGCATTCTTCCAGTTACAGAGTCCTTTTGAGGAGAATGCAAGGTCTGCCTTTTTAGACAGTGTGTTTTTCTTTATTGTGTATGTTTTCACACAGTGAAAACAAAGAATTCCTTTCATCGTGGGGCTATAGTGAAGCCATGGATACTGCTTGTACCAACTATCCTGAAAATGGAGGACCCCATTCGACAGCTTTTGAACTGCAGTGTTCTTAGGGTGAGGTTGGTTTGGCTTGATGTCAAAGTTCAGAATATCTCCAGTTCTATTGCCCTTCTTCATCGTTGTCACTCTGTTCTTTGTTGTCATCAATCTCACTGCTACACCACAATACAAAGTTAACCACTCTGTATCTACAGACTCCTGAGGGTAGCAACCCCATTATGCCTACATTATTAACTCCATTTATGATGAGTGCTTAACAGACCTCTTAATATACCAGTGCAACCTCAATGTAATACAAAACAAATAAATTATATCTACATTTACTCTTATCACATTGTTACCAGCCAAGGCCCTGCTCCTCCACCTGCCTCTCTTCCTGAACTACAGCCTGGCAGAACTGTTTCTGTCACCTGATAAACTGAACAGTGAGAAAATAGCTTGTGCCTATTCAAAGCTCTCAATTCAAATGCACAATACGGAACTTTACAATAGATCATCATCCTAATATCTGTCACAGTACTAATCTCACTACTAACATATCATGTCATTGTTTGACCTCACCTGTGACCCTGCCCCTCCACCTGTCTCTCTTCCTGAACTACAGCCTGGCAGGACTGTTTCTGTCACCTGATAAATTGAGACAACAGTTTGTGTGTTTGAACTGAGAGCTTCGAATAGGCACAATTAAGGACTGTACAGTAGATCATCAGCCTAATATTTGTCACAATACTGAATCTCACTACTAACATATATCACCATGTCATTGTTTGACCTCACCTGTGACCTTGCCTCTTCACCTGCCTCTCTTCCTGAGCGACAGCCTGGCAGAACTGTTTCTGTCACCTGATAAATTGAACAATGAGAAATCAACTTGTGCCTATTCAAAGCTGTCATTTCAAACACACAATTAAGGACTGTACAATAGATCATCAGTTTAATATTGTCACAATACTGAATCTCACTGCTCTCACTAAATATCACCATGTTACTGTTCAGCCTCACCTGTGACCCTGGTCCTCCACCTGCCTCTCTTCCTGAGCTACAGCCTGGCAGGACTGTTTCTGTCACTTCAACTGACAAAATAACACATTGATGCATATCAAATGATCAGTGAGGAAAAACATCTATGGCTAAGTATTATTTAAATATAACAAGTGACTTAATTACACTTGTTTTAAAGTAGCTCCTAATAACTACCTTTCTTGTTTTTAGCTGCCATCCTGACTCAGCACACCAAGTTCACAAATTAGCCTAACTGACAAACACATACGTTTTTTTTTTTACCATATTAGTAAGGTTAGAATGTCTCAGAATTCCACTTTTTAATATCAGGTACATGATTCATGTTTTATATATGGCCTAAACCAATCCCCATATCAAAACCCTTATGGAAATCTGTGCAAAAAACTACATTTACATAGAAACATGATTTGGTTGATTTATAAGCGTTTTTAAAAAAGTGAGCACACATAAACATAAATTATCTTTCAATATGAGTGTAACCCTAATAAAGACGTGTACACACACATACAGTACTAGGTTTGTCACTCACCCCATTAATACGGGATTGTAACATAATGAAAAACTTCACTGTCCCTGAATCAACGTGATGCGATTTGTCTCATATTTTCGCACACAGAACTGATTTCTCCTTCACTTACCGCATCTAGGTTTGAGCTTTGCCGCCTCGCACAACCAAATATAGATACAGCCTCTCACAAATACAAAAGAAAAGGTAAAAGCCACTCCTATTAGCGACGTGGGAATGGAAGGCAGGACTTATAGTAGAGAGCGTGAACCATTAACCATTTGTGTAGCTGGAATTGAGCTGTTTTCACAAAACGCCCTCGTTTCCTGACTTAATAAAGATTAAATTAAATAAGTAATACATAAACACCACAGGAAACAGTCGAACAACAGTGGTTATACTAATATATTTTAATTTTTTGATCAAAATTATTCCTAGGGACAAATCAGTGGTTGCTGGATATTGGTAGGGACACGTCCCTAGCGTCCCCGCCTAATTCTATGCCCTTGAATTTACCCCAGGGTCCAGAGGACCAACATGGAACAAAACAACATTAAACAGACTTACAAGATACATTAGATAGAGAACAACTGATAGATAATTTCTTTGAACAGAAATTATTCCACCAGTTATTCCAATTCAAACTCACAGTGATTTATTTCATGCCGAACCCTGGGAATACACCTTTCTTTTTGCTCACCTGTTTATTCATGAAGATGTAGATGATGGGATTGACGACTGTGCTCGACTTCGCTAAGATGGAGGGCACTATGCTAGCCTCCACAGTCACCAGTCCTGGGGCTCCAAAAGTGGCCAGCAGAGCCATGATCCCATAAGGCAGCCAGCAGAGCAGATAGAAGATCACCATGGTGATCACCATGAGAAGAACCCGGTGCTCTCTTTTGCGGCTCATGGGCGTGTTCACACCGCTGACCTTCATGATCAGGTATAAATGGAGATAATGAAAATGATCATCAGTAAAACTCTTAAGTAATATCTGTAAAACTGATTTAAAATGAACCAGAGCATAACAGTATAGCATATTATACAGCCCAATAACCGTTAATATTACAGTGAATATCAAAACCGCATACATTTTTTAATCATCAAAATCTTGTATAGCAATTCATTGCGTCTGAAAAGCATCTGTTAAGTTAATTAGACATGGTCAAGTGGTTAGGAGTCGGATGTTAAATCCATTAGCATTTTTCTGTAAAGGCATTCCTTTTTATTCAGTTGCCACAGGGAAATCAACAAAGTATTAATCAAGATCAAATCAGTATCCTCTTATGAACTGCTCAACAACAGTAGATTGAATGCTAAAGGCACAGGGACTTCCATGGCTATTCATGCACCAAGGATACCACAAATAAGTTCATCAAGGCAATTAACCCTGTAAAGCCTTACATTATCGATCTACCTATCTACCTGTCTATCTATCTATCTATCTATCTAGCTAGCTAGCTTTTATCACAGCTTTTATCACTCTTGTTGTATGATATAGAAGAGTATAGAAGAGTATATGGTCTCCCAATGGTGTCTTAGTAAGATGATATTTAAATGCTTTGTTTTTATGTTTTAATAATAAACAAACATAATGTTATACAACACAATGGTGAGATAGCGGTGCAAATAATACACTTTTATTAAAAGTCTAATGTACTATATTTGATACTTTTAACTTTAACTAAAAATTTATATATATTAATAATCAAGAAAACGTAAGTTGTTTCAGTCCAACTGTTTATCTTGAAATAAACACTTCAAATGTAAAATTTATATTCAATATAAAATTTATTCTTACATTTACTTCATAAAAATCTGTAAAGATTTCACAGAAAAAGACATGTACCATGACCTGAAGGGGGATGTTTTCACAATTATACTAAAAGGCCTTATACTTTCTAAAAATTGATATAAAAATATCATTTAGATGACAGAAAGCATATAGTAGATTATATACAGCAGGTATTTAAACAAAGTTTTTATTATGTTAATAATTTAGAGGTCTTTTTTTGAAAATTTGAATATCAAATATAGTACAGGGAGAGCAAGGCACAACCTAAAAAATTTTTGACTTTCTCAGTTTATGTAAACCTACTTGGGGTTAAGAAGTATTTTTATTTATTTTTTCCACATTAATGTCACATGTCTAGTACAAATATGTGGTCTTGTTTCATTAATGCAATGTTTATTTATTTATTTATTTATTTATTTGTTTGTATTATTATTTACCCTAAAAGCATGGAAATGAAATGTGAAATCATACCCCATCGGTGGGGCAAGTTATAACATGACAGCTTGAAATGATATCAGATCTAATGATATTATATACATACAAGTCAAACTAAAAGGCAATACAATTGAACTATTTCATATAAAATAAGTAAACAGTATTTTTAGAAATTAAAAATATACTAATTTATTTTACAAAGATTACACCACAACACAGAAAATCACAACCCCTCTCCTCACACAAACACACACACATAACTCTCCTGGAACGCAAAACAAATAGACAAGCCAGTCCGAATGCTTTCTGACTTCTAATTAAAACCTCTTTATTTAGGGTTCTTACATTAATCACCCTTTTTTTTTTTTGACTGAGCACAAAAGGGAGGAAGGAAGGAAAGTAGACAGACAGACAGACAGACAAATGGATGGAAGGAAGGCTAATTATCCACCTGAAGCACTGTGAGAAAGACCTACAGTGATCTTGTGCACCATAAGTCATGTATTGATAATTGTATCATATCATATCATACAGCATGTGAGCAGAGCGGTAATATTTCCTCCAAAACGGAGAGTGCCTTTTCTTAAGATTCCTCTGTGCTCGCTCAGTCCTCTCAGGGCCGCTCACTCAACGCAGAATGCTCTTTTTGATATGCTGGTTTGAGAATTTGTTGAAGGCAGGGTAGGTGATTTGGTTCAAAAAAATTTTTGTTATGCTGGTTGAAAATCTCTTCACATCTCGATAGCACTCATTAAGTTAAGTGGTCTCAATGTATTTATATGTATTTATATCATCTGTGGAAGGCGTAGGACCCAAAAAACTTTGTCCAATCAAAATGTTTAGTCCGAACATTACGATAGGCTGTCCTGCCTGCCTATCAAAATATGTATTTGCATACCTTTGCGCACCGTTTACACAGACAAGATGCGTCATCAGCGCATTCAAGAGAGAATGAAAGGCGCTATTATTGTAACATTATGCGCTTTGTACTGTGATGTTTTCTCAGCGGTGAATGAGACATGAGGTAATCTGACAGCGTTGCATTCAATCCTCCACCAATGCCGTCTCTCATCTTGTCGCACATTAGTCTTTGGTCTGCCTGAGCGCGTTCATGTGTTTTGGGGGAGGTGTGGGTTTGCAGAGTGATTACGATTTTGTCTGAAGCACTTGAATCACTCGAATCTCATTGGTGCAATGTCACCCTGTGATGAGTGACGGCGTACCATGGAAGCTATATAAGATACCCAGAACAAAACATCGTCAGCTTCTGACTGGCTTAAGTGAGTCATTCACAGGCATGCCGAAAGTATGGCAAGGTGATGCAGCATCTCATTCCTATCTTAGGGAACCATGGGTACAGTCGTAAACTGAGACGTTCCCTGAGGATCTTGTGGATTGCTTGGGCTGCTCCCTGAACCTCTGGAATGCTGCCACTTGTTTATTGACCTCCTGAAACCTCTCAATGACAGAGTTGACTGTGAAGGTGTTCTGAATGGTTTTTAGTGTATTGTGTGGTATTCTTAAGAGAATGGTTCATCCAAAAATGTATTTGACTTTTTTCTTTTTTTTTTTTTTTGTCCAAACAATAAAAGTCAGTAGGGTCCAGTGCTGTTTTGGATGCCAGTGACTTCCGCAAAAATATGTTCAGATCTGTTCCCACCAAGACAACTGTTCGTTGAAAAATTAGATGCGATACACATTTTAATTTGAATGAACTGCAGTTAATGTGCCTGTTCAGACCGAAATTAACTTTTTAATGCCATCATTGTGTTTTTTTAACTGAGAGCAGTTCTAATCTCTTCCATCATGCTGCGAAGAAAACTGCCCTATCAATAAGAATAATGCCTTTGGTCATGTGCCCGTTGCTGCTGTTGCAGAAAATAATGGATGCTCACAGATTATTTGCTAAGCAACAATAAATAGTATAGGAAGAATTAGACCCGGCTCTTATTCCCTGTACTTTTGTATTTGATGTTGTTAGACATCTAGGTTTTATAGATTACAATAACATAGGTTTCATAGACAATTGGACAAGTTTTTGGGGCAGACCTGACCTGTTGAAAAGAGATGGTCTTCATCCCTCCTGGGGTGGTGCTGCTCTTCTCTCTAGAAATATGGCACATAGTCTTAGAATTTGTACTTGACTAACTGGGGCCCAGGTCAGGAAGCAGACAGACTGGCTAAACTGACCATCTGCTAGCCACCTCACGTCACAGAAGTCAGTTAATTCTCAGCACATAGAGACCCTTTCACTTAGATTTCACACTATAGAGACTGTGTCTGTTCCCCGAACTAGAAAATACAAAAAACGTCCAAAACAATTTAAGAGTAACAATTTAATTGATGTTCAACATAAAAAATGTATATAATACAGAGAAACAAAAGATAAAGCTTGGCTTACTGAATATCAGGTCTCTTTCTATGAAAGCGCTTTGGTAAATGATATGATCACTGATCATAACCTAGATGTGCTCTGTTTGACAGAAACCTGGCTAAAACCAGATGATTACATTATTTTAAATGAGTCTACCCCTAAAGATTAATGTTATAAACATGAGCCACACCCAAAAGGTAAAGGGGGAGGTGTTGCTACAATTTATAACAATATTTTCAATATTTCTCAGAGGGCGGGCTTCAAGTATAACTCATTTGAAGTAATGGTGCTTCATATAACATTATCCAAAGAAACAAGTGTTAATGATAAATCCCCTGTTATGTTTGTACTGGCTACTGTATACAGGCCACCAGGGCACCATACAGACTTTATTAAGGAATTTGCAGATTTTTTATCAGAGTTAGTGGTAGCTGCAGATAAAGTCTTAATTGTTGGTGATTTTAACATCCATGCTGATAATGAAAACGATGCATTGGGATCAGCATTTCTAGACATTCTGAACTCTATTGGGGTTAGACGACACGTGACAGGTCTTACTCATTGTCGAAATCATACTCTAGATTTAATACTGTCACATGGAATTGATGTTAATGGTGTTGAAATTCTGCAGCAAAGCGATGATATCTCAGATCATTATATAGTCTTGTGTAAACTCCATATAGCTAAAACTGTAAATTCTACTCCTTGTTACAAGTATGATAGAACCATCACTTCTACCACAAAAGACTGCTTTGTAAGTAGTCTTCCTGATTTATCGCAAATCCTCAGCATATCCAATAGCTTAGAAAAACTTGATGATGTAACAGAAACTATAGACTCTCTCTTTTCTAGCATTTTAGATACGGTTGCTCCTTTACGCTTAAGGAAGATTAAGGATAAAAGTTTGACACCATGGTATAATGAGCACACTCGCGCCCTAAAGAGAGCAGCCCGGAAAATGGAGCGCAGCTGGAGGAAAACAAAACTAGAGGTATTTCGTATCGCATCGTGGGAAAGTACCCTATCCTACAGAAAAGCATTAAAAACTGCTAGATCTGATTACTTTTCGTCTCTTTTAGAAGAAAACAAACATAACCCCAGGTATTTATTCAATACAGTGGCTAAATTAACGAAAAATAAAGCATCAACAGGCACTGACATTTCCCAACAGCACAGCAGTAATGACTTTACGAACTACTTTAATTCCAAGATCGACACTATTAGAGATAAATTTGTAACGATGCAGCCGTCAGCTACAGTATCGCATCAGATAGTGCCCTATAGATCCCCTGAGGAACAATTCCATTCATTCTCTACTATAGGAGAGGAAGAATTGTATAAACTTGTTAAATCATCTAAACCAACAACATGTATGTTAGATCCCATTCCATCGAAGATCCTAAAAGAGGTGATTCCAGAAGTCATAGATCCTCTTCTGACTATTATTAATTCGTCATTGTCATTAAGATATGTCCCCAAAACCTTCAAACTGGCTGTTATTAAGCCTCTCACTAAAAAAAAAAACAAAAAAAAAACCACAACTTGACCCCAAAGATCTAGTTAATTACAGACCGATCTCGAATCTCCCTTTCTGTCAAAGATACTAGAAAAGGTAGTATCCTCACAATTACATTCCTTCTTAGAGAAAAAAGGGTATCTGTGAGGATTTCCAGTCAGGATTTAGACCATATCATAGTATTGAGACAACAATCATTACAAATGACCTGCTCTTATCATCTGATCGTGGTTGTATCTCTCTATTAGTGCTATTGGATCTTAGCACTGCATTCGACACTATCGACCACAACATTCTTTAGAATAGACTAGAAAACTTTGTTGGCATTAGTGGAAGTGCATTAGCATGGTTCGAATCATACTTATCTGACCATCATCAATTAGTAGCAGTGAATGTAGAGGTATCATACCAATCACAAGTGCAGTATGGAGTACCTCAAGGTTCAGTACTATGGCAGTTACTTTTCACGCTTTTCATGCTTGTTACCCTTGGGAGATATCATCAGTGATCACGGTGTTAGCTTTCACTGTTATGCTGATGATACTCAGCTCAATATTTCTTCGCAGCCCAACAAAACACACCATCCCATATAGTGACTATAGTGACTTGACTTGACCAATTTGAAAAACTAACGGAATGCATAGTCGATATAAAAAACTGGATGACAAGTGATTTCATACTGCTAAATTACTGCTACCTCTGAAAAAACAGAGGTGTTAATTATTTACACCACTTTATTGGGTGGTTGTTCTGCATGCTTAATAAACTCCAGCTGGTTCAAAAATGCAGCAGCTAGAGTTCTTACTAGAACTAGGAAGTATGACCATATTAGCTCGGTACTGTCAACACTGCACTGGCTCACTATTAAACTTCATATAGATTTAAAAATATTGCTAATTACCTATAAAGCCCTGAATGGTTTAGCACCTCAGTACTTGAGCGAGCTCTTATCGCATTATAGTCCTCCACGTCTGCTGAATTCTCAAAACTCTGGGAATTTGATAATACCTAGAATATCAAAATCAACTGCGGGCGGCAGATCCTTTTCTTATTTAGCACCCAAACTCTGGAATAATCTACCTAACACTGTTCGGGAGGCAGACACACTCTGTCAGTTTAAATCTAGATTAAAAACCCATCTCTTTAACCGGGCTTACACATATCACACTAACACATTTCTATTATTCAAATTTGTTAAAGGATTGTTAAGCTCCATTAATTAAGTCAACCAGAACTGGGAACACTTCCCATAACACACAATGTACTTGTTACATCGTAAGAATGGCATCTATGCTAATATTAGTATGTTTCTTTCTTATTCCGAGGTCACCGTAGCCACCAGATCCAGTCTGTATCCAGATCAGATGGTCACTGCAGTCACCCGGATCCAGTCCGTATCCAGCCCAGATGGTGGAACAGCACCTAGAGATGACCTCTACAGCCCTGAATGTCAGCGGAGATCAGGACAACTAGATGAGCCCCAGAGACAGATCACCAGTGAAGACCTTGTCTCCTAGACGGCCATCGGGACAAGACCTCAGGAACTAGATGAGTCCTCTGCACAAACTGCTGGTTCGTCTGGCCAGAGGAGAACTGGCCCCCCGACTGAGCCTGGTTTCTCCCAAGGTTTTTGTTCTCCATTCTGTCACTGATGGAGTTTTGGTTCCTTGCTGCTGTCACCTCTGGCTTGCTTAGTTGGAGACACTTAATTTCCAGTGATATCGTCGAGTTGATTGCACAAATACTATTAGAACTGAACTGAGCTGGATGATGACATCACTGAATTCAATGATGAACTGCCTTTAACTGAAAATTGAGAGTTTACAGGTATATTTGTAATGTGTATCTTTGTTCTTATTTTTTTAATAACAAAGATAAAATAATGACAAAGGTTTTTATCTTCGCCCACTTTAGCCTAAATATCCGCCATTCTTTTTTATATTTTGTTACCTTGTAAAGCTTTGTTTTTAAAAATAGGGAAATTAGTTTGGCTGTAATGCTCAGACAACTTGCAAAATAGTAAACCAACATGACAGAATCATGATAAAATTGTGAATTTTGATATTTCTACATAAAATCGTGATATGATATTTTTGCCATATCGCCCACCCCTAGTCTCTGGCCCCTAGCTATGACTGATATTGGTCATAATATGTGTTACAATAAACACACACAGGAGCTACATTGCACAGCTTTCCATTTCTGATTTCTTGCCATGATGAAGTCAAACAGCATTTTCCTGATTTTTATTCGTTAAGATGTCAAGTCAAGTCACCTTTTTTTACATAGCGATTTTGACAATACAGATTGTGTCAAAGCAGCTTTACAGTATCAAATAGGAAAATAGTGTGTTGGTAATGCAAAAGGACAATAGTACAGTGCTTTATTTTTAGGTACAATAGGTGTATTTAGCAAGAGCATTCAAGAAACTGAAAGAACAAATATAAAAATAAAACACTATATAGATTGATCCTATTAAAGCAACTGGATAAAAGTTTTTCAGTCAAGAGTAGTGAGTGATTTTTCTCTTTGTGTTTTGTTGTTGTATTAATATTAAAGGAATAAGTTACCTAAAAATAAAAATTCTGTCATCTGTCTGTCAATTCTGTCATAGTGTTTTATTTTTAGACCATCATTTACTCACTCAAAAGTTGTTGTAAACCTGAATGAGTTTCTTTCTTCTGCTGAACATAAAAGCTATTTTGAGGAACGTGGATAATAGTATTCCATAGTCTTTTTTTTTTTTTTCTATCATCAAATTCAATGTGGACCAGCAACTTTGTGGTTACCCACATTCTTCAAAATATCTTCTTTTGTTTTCAGCACAAGAAAGAAATTAATACAGGTTTGGGACAACATGTGAATGACTAAATAATTACAGAAATTTAATTCTAGGGTGAACTATCCCTTTAATGACAGTCGGCTGCATGTTGTTGCTTTAAGACCTGCACCTAATATACAGGCACGCGTCCGTTTCTCTACTTTAATTTTAGACATAAAAAACAGTCTATATGTAAACCTTGTGTGTTTTTACAATATTAGCGCAAAAGATAACTTAGCTAAGAAATCAGACCCTGTTTGACAAGCTTTTTAGTGTGCATGCTTCGGGTATCAGAAATAGCGCACGTCAGAACAAGAAGCGAATTTGGGTGATCAAACATCCCGTTTTTCCCGGGACAGTCCCGTATTTCAGCTCTATTTTTAGTGTCCCGACTTATTTTGAAAAAATCATGTTTTGTCTTTACAACTGGGTGATCAGAGCGAGTAGCAGTGTTCTGTCACTCGAGAACAGCCTAATCAAAGGTAACTAAGCTTGTTATTACCATACGATCACAACTCGTTATCAATTAACTTGCAGTAACTAAAGGCGGGATAGGCGGAATCACGCTGAATGACACACAACAGAAACGCTCTCTATGCCACGCGCCCGCGCGATCCCAGTTCTCCGATCAGTTCTCCTTGTGCCTGAATTGTCAAATACACACACAGCTGTCAAAATGTCCATCGTGTGGAGCTTCTCACGTAAATACAGTAGGTTATGGCTTAAGTGAAAGTAAACAGGTGGGTGAAAACCGGATATGTGTCAGTATATTACATTCATTCAGTCTTAAAGGGACAGCAGCCTAATTAAATACTTGTCTGTCTCAATGTTAATCAAACAACAAAAGATCTTAAATAAATGTATACGTTAAACCTACTGTATTAGATAAACGGGTTTATTTAATATTTAATTTGTATCTATTGTATTTGTCTTATGGTTTGTAATTTGCTTATTTATTTTTTATATAAAAATAACTTTGTGTGTGTTTGTGTGTGTGTGTGTGTGTGTGTGTATATATATATATATATATTTAGATATCATGAAGTAAAATTTGGCGCCGCACACGGCAGCCACAGTACTTCGCTCTCCAGTTGTTTTAGTGTTTTTGTTAGTTTTTCCTATTTTTAGTTTTTCAAACACGATCAGTTTCACCAGGAATGAACTGCTGAACATTCGGCAGAACACACCACAAAATCTCCAACCGTTTTTCGATTATTCGGACATTTTGCTGAACATAGTAGTTGGCGGAGCAGCGGCACTGATCAAACGCTTCAGGATGTGCAGATGGGGGAAGTGAGCCGGCAAGCTCGTGAAGCTCAGACAACGCAGATTTCGAACGCCGTTGCCTAGCATCCATCTGTCAAGTCTCCGCTCTCTACCCAACAAAATGGACAAACTTCTTCTGCTCTCCCGGACAAATGAGGATTTCTCACACTCTGCTGCTCTGTGTTTCACGGAAACCTGGCGGAATGACGCCATTCCGGACAGCGCCTTAAATCTGCCGAGTTTCCAGCTGTTCAGAGCGGACCGTGTTGCAGAATCAATGGGGAAATCGCGTAGCGGCAGGACATGCTTTTACATTAATGACAGGTGGTGTACAAATGTAACAGTGTTAAAGAAGATGTGCTGTCCCGATCTAGAGCGCTCTTCATTAACTGTAAACCATTCTATTCGCCACGGGAGTTTCCCTCGTTCATTCTTGTGAGCGTTTACATTCCACCGCAAGTGCACGTGAGCCTGGCTTTGCAAAAACTCGCTGATCAGATCACAGAGACAGAGCAACAACACCCAGACTCTGTTTTAATCATTCTTGGGGACTTTAATAAAGCAAATCTCTCCCGTGAGCTGCCAAAATACAAACAGCATGTTACATGTCCCACCAGAGACTAATATACTGGATCTGGAGACTAATATACTGGATAGACTAATATACTTTTACACAGCAATAAAGGATGCATACCACGAGCAGCTTTGGGGCTCTCTGACCACTGCCTGGTTCATCTTATACCAACCTACAGGCAAAAACTTAAATCTGCTAAACCTGTAGTAAAGACCAACTAAACAGAATTTTTTTTGAAACTGCTATCACCAATCTATATATATATATATATATATATATATAGATTATATATATTAGTTTCTGTGAGGATATATGCATTCCTACCAGGACTTATTTAACATTCAACAATGATAAGCCATGGTTTACTGCAAAACTCAGACATCTTTGTCAGGCCAAAGAGGAGGCCTACAGAAATGGGGACAGAGTCTTTTACAATCAGGCCAGGAACACACTGAATAAGGAGATTAGAGTGGCTAAAAGGACCTACACTAAAAAGTTGGAAAATCAGTTCACTTCCAATGACTTCAGTGAGGAAAGGTCTGAAAGCCATCACCAACTACAAGACACCATCTCCCAGCACTGAGGTGAATCAACAACTTGCTGAAGACCTGAATCTGAATTTGAAACCCCCCACACCCATTCTGACCATCTCTCTACACAACTGTTAACACCTCCTGTACCCCCCTCTCCCCCACTCCTGCACTTCAGATCAGTGAAAAAGATGTGTGCCAGGTCTTCAGAAAGAACAAGAGAAGAAAGGCACCAGGCCCAGACAGTGTCACACCAGCCTGTCTGAAAACCTGTGCTGACCAGCTGGCCCCCATCTTTTCACAGATCTTCAATAGATCTCTGGAGTTGTGTGAAGTTCCTTCCTTCTTCAAACGCTCCACCATCATCCCCGTTCCAAAGAAACCCAAGATAACAGGACTTAACGACTACAGACCTGTGGCACTAATGTCTGCCGTCATGAAGTCGTTCGAAAAACTGGTTCTGGCTTATCTGAAGGACATCACTGGACCCCCTGCAGTTTGCTTACCAAGCAAACAGGTCCATGGATGATGCACGCTACATGGGACTGCACTTCATCCTGCAGCATCTGGACAAATCAGGGACTTATGTGAGGATCCTGTATGTGGACTTTAGTTCGGCCTTCAACACTATCATTCCAACACTCCTCCAGACCAAACTAACCCAGCTCTCTGTCCCTAGCTCTATCTGTCAACTGATCACCAGCTTTCTGACAGATAGGCAACAGCTAGTGAGACTGGGGAAATTCGTGTCTAACAGCCGGTCCACCAACACTGGTGCCCCTCAGGGATGTGTTCTCTCCCCACTGCTCTTATCCCTGTACACCAATGACTGCACCTCTAAAGACCCCTCTGTCAAGCTCCTGAAGTTCGCAGACGACACTACAGTCATCTGTCTCATCCAGGATGGCGATGAGTCTGCTTACAGACAGGAGGTTGAGCAGCTGGCTGTCTGGTGCAGTCTTAACAACCTGGAGTTGAACACGCTCAAAACAGTGGAGATGACCATTGACTTCAGGAGAAACTCCCCTGCACTCTCCCCACTCACCATCATAGACAGCACTGTGGCTGCAGTGGAGACATTCAAGTTCCTGGGATCCATCATCTCTCAGGACCTGAAGTGGGACACTCACATCGACTCCACTGTAAAAAAGGCCCAACAAAGGTTGTACTTCCTTCACAAGCTGAGGAAGTTTAACCTACCACAGGAGCTGATGAAACAGTTCTACTCAGCCATCATCAAGTCTGTCCTGTAAACATCAATTACTGTCTGGTTTGGTTCAGCTACAAAATCAGACATCAGAAGACTACAGAGAATGGTTCAGACTGCTGAAAAGATTATTGGTGCTCCCCTGCCCACCCTCCAAGAACTGTATACATCCAGACTGAGGGTTCAGAAAATCACTCTGGATCCCTCACATCCAAGTTATGCCCCTTTTGAACTTTTGCCATCTGGCCGGCACTACAGAGCCCCAAATACCAGGACACCCAGGCACAAGAACAGTTTCTTCCCCCAGACAATATACCTTATGAACAGTTAAATGTTCCCCACATTATGCAATAAAAATGTGCAATAACCTTATATTTATTTGTTACCACCTCCATCTTAGCACATCCCTGCATCTCATTCTATTCTATTCCATTCTGTCATCTATAGCACAACTGTACATACAATTTATTTATTTTTCAATTTCTGTCTATTTATATTTACATATGTGTATTTTTTATTCTCATCTTATTTTTATTGTCTGTGTGTTGTTGTCTCTGTATACTGGAAGCTTATGTCACTAAAACAAATTCCTTGTCAACAAATTCCTTTGCAATAAAGCTCTTTCTGATTCAGATTCTGATCAAATTTGTTGATGCAAATAATGTACTTTTGTGATTGTGAATAAGTGCAGTGTCCTGTACTGGTGTTGTACAGTATATTGAGACGGAGGACTGCAGAACTGCAACTGACAGAATGTGCGCTGGGGCACAATGCTACGATATTTCTTCAAAAGCAGATCATCAAGACATTTTCATCATCCACGATCAAAAATTATCATATCGCACACCCCTAACTGAGACTAAGAATATTGTAGGGATAGGCAATATCACTTATTTTGTTTCCGATATGATACCCTATACTTTTAAAGGCCAGTATTGTCAATATTGATATCGATGCCGATACAATACTTCTAAACTGAACTTTTAAATTATGAAATGTATTAAATTATTAAATTACTAAGAGTAAAATACAGGTGCGTCTCAATAAATTAGAATGTCGTAAAAGTTCATTTATTTCAGTAATTCAACTCAAATTGTGAAACTCATGTATTAAATAAATTCAATGCACACAGACTGAAGTAGTTTAAGTCTTTGGTTCTTTTAATTGTGATGATTTTGGCTCATATTTAACAAAAACCCACCAATTCGCTATCTCAACAAATTAGAATATGGTGACATGCCAATCAGCTAATCAACTCAAAACACCTGCAAAGGTTTCCTGAGCCTTCAAAATGGTCTCTCAGTTTGGTTCACTAGGCTACACAATCATGTGGAAGACTGCTGATCTGACAGTTGTCCAGAAGACAATCATTGACACCCTTCACAAGGAGGGTAAGCCACGAACATTCATTGCCAAAGAAGCTGGCTGTTCACAGAGTGCTGTATCCAAGCATGTTAACAGAAAGTTGAGTGGAAGGAAAAAGTGTGGAGGAAAAAGATGCACAACCAACCGAGAGAACCGCAGCCTTATGAGGATTGTCAAGCAAAATCGATTCAAGAATTTGGGTGAACTTCACAAGAAATGGACTCAGGCTGGGGTCAAGGCATCAAGAGCCACCACACACAGACGTGTCAAGGAATTTGGCTACAGTTGTCGTATTCCTCTTTTTAAGCCACTCCTGAACCACAGACAACGTCAGCGGCGTCTTACCTGGGCTAAGGAGAAGAAGAACTGGACTGTTGCCCAGTGGTCCAAAGTCCTCTTTTCAGATGAAAGCAAGTTTTGTATTTCATTTGGAAACCAAGGTCCTAGAGTCTGGAAGAAGGGTGGAGAAGCTCATAGCCCGAGTTGCTTGAAGTCCAGTGTTAAGTTTCCACAGTCTGTGATGATTTGGGGTGCAATGTCACCTGCTGGTGTTGGTCCATTGTGTTTTTTGAAAACCAAAGTCACTGCACCCCTTTACCAAGAAATTTTGGAGCACTTCATGCTTCCTTCTGCTGACCAGCTTTTTAAAGATGCCGATTTCATTTTCCAGCAGGATTTGGCACCTGCCCACACTGCCAAAAGCACCAAAAGTTGGTTAAATGACCATGGTGTTGGTGTGCTTGACTGGCCAGCAAACTCACCAGACCTGAACCCCATAGAGAATCTATGGGGTATTGTCAAGAGGAAAATGAGAAACAAGAGACCAAAAAATGCAGATGAGCTGAAGGCCACTGTCAAAGAAACCTGGGCTTCCATACCACCTCAGCAGTGCCACAAACTGATCACCTCCATGCCACGCCGAATTGAGGCAGTAATTAAAGCAAAAGGAGCCCCTACCAAGTATTGAGTACATATACAGTAAATGAACATACTTTCCAGAAGGCCAACAATTCACTAAAAAATGTTTTTTATTGGTATTATGAAGTATTCTAATTTGTTGAGATAGTGAATTGGTGGGTTTTTGTTAAATGTGAGCCAAAATCATCACAATTAAAAGAACCAAAGACTTTAACTACTTCAGTCTGTGTGCATTGAATTTATTTCATACACGAGTTTCACAATTTGAGTTGAATTACTGAAATGAATGAACTTTTCCACGACATTCTAATTTATTGAGATGCACTTGTATGTAATGATACCCACTTTATCTTTATATTTGAAACTCATTGTAACATTCAATACACCTTAATTGCTATTTACAAATAGTTAAAATATGTTTACTATAGTGGTAACAATGGAAATCTACAAATACTACAGTTGAAAATACTTGGTTTCATAACGGGCTGCCAGTGACAGGCTGTTGCACGCATAAAATGCAACCTTATTCTGACAGTGTATGATTTATATTAACATTACAGAATAGAACATGATCAATATTAAAATTAAACAATTTAAATAAATGCAATTGCATTATTGCATTAAAATTATGTAGGCTACAATTTAAATTTGTTTATTGTGAAATAACTCAAAAATATATGTTTTTCTGTCCTCTGATAAGCATTGTTCTGGGCTGCCATTCCCAAAAGCATCATTACTTTCTTGTGATACTTTTGGGAAATGCAGCCCTGTTTGAATGCACTGTCAGAAGTGAGTGAACGCTCTCTGTGATTGATTGGTTCTGTCTTGCAACATTTGTGTTCAGATGAGCAGGAAAATAATTCTATCCTACACAGTTATTCCCTGACATAGGTCATTCTTCCAATTCAATTCAATGTTAAATAAACAAAATCACTGGTAAATAAAACATGCCTTAGTATCGATATTTTTAATTTCAGTATCAATACTTTAGATACTCGCATCAGTATCGATATATATCGATACTTCAGGATCAATATGCCCATCCCTAGAATATTGATTAAAAAAAAAAAAAAAAAAGATATATCAGCATCTTGATAACAAATACCATTACATGGTGCTATATTTCTGCTTTTATAGATGTGCCACCTACTGTCAGAGAGTGAAAAACCATTTTCATTCAGGCCTATCTCCCTTTTTTTCCACATTTGTCTTGTTACATGTTCTCTTTGCCCTGTTTGGACATTTATGTTGAAGTGTTTCCCTTTTACGATGCCCCCTTTTTATCTTGTTAAGCTCATCCCCTTGTGTATAAAAAGTGCTTGTGTTCCACTCGTGGTTTGTCAGTCAATGTCTATGTTCGTGTTTATGCATCCTTTGTGTTCCCTGGCTTCTAGTGATCTGTATGTGCTAACGTCTTTTATTAAACACTCCCTGCATTTAGATCTTCGCCTTTGCCTGCTCGTTCCTCACGTAACAGGTCTGAATAGACAAATTCAAACATTCATGACGGTGTGAACAGGTCTTTATGCATGGCCAACCAACTGTATCTATGTTCACTGCCTGTAATACTGTGGACATTTTGAAAAATCAATCCCTTTCCTTTCAATTCTGTTTTGTTTTAGACTTTGCAGGAAAAATTTCAAAACTTGTTTTCTGCATCATCTACTCTACAGTGATGTAATTTTTGTATGGAATGCTAAAGTGTTTTGTTGTTAACATTAGAAGTGCACTGGGTTTGGAGTTTAGGAGAGATTAGAGCCTTATCAGCAGACCCAGGTGGAATTTGCAGATGGATTTTGTGCAGAATTTTTTGGGGGAAATGGAATAGATAGTAAACATGGTGATATGTCTTAAAATGAGCTGAGTGTACCATGCCCTTACTGGTATCTGAAAACATAATTAAATTAGCCAAAATATGTAATAAGCTAAGTTCAAGGGATGAGGGATGTCGGAAAAACTTTGTGATTGACAGGTAGTGCAATACTGAAGAAATCTGCAGAGCTTTCTCATGCGTTCTGTAGGTGCAGACTCCATGTGAATCTGCTCACATGCTCTCATGCACTAACCAGGTCTGCATTCAGTTCAATTTAAGTGATCATTCACTAAAACAAAACCACTTAATATTCACTCTTTTTCTGTTAACAATAAGGTTTACCTATACCCCAGTCAGCAAACAAATTTGGCCCAGATTTGACATGCATCTGGCACAGCTGGCATTCATCCGGCACTGGCATACAGCATGTGGACCAAACAAGGCCCGGGTTTGGCAGAGGTGGTACCGAGTTTAAAACGGCACACAAGACATGGGCCAGATGTCAAATGTAGTATTTGGCCCAGATGTCAAATATAGATATGTGGGCCACATGAGTATGGCCGATCTTGACTCACATTTAAAATCCATTTAAAATATTTTTGAGTAAAATGCCAATGTTTTCCCATACAGAAAGGTAATATTTTCACATATATGTGAAACACTGTTAAATATATTGAAATATATTTTGAAAATATATTTTTAAAATGCATAACATAAATCTCATGTTGTGTTTAATTGTGTGTGTTTACATGTGAAATTATATTCATGCCTCATATGATATTATATGATATATGATATTATATAGTATATTACAGAATAGTATATCCTGTTGTTATATATATATATATATATATATATATATATATATTCATCTGCCATTCATCCGGCACTGGCATACAGCATGTGGGCCAAACATGGCCCGGGTTTGGCAGAGGTGGTACCAGGTTTAAGACGGCGCACAAGACATGGGCGAGATGTCAAATGTAGATATGTGGGAAACATAAGTATTGCCAATCTTGACCCACATTTAAGATCCATTTCAAATATTTTTGAGTAAAATGCACTGTTAAATATATTGAAATATATTTTGAAAATATATTTTTAAAATGCATAACATAAAGCTCATGTTGTGTGTTTAATTATGTGTGTTTACATGTGAAATTATATTCATGTCTCATATGATATTATATGAGATATGATATTATATAGTATATTATAGAAGAGTATTGTTTTATTTATATACAACTGACTTCAAACAATGTTTTGCATTCATTGCTTTCATATTCTCATTCCATTTACAGTTTGATGTAGGCCTACTAAACAATACATGATGAAGTTTCAGGAGATTGTATTTGACTTTTATGTACTATTTATGTAAATGCATAACTTTGATGTGTTTTAGGCCATGTTGGTCGATCAGAAGCCTGGAAAAGTTTCCAGTAGGCGGAGATAACAGGCTCCGTCGTCACAAGCCAAAAACTCCGGTTTTGCTGTCTACACGATAACACTGCAACCGGAGTTTTTGAAAATCTTCACCCTGGCAGGAGTTTTCAAAATGTTCGGTTTCAGTGACCTGGTGCAGCGTTTGCGTGAGGACGAATGGCCAAACCGCATAGAAAAAGCTGCGGTTTTGAAAATAACCGCGTTCATGTGGACAGGGCCAATGGGTGCGCGCGGAGCGGAGGAGGTTACCATGGTAACAGGGCGTCAACTCACTCACCTGACAAGTAGCGAGAGTCCGTCTCTCTGCTGTTGTCACTGCATTCAGGTAAGTTTAGTCCCTAAAGTTACACAAATAATACATACAACCGTTCCTGACACTTTCTTACATGTAATTGACACGTTTCTGTTGAATCTTTACTTTACAGGAATGGTTTAGTGTCTTCAAAAAGACTAGCTATAGAGGCTAACTAGCTAGAGTGGCTAACAATTAGAGTGGGGGGGTGAAATGATGTGTGGCCAAGTACGGTGAACCATACTCGGAATTTGTGCTCTGCATTTAACCCACACACAGTAGTGAACATACATCTGGAGCAGTGGGCAGCCAATGCCCGGGGAACAGTTTGGGGTTCAGTGCCTTGCTCAAGGGTCTCACCTTAGTCGTGGTTTTGAGGGTGGAGAGAGTGCTGGTTATTCACACCCCCACCTACAATCCCTGCCGGACCTGAGACTCAAACCCACAACCTTTGGGTTACAAGTCCAACTCTCTATCCATTAGGCCACGACTGCCCCCTTAGAGGTACGCTTATAGATTTGAGCTCTTATTAATTACTTTTGAGCTTTTAAGCAACTTTTATGTGTAGATGAGTGGTTTTGATAGTTTGTAAATGTTTTGCTGGTACTTTGTCAATAGATAAATGGAAGTCACTATGAGCTAATTAATTTAACCTAAAAGTCTGCACTGTGGGGTCAGTCGGTGATGTCACTTACATGAACTAATGGGCTGAAACTATTTCAAACACGTCTTGAACTTTCATTGCAAACAAATATTGCTAAATTGTACTGTGATTTCAGGAACGTCAGAAAAAAAAAACCTAAAACAGGAAGTTACAAGAAAATTTGTAATGGAAACTGCTGACAGAGATGCAGGAAAAACAGGTGATCTGAGAAATCTTATTAAATAACTTTATATGCATTTTTCACAATATATTTCAACTATATCATCATGCATTTCACTTAATTTCTAACGATTATCGTCAATTTGATTTCATAGATACTATTTAAACTAAACTGAGCTAGACAATGACATCTCTGAATTTAATAATGAAATGCCTTTAACTGAAAATTGAGTGTTTAATCTTATTATTATACATTACTGACACTCTATCCTCCAATTTGATACTGTTAAGTGCTTTGAGACAATCTGTATTGTTAAAAGCGCTATATAAATAAAGGTGACTTGACTTGACATTTGTAAAACCTAAAAATATGAATTCTGGTATCTTAAGATTTTTTTGTATGTTTTGTATATTATTATTATTATTATTATTATTATTATTATTATTATTATTATTATTATTATTATTATTATTATTATTATTATTATTATTATTATTATTATTATTATTATTATTATTATTATTATAGGCCATGGGAGCTTTCCTGTAGCTCAAATAGTAGAGCATGGCGCTAGCAACGCCAAGATCATGGGTTTGATTCCCAGGGAAAGCAAGAGCTGATAAAATGTAAAAAACTGAATCTTGAACGCAATGTAAGTTGCTTTGGATAAAAGCGTCTGCTAAACGCATAAATGTAAATATTATTTCTGCATTTCACCTCGCTGTAGTTTGTTTATTTATAATAAACCTGACATTGTATACTACATATTCTTGGCTATGTGACATATTGTTCCTATTCTTCCATGCTGATGGCTGTGCTGCAGAGCTGGAGCGGAGCGGATCTCCTGTCGAAGAACATCTCCAAAGCGCCATGAACCATCTGACTAGTAAGTAACACCTCAAACATTCAAAAGTTTATCAAATATTCAAAAAAATATATCAAATAAATATCAAATATTTCCTGCATGTCCTACAAGGCCATCTTGTTTAATTCCGCTCCGAGAACACTTCATACACAACAACCTACAGAGGGGTCCATCATAATTCGAAAAAAGACACAGATGATAATAAAAAAGTTCTTTGAAATTAAAATTAATAACGGTAAGACAGAACCAGAGTACTGTGAACGTACCTCACTTCAAACTGTAACGGTCTGTATGTATATTATTTTCTAAACTTTAAATGTAGTGAAGTGTTTGTTCAAGTAGACTTTGTTGCTTGTGGAAACCTCACGCGAGCCTGAAAGGTACTTAAAACTTAAAATATTATTTGCACTCTTGAAGACTGTTCACCAAAGACTAAATTTCAGTCCAGCAGAATTTTCTGCACACTTCACCACTGAGGCCAAAATGAGCATTGTGAATGTAAGAGCCTCACACTACATTGTTTGTTTGAATTGTATTTCAGGGGAGTTCGTGAAGACAGATAACCTGTACAGAAGTCAGTTCCAGATCCAGCCTCCACACCGGACTTCTCACTCACAAGGATTGCTGTCTACTAGATAGTATGTGTACTCGTCAGACTTAGGTGCATGCAGATATTATTCAGGGACATGAACACTTGAATATTGCAAAAATAGAGAAAGTACCTTATTTAAGAATTGTGTTAATTGCGTAAACATTAATATATATATATATATATATATATATATATATATATATATATATATTAATGTTTACAAAAATAGAGAAAGTACCTTATTTAAGAATTGTGTTAATTGCGTAAACATTAATATATATATATATATATATATATATATATATATATATATATATATATATATATACACACATTTTTTTATGTTTTTTTTTGTTGTTGTTGTTTTCCAAAGCACCTAAAAGCCAATTCACACTGCCATACTCCAACAGGGTGAACACACTGACCAAGCAAAACAAATAACCATGTTTTTTTTAATAGTTTTTCTTTTATAGTTTTTGTGGAAGTGTGAACTGACCATAATGCTGTATGATAGGTGTGAGATTCATTCAACTTGGTTTGCTGATTAAACATGATTAAATATTTGTTCAGAATATTGTCGTTGTTGTGACTATTCATCTGGGAGGGGTTGTATCAATTGGCTTGGTTATGTTTTTGTCGAGGCTGACATGTAGAACCCATCTGGTCCAGCGTATATGACCAGAATAGGGCCAGCTATGGTCATACAGGTATGGTCATACAGGACCTCAGATCCCACATAGCAGTTTTTCTCTGGCCCAATTCAGGGCCAGTTATGGGTAATTATCTTGGCTGAGACTTGGGCCAGTTATGGCCCATGTGTGGCTCTTGTCTGGAATCCAGACCTGGTCCGCACTAGGACCGTCATTCATTGCGGTATGTGGGCCAAGCAAAAGCTGCGGTATGTGGGCCGGAGCTGGGCCAGAGAAAAATTGCTATGTGGGACAGAGCCAGAAACAAAGGGAATCATCCGGCTGCTGGGAATAGAAAGTAAGAAGACAGACAGCATAGGTTAGAATAGGGTGACCATACGTACTCTTTTCCCTGGACATGTCCTCTTTTTGGACCTACAAAAAAAATGCGTCCAGCCAGGATTTCTTAATCGCCCAAAATGTCTGGCATTCGGCTGTTTTCTTAATCCTGCTCCCGCTGAATTTCTGACCATTGCCGCCTGCTCCACTCTTTTAAACTTTCTAATTTTGTATAATTTGGTGCATCAGGGAGCCACTATCTGTATGCGGTGTATTTAAATATTTTTGAATGAGCGTTTGAGCTGTTTACTTTCACTTTCGACTTCGCGATCACACGCACTCTGTGTAAAGGGGGCACATCTTACAAGATCAGATATTTGTCAATGAGCTCAGGATCTGTTGAGCAGCAAATACTCACGCATGGTCTTGTCAGTCATCTCTCCTTATTCTCGACCTGTCCTGTGATCAGTCAAATCTGACTCCTGCAGCTCTTGTTGGATGCAGGGTTGCCAAGTTTGCGTTTTTTTCCACAGAATTGGGCTACTTGGGCCACTGTTGACATGGGTTGATTTTCCCAAGTGGGTTAAAGGTTTGAAATATTGCATATATTTACTTTTGACTGAAATGTATGGTGGCCGAGAGAGCTCAACACGATACAACTTCAGAAAACACATGCAAATAGAAAAAGCACCTGCAAATCAAGAAAACACCTTCACCAATTTGACAGCAGGTGCTGCAAATGCTCACACCACAAACAAATAAAGAAACGCACTGCAAATGCTCACAACCAAATAAAGAATTTTATTTGCAGCGCGTTTCTTTGTTTGGTTGTGCTGTGAGTATTTGCAGTGTGTTTCTTTATTTGGTTGTGTTGTGAGCATTTGCAGTGTGTGTGTTGTCAAATTGATGAAGTTGTTTTCTTAATTTGCAGGTGTTTTTTTTTTGTTTTTGTTTTTTTTTATATTTGCAGGGTGTTTCTTTATGTGGTTGTGTTGTGAGCATTTGCAGCACATGTGTTGTAAAATTGACGAAGTTGTTTTCTTAATTTGCAGGTGTTTTTTTTTTTTTTTGAGCTCTCTCGGCCACTGTAGAAATGCTTGTATTGAGACATTTTGCGTTCTACCTATCATAAAACTTTCATGGACTTTTACATTAACTGTTCCCTCCTGGTGGAATGACCTGCCCAACTCAATCCAAGCAGCTGAGTCCTTCATATTTTCAAGAAACGGCTGAAAACACATCTCTTTCATCTTCATTTGACCCTCTAACTCTAGCACTCTCTATTCTAATGCTAATTCTAATTTTATCTGCTTTTTTAAATTAAAAAACTTGACCCTCTAACATTTGTACTCTATTCTATTTCTATTCTAACTACTTGTTTTATTTATAAAGAAAAAAGAGCCTAACACTAGCATTCTCTATTCTTTCTCTATTCTTTCTACTTATTTTCTTTTTATTTATTATAAATAATGACCTTCTAACACTAGCATTATCTAGTCTTTTTTTGTTCTATGTACTTGTGTTATTTTTATTTATTATAAAAACAAAATAAGCAAACAAAATAAGCAAACAAACAAAAAAAAAATCTTGCTAAGTATACTGTTAGGCAAAGCCCCACCCCCTACTATCCTCTTTTTGGAAAACTAAAATATGGTCACCCTAATGCAGTAACTAATGGTACTGTGATGCTATTTGCATTCCAACAGTGGTGTTGAACCACATAAAAAACATGGTAAAATGGTGGAGCATATGTAGGCCTACTTGTATTTTTAAAAAACTGAGTCTGATCCCAACTTGTGGAATTTTTATACCACTGTATACTCTGCTGTATAAACAGCATTTCTTCACAAAATAGCTTCTGTTACTTAAAAAAAAATGTAATGCTAGCTAGTTAGCTATAGCTAAAAACCACACTGTTGATTGAATTATGATTGAGTCTATTCTCAGCCCTTGAATGCAACACGAATCACACTTATAAGAATCGATATAGGCTAGTGGTTTCATCAGTTAGTGTGCTATTGGGGATCAGTAAAATAACTGATGGTCAAGAGCACAACTTTGTCAAACATATTTTATCCTCCAGTAGCCATCAGTGGTCAAAGGATGGAGAGGCAATATATGGTTTTGAGAGAATATATAGCATTTCACTGGGTGTGCTGAACTTTCCAGACAGTAGTTGATTTAGATGCAGAATGCAACAGCTGCATGTTTGAGGTTATTTGGAAAAAGCTGGAAAATTAAACAGGGTTAACCCGTTTTTGAAGCCGTACAGAGAAGTGACATAATGCAAGTCTTCCCAGCATCACCATATATGCTTTTTGCTCTATTCTAATAATTAGTTATTTGACAGATACTTCTAAGGCAATTTACAAGTTATGACATTACACAGTCCACCAGGAGCAATATGAGGTGAGGTGATTTACTTAAAGGCACAATAGGGACTTATCAGAAATGACCACCACTGTGTTTAGAACCTAAAAATTTAGTTACCAGTGATTAACTAAGTTGTAGCCCCGTGGTTGAATCAGGGGTTCATTAATCATGGATTACTGATGTCACTCAACTGAAGAAAAGATTGCAACTATATACCAACACAAAGGCCAATACATGATATGTCACGCTAAACCTTTTTTTTTTTTTAAATTTGAGCACTTTTGAGCACTTAACTCCACCCTTACCCTTAAACTTAACTTCTCGACAATAATATGTTACAGGTCAATGAAAAAAAAAAAAAGGAATATTAATCACAATAAGTCCTAGGAGTTTTTTTTTTTTTCTTTTCTTTTCTGAAAGATTTTTTGATGGTTTAATAATTCCTTTTAATTTAAAACCATTGTATCAAGTTTCTCATTCAAATATGATTGCATCATGTTAAACTGACTTGAAGGGGATACTTTTTGGCTTAGCTTGATATTTTCATTTCAAAAGAACATCTTTCACTCAAGCAGCTCAAAATAAGTTTTACACTTCCCATCATATGTTGTACAGTGTTGGATACATGGGGAGAGAAAAATGTTTAAATAAAGTGTTATTTAATGCATTTCTTTAGCAAAATGAGAAAATAGGGAGATTTGTTAATGTCTAATGTTCTATTCTTTTAAAAGACTTCTGTTATGCCGGTGTTTATTGGCGAGTTACCATTATGGTGAAGTGTGGAGCATGTGCTTGGGTTGAGGAGCTGCTAAAAATAATTCAAATTGCTTTAATAAAAAGCAACTCCATTGGGAATGTTACGGATGTAAACAGTACTGCTACATCTAACATCATATGTGTAAAGTAAAGTTCTATTTAACTTGCTAGTATGTTGTTATATCACTTTGCAAGAACCTGAATGGACAGTGGTTCTACACAAAACATGTCATCTCTACTCAAATACTTTATGTAGGATGAACTAAAGTACTGAGTAACTGAGTAAACTCAACCAAAATTAGACATGTCCAAATAACTTGATTCAATCACATAGAACCACTGTCCATGACTGAATCATGTTCAGCCAAAACTTTTTTTATTTTTTTATTTTTTTTCATTAATTTGCTACTACATGTCAACTACTGTATGTTTTATTAGAGTATTAGTAGACTCTTGCAGTAGGTTAGGATCAGGGTTAGTAGAATAAGTTCACATGTAATTGCAAGGTTACTCATAGTCATTAAAATGTCTTTTGGGGGACCATCAAAAAAAGGGTTAGCAGAGCAGACAGTCTACTAATACTCTAATGGCTGATAGTTGACATGTAGTTGCAAAGTTACTTATAACTGGTAGAATGTCTAAAGCTGACTATCAAAACAAAGTGGCACCACTAGCTCTATCATAACAAAAATACTAATTAGAGGTCTGGGTTCAGGTTCGGGTTCATTCAAATAAATGTGATCTACTGCACTACTTCATCTCTGTGTCTGATTTAAACCAGGCTAGATGCTAGAATATGGAATGCCAAACCTGCTATAATTAGAAATAAATAAATAAATAAATAAATAAATGTACAAAGAAATGTAAAAAAGCAAAAATAAATGAATAAATAAATAAATAAACAAATATATATATATATATATATATATATATATATATATATAAATAAATAAAGTAAAAAGGCAAAAATAAATAATTATTTATAATTTTGTTTCCTTATTTATTTATTTTATTTTTTCCTCATTTAGTTATTTTTTTCTTTTTTATTTATACATTTATTTATTTCCACTTTTATTTATTTTCACATTTATGTATTTATTTACGTATTTATTTATTTATTTATTTATTTATTTATTCATTTATTTCCACATTTATTTATTTCTACATTTATTTATTTTCACATTTATTTATTTCTATATTTCTTTGTCTATAGGGTAATGAGGAGGGCGTGTTTTACCTCAGGAATAGCAATCGAGCCAGAGTAGTCTAGGGGTAAGCTTTGAGGCCACAGTGACACCTTGTGGTGACCAAACGAAGTACAAGAAATGTAGCCTACATGACGCGCCTGCTAATAGTGTGGGATGAATTACTTAGATGGGCAATATGGCCAAAATCTTATATCAGAGGGTTATTATTTCAGTTTCACGTGGGGAGTTGTTTCGGCTGGGAAGCGTGCAATCTGTGATTGCATTTGCTGAAGCTCGCGAAGCGTGCAATCGCTTTCTTATGCGCTGTTTTTTTAGGTTTCACTTTCAACACATACAACGCATGTTGATATGTTTATATATGATTATAATGGGTTCTCTTGGCGTAGACACGGCTTTAGATATGGATTAATCACACGTTTTAGGATGGAAATATCCAGAATTAGATCAGACAAAAGGTGTCCATGGGAACGGAGCTAGTGAAACACACGCCATGCATTGTAGCCTAAAACATGTTTAATATTTGCGACTGACACCAACGATTGTATGCGGCTACAGTGGAAATGGAGTTCACTGTCAAATATCATTCAGCATTCATTTTGAAATTTTGTCAAATATTTTTTTCTTAATTACAAGAAAAAAAAAACTCTGTTGTTCTTGTTGTGATTTATTTCTTGTTTTTTTTTTCCATTTAATTCATGAGATAACACTGCAAATTAAATGGTTTCATTTTTTTTCTGCAGTCGAAGAAAGTACAGCCTAAATTATGTCGGTGATTTCTCTCATTTTAAAAGATTATCAATTTTTTTTTTCGATCTACAGTCTAATAAAATAAATTAGCCTATAGATCTAAAGCCTACAGGCTAATTTCATTCTTTCTATATAACTTCTATTCTTTCTTTCCAATTCTGACTCCAAGCTTTTGAATGGTTATAGTATATAAATACTGATCTTTGGATATTTCTATTCATCAAAGAATCATGAAAAAAAATCTACTCAACTGTTTTAAATATTGATGATAATAATAATAATAATAATAATAATAATAATAAATGTTTCTTGAGCAGCAAATCAGAATATTAGAATGATTTCTAAAGGATCATGTGACACTGAAGAGTAATGATGCTGAAAATTTAGCTTAGATAACCAGAATAAATAACATTTTAAAATATATTAAAACAGAAATCAGTTATTTGAAATAGTAAAAATATTTCACAATTTTACTGTTTTTGCTGTACTTTGGATCAAATAAATGCAGGCTTGGTGAGCAGAAGAGGCTTCTTTAAAAAACATTAAAAATCTTCAAAAACTTTTGACTGGTAGTGTATATTTGTAACAACTGGATCATTTGTATTAACAAGCACCTACCCCCTTAGTGCCCGTTTTTTGGTTTGGGCCACTGTCCCTCAAAATGTCTGTGCACGGCCCTGCTCACAACACAACCAAATAAAGAAACACTGCAAATAGAAAAAAAAAAAACACCTGCAAATTAAGAAAACAACTTCATCAATTTGACAGCACGTGCGCTGCAAATGCTCACAACACAACCAAATAAAGAAACACACTGCAAATACTCACAGCACAACCAAACAAAGAAACTAAATAAATTCTTTATTTGGTTGTGTTGTGAGCATTTGCAGTGCGTTTCTTTATTTGTTTGTGTTGTGAGCATTTGCACCACCTGCTGTCAAACTGATGAAGATGTTTTCTTCATTTGCTGGTGCTTTTTCTATTTGCATGTTTTCTGAAGTTGCAGCGCGTTGAGTTCTCTCAGCCACGTAAGCATCGGAATTAATGCAAAACCTATTCAAGACACATTGCTGTGACATTTATTAGGAACACCAACATAGCAGGATAGCTAATGTTTTCTGTTATATTAAGCACAAACTAAGAAAAGTAAAACAAACCTTAATGTTTCAATAGCTTCAATTACGTCACAATACTGTAAATATTTGTTTTAAAACAAATACCAGGAAGGCCAGCCAATGGATATCACACAAGCAACGTGCAAATTTTGCGCAAGAGTTATGCGTGAACCTCTTAATCTCAGTCAATTCACTAGAAAGTGAAAGTAAAAACTGACGGCGCTTTCTGCATCTGACGCTGCATTAACAGCGCATATTCTCTCAGAGACGACGAGAGACAAATCTATTTCATATGTTGATAACGGTACATAGCTAAATGTTTTAATTTACTCCTTTAATATTTCTCTTGTGGCCCGAACATAGGCTAGTGGGAAAAAATAATAATAAAAAATAATAAATAAAGAGAGAAGAAACATATTTCATACTAAATATAACTAAAGTGTATAAAATTATTTTATTCAGAAATGTCATGTTTGTGATCTTTTTTTTATTATTTGTTAATTCGTTATTTAAATTAATAGGTCTAGTCACAGCTTATTAAAATATATATATATAAAAATAAAAAAAATAGGCTAATCTTCTAATCTGTGAGGATGACTGGCAACAGCTGGTCTTAAATTCTTTAGACACTGCACACCAAACGACTTTGAACACCGACTGAAAACACTGACTGAGATCAAATGACATTCATAATCGGCCTGACAGTAGTGTTTCCCGGCTTCAGAATGAACCGGTTTGCTCGTGGAACTGAAAAGTCTTACCGTTACATGCGGACTGATGGACGGGCTCTCTCCCTCATCAGTGCGAGTTTGTAAAAGTCTTTTTAACAGAATTATGCATTGCTGCTGTTTTTCTAACATTTTCTAACACACAGCTGCAAATTACAGTCCAACTGAATGGGTGAACACGCACAAATTCACAGGTGCCCGAAACAGCCTGGCACTGTAATTTCCTTATCCATTTGATGTAAAACTATTATATTTAATGACTACATATATATATATATATATATATATATATATATATATATATATATATATAATTTTATTTCGTCATATTTGTGGTTTATGATTTATTGATTTATGAAAATTTTGTTTTATAGAATAGCTAGGGTATTTGTTATGTTCGTATTGCTTATGACGAAAATTCATTGGCCTAGCCTATTTGTTATGAAGTTGATTTAAATTCTTCATAACAAATTTTAAGAAGTTAGTTAAGAAAGAATGAAATTAGCCTGTAGGCTTTAGATCTATAGGCTAATTTATTTTATTAGACTGCAGATCGAAAAAAAAAATATTCTTGATAATCTTTAAAATGAGAGAAATCACCAACATAATTTAGGCTATACTTTCTTCGACTGCAGAAAAAAAAACGAAACCATTTAATTTGCAGTGTTAACTTATGAATTAAACGAAAAACAAGAAATAAATCACAACAAGAACATTAGAGTTTTTTTTTTCTTGTAATCGAGAAAAAATATTTGACAAAATTTCAAAATAAATGCTGAATGATATTTGACAGTGAACTCCATCTCCACTGTAGCCGCATACAATCGTTGGTGTCAGTCGCAAATATTAAACATGTTTTAGGCTACAATGCATGGTGTGTGTTTCACTAGCTCCGTTCCCATGGACACCTTTTGTCTGATCTAATTCTGGATATTTCCAGCCTAAGACGTGTGATTAATCCGTATCTAAAGCCGTGTCTACACCAAGAGAACCCATTATAATCAGTTGATGCTGTGACTGCCCACACGGGAAGTGACGCGAGGCGACAAATCTTCTACAGTAACTGATGCCTCGTTCTATGCCGAATCTTGGAAACATGCACTGTATGTGTTGAAAGTGAAACCTAAAAAAACAGTGCATAAGAAAGTGACTGCACGCTTCACGAGCTTCAGCAAATGCGCGCAATCACAGATTGCACGCTTCCCAGCCGAAACAACCCCCCACGTGAAACTGAAATAATAACCTGTGATATAAGATTTTGGCCATCTAAGTCATCCATCCCACACTATCAACAGGCGCGCCATGTAGGCTACATTTCTTGTACTTCGTTTGGTCACCGCAAGGTGTCACTGTGGCCTCAAAGCTTACCCCTAGACTACTCTGGCTCGATTGCTATTCCTAATAAGGTAAAACACGCCCTCCTCATTACCCTACAGACAAAGAAATGTAGAAATAAATAACTGTGAAAATAAATAAATGTAGAAATAAATAAATGTGGAAATAAATAAATAAATAAATAAATAAATACATAAATACATGAATGTGAAAATAAATAAAAGTGGAAATAAATAAATAAATAAATACATGAATGTGAAAATAAATAAAAGTGGAAATAAATAAATGTATAAATAAAAAAAGAAAAAATAACTAAATGTGGAAAAAAATGAAAAAAATACATAAGGAAATAAAATAAAAAACATTTATTTTTGCTTTTTTACTTTTCTTTGTATATTTATTTATATATTTATTTACTTATTTTAGTTTTTACATGTCTTTGCACATTTATTTATTTATTTATTTATAATTATGGCAGGATTGGCATTCCATACTAGAACCTTGATGAATCTGTTTCTTTGTATTTGTTTACTGACTGTTGCATGCAATTGTGAAATACAGTATATTTTAAAAATTTGGCTATTCGTTGTGAAATCCGATTTCGGGTTCGGGTCGGGTTCGGTCTCTAAATTTAACATTGCTGATCAGGTCGTGTCAGGTCGAGTTGGATTGGGTTAGGTGATCTCGGGTATGGGCCAGGTTTGGCCTTCAATTTAAACCTGTGCAGACCTCTAATACTGATGTCTTTTGCACCTTTTACAGACACACCAGCCTTTCCCTTACTCACCCAGCCATCAGAGACACAAACTACATTACCCAACACTCTTCATATATATCAACTGAGAATTACCTACCGTAAGTCTCAAAGATATTCAGTTATGCGATTGCCTCATCTCCTAGTCTTCAAAGTCATCGAAGTCATCCTTGTCTACCTCCTTGTGTATGTGTGCCAAGCAAAAATCAAAGTTATCTGCACAGTTATTTACCCTGCTCTTCAGTACTCACCTGCCTTCCATTGTGTTCCCCTGTCGGTTTTAACCCTCTGGGGTCTGAGGTCATTTTGGGACCCTTGAGATGTTTTGACATGCCATGATATTTGTGTATTTCAGCTACTTAAAACATACTATTGACCAACATGTAATTTTTTTGTATTCAGCACAAACTGTGCTACAATGATATGTGACCAAGATGGATGTACATGTTTGCATCTTTTAGAAAAAAAATATTATGCATGGTTAGTAAGTTTTGGGAAAAATAAATAAAACCCACACTAAATAGTTCTGAATAAGACTTTGCAGTAATCAGTCATGTAGGCTAGAATATTTACTTCAAAAATATGTGAAAATCATTCTGCTTACTCATTCACAGAAAACAATATATTGATTTAAATTTTTAAAGACATGTTTTGTGATCAAAAGCCTATATGCGAGGGAGTGGCAATGGCCTTGAATATTAAGTGATTCTCCCCTGAGAGACAAAGGGCCCTCCCTTAATGGCCCATCAGTGTGACTGTGACTTTGAGGCAGGTAAGAGAGAATGTGAGGAGATTGACAAAAAATGTTTTGTTTTTTTTTCTAATTATTTGTATTTTATTTACAACACAGTATAATCAAAACATATATAATGAAGGTCAAAGACACATTATTGTGCACACTGATCTAACCACAGAGATGTGAACAGACTTTGAGTCATTCCTGCAACAGATTCTGTTCAACAAGTGAAACAAGTAAATCATGCCTGATTCTTCTTTCCATGGATTCAAGAAGAAAAAAATAAAAACATAATCAGTAGTCAAGGAGCTTGTTTTACCATAGAATATCAGTGTAGTTGAACATCTGATGTTGGTACAGCGCTCTCAAAAGAAAACAGTTTGAAGAGAGATCAGGATTCATCTGTGGTGCAGGTATCTGATTCAATAAAATATAAGCAATCAGAAAAAGGTGAGGTGGTATGGATGCCCAGGTTTCTTTGACAGTGGCCTTCAGCTCATCTGCAGTTTTTGGTCTCTTGTTTCTCATTTTCCTCTTGACAATACCCCATAGATTCTCTATGGGGTTCAGGTCTGGTGAGTTTGCTGGCCAGTCAAGCACACCAACACCATGGTCATTTAACCAACTTTTGGTGCTTTTGGCAGTGTGGGCAGGTGCCAAATCCTGCTGGAAAATGAAATCAGCATCTTTAAAAAGCTGGTCAGCAGAAGGAAGCATGAAGTGCTCAAAAATTTCTGGGTAAATGGGTGCAGTGACTTTGGTTTTCAAAAAACACAATGGACCAACACCAGCAGATGACATTGCACCCCAAATCATCACAGACTGTGGAAACTTAACACTGGACTTCAAGCAACTTGGGCTATGAGCTTCTCCACCCTTCCTCCAGACTCTAGGACCTTGGTTTCCAAATGAAATACAAACCTTGCTCTCATCTGAAAAGAGGACTTTGGACCACTGGGCAACAGTCCAGTTCTTCTTCTCCTTAGCCCAGGTAAGACGCCTCTGACGTTGTCTGTGCTTCAGGAGTGGCTTAACAAGAGGAATATGACAACTGCCAAAGTAGCCAAAGTAGCTATGACAAGTAGCCAAATTCCTTGACACGTCTGTGTGTGGTGGCTCTTGATGACTTGACCCCAGCCTCAATCCATTCCTTGTGAAGTTCACCCAAATTCTTGAATTGATTTTGCTTGACAATCCTCATAAGGCTGTGGTTCTCTCGGTTGGTTGTGCATCTTTTTCTTCCACACTTTTTCCTTCCACTCAACTTTCTGTTAACATGCTTGGATACAGCACTCTGTGAACAGCCAGCTTCTTTGGCAATGAATGTTTGTGGCTTACCCTCCTTGTGAAGAGTGTCAATGATTGTCTTCTGGACAACTGTCAGATCAGCAGTCTTCCCCATGATTGTGTAGCCTAGTGAACCAAACTGAGAGACCATTTTGAAGGCTCAGGAAACCTTTGCAGGTGTTTTGAGTTGATTAGCTGATTGGCATGTCACCATATTCTAATTTGTTGAGATTGTATTGAATTGGTGGGTTTTTGTTAAATGTGAGCCAAAATCATCACAATTAAAAGAACCAAAGACTTAAACTACTTCAGTCTGTGTGCAGTGAATTTATTTAATACACAAGTTTCACAATTTGAGTTGAATTACTGAAATAAATTAACTTTTCCACGACATTCTAATTTATTGAGATGCACCTGTATGTATATATATATATATATATATATATATATATATATATATATATATATATATATATATATATATATATATACACACACAGTGGGGCATAAAAGTATTTAGTCAGCCACCAATTGTGCAAGTTCTCCCACTTAAAAGGATGAGAGAGGCCTGTAATTTTCATCATAGGTATACCTCAACTATGAGAGACAAAATGAGAAAAAAAAATCCAGAAAATCACATTGTAGGATTTGTAAAGAATTAATTGGTAAATTCCTCGGTAAAATAAGTATTTGGTCACCTACAAACAAGCAAGACCACTGATAATCTCCCTCGATCTGGGGCTCCACGCAAGATCTCACCCCGTGGGGTCAAAATGATCACAAGAACTGTGAGCAAAAATCCCACAACCACACGGGGGACCTAGTGAATGACCTGCAGAGAGCTGGGACCAAAGTAACAAAGGCTACCATCAGTAACACACTGCGCCACCAGGGACTCAAATCCTGCAGTGCCAGACGTGTCCCCCTGCTTAAGCCAGTACATGTCCGGGCCCGACTGAAGTTTGCTAGAGAGCATTTGGATGATCCAGAAGAGGATTGGGAGAATGTCATATGGTCAGATGAAACCAAAATAGAACTTTTTGGTAAAAACTCAACTTGTCGTGTTTGGAGGAGAAAGAATGCTGAGTTGCATCCAAAGAACACCATACCTACTGTGAAGCATGGGGGTGGAAACATCATGCTTTGGGGCTGTTTTTCTGCAAAGGGACCAGGACGACTGATCTGTGTAAACGAAAGAATGAATGAGGCAATGTATTGTGAGATTTTGAGTGAAAACCTCCTTCCATCAGCAAAGGCATTGAAGATGAAACGTGGCTGGGTCTTTCAGCATGACAATGATCCCAAACACACTGCCCGGGCAACGAAGGAGTGGCTTTGTAAGAAGCATTTCAAGGTCCTGGAGTGGCCTAGCCAGTCTCCAGATCTCAACCCCATCGAAAATCTTTGGAGGGAGTTGAAAGTCCGTTTTGCCCAGCGACAGCCCCAAAATATTACTGCTCTAGAGGAGATCTGCATGGAAGAATGGGCCAAAATACCAGCAACAGTGTGTGAAAACCTTGTGAAAACTTACAGAAAACGTTTGACCTCTGTCATTGCCAACAAAGGGTATATAACAAAGTATTGAGATGAAATTTTGTTATTGACCATATACTTATTTTCCACCATAATTTGCAAATAAATTCTTTAAAAATCCTACAGTGTGATTTTCTGGATTTTTTTTTTTTCTCATTTTGTCTCTCATAGTTGAGGTATACCTATGATGAAAATTACAGGCCTCTCTCATCTTTTTAAGTGGGAGAACTTGCACAATTGGTGGCTGACTAAATAATTTTTGTATTTGCCCCACTGTATGCCCCACTGTATCACTGTATGTATATGTATATATATATATATATATATATATATATATATATATATATATATATATATATATATATATATATAGGTTTTGTAGCCATAGACTCAAGCATGCTTTGTACTATCGTAAAAAATAAAGAAAGAAATTTTATATCTGAGAAACTAATTATTATTTTTTAGCATGTTATTAAAATCTATTTTTGGACAGAGTAGGCTATTAATAATAAACATACTTAAACTCATAGTATTCATCGTGTTGTACACTCATTACAGTGTACACTCATATGACTTTTATTGTTTTATATAGACCATGAAAACATCATCACGCTGTAAGAAATTTTAATGCAATGAATTGCCTATCATTTTCAAAATGTTTTACTCTATTTCAAACATTGTAGTCAGGAATTATAGTTTGGAGGAAAAACCAACTATGATTTTGTAGTTATAGAGCCTAGTATGTATGATTTTATAGTAGCCTATGATATGATTCTGTAGCCATAGACTTACGCATGCTTTGTAGGTATATCGTAAAAAAAAAAAGAAAGAAATTTTATATCTGACAAACTAATTATTATTGTTTAGCACCTTACTAAAATCAATTTTTTAACAGAGTAGGCTATTAATAATAATAAACATGGTCTAAACATTCTTAGATGCGTAGCATTCATCATGTTGTAGTTTGGGAACAACCCAACTCGTAGATGTGTTTAAGTTTATGTCACAATAACACTTTAACTAATGCAAAAAAAAAGAAAAGAAAAGAAAAGAAAAGAAACATTTCTTACTCATCAGATTGATCTCCTCTACTGGATGAAATCTTGATCTTCTTTTGAGGGAAATCCAGCCTTTACTCAGCGCGTCTTCTTGCAGAAACGAACAGTAGCTGCGATGAATGATCTCCTCGCCTTTGTTTATGTTGGGCGTTTCCATGCGCACGTGTCTCACGTGGATATTTACATATGAACGGCGCGAGCAGCGAGGGGGCGGGATTGCATTAAAGATAATGAGTTAGACGGGAAAGATTGAACATCGTGTTGGTTTCATACGGATTACTTGATAACAGAATATTTGTTATTTATTTGTCACAGAATATTCTACGGAAGTTCTAAGAGGCCATGCATTATGCATTATTTTTCTATCTTGTTTTCTCGTGATCACGACTTAATTTTCTCGTGATCTCGACATAGCAAAAGTTGTTATGTCGTGATCACGACTTAATTTTCTCGTGATCTCGACATAACAAAAGTTGTTTTGTCGTAATCACGACTTAATTTTCTCGTTATCTCGACATAACAAAAGTTGTTTTGTCGTGATCACGACTTAATTTTCTCGTGATCTCGACATAACGAAAGTGTATTTTACTTATTTATTTATTTATTTTTTTACAATGATTGATTTTTAAAACACAATGCGTCGTGAGTCTACTGTTGCTATAGTAACGAACTTAACTCTGAAGCGCATCTGATCGACAGATAGCTAGCCGTGCGCTCTTTTATACTGTAGCCTATGTTATGGATATTTCTTCGCTTCGCGTAGTACTAATAAAATCTACAATAAACAAATATAGGCTAATCAATCACTGCTGATTTTTTTCCAGAGTATGTTTGTGTAATTAACATGTTTAAATGGTCTAACATCAGAGCATTCAACACCGAAAGAGCAGGTGCGCCTTCAGAAGAATGCAGAAAATTGTTCTAAAGCTGCTCGGATTCAACTCACTTTGTTTTCCTCATTCGTTTTGAAATAAAATTATATATAATTTGTTTGTGATTTTTATTAGTCATGTAGGATGTGTTGTGATTGATATGTGCCTTACAAGCTTGGTATGCTGTTTGAAAAGAGTGTTTATTTGTGTATGTGTGTGTGTGTGTGTGGTTTCCTACAAAGAAATGTAGAAAATATTACAACACTGTATAACATCACTTAACTAAATTAGCTTATACACATTTTTATATATATAAATCACATTTCTTATCAATACATATTTATTAACAATAAAGATTAAAAATAAGGACAAAGATGCACATTACAAATTCTTGTGTAGCGCGTTCTACATAAACACAACATTATCCCCGCTTAACTAACAATCATGTACTTCAAAGATGCACAAATAAAGATAGCCTATAGGTTGCAAACAGAATACTATACAGTGACCTCAACATTGGTTTTAATAAGCAATAAGTTTCACTGAATGTTATTGTGGTAGTGACAGTCGTGCAGCAGTAAGAACGTAACGATAACAGATACACTTTCAAGCAAAAATAATCATTTCTATTCATTTCTATTCTATTTAGCATTTATAAGTTAATTAAATGTCAATAATGACCTGCACAAATTATAGAAATCACGGAGAGGTCCTTACTCTGTCCCGAACATGTACAGTAAGGTGGATATACAGTATACAGGTCCCAATCAGTCATTTTTAGTTCTACACTGCCACCTGTTGGCGCAGTTGTGTAACTTAGAGAACAACTCCTGTTATGTCGTGATCAGGACAAAACAACTTTTGTTATGTCGAGATAACGAGAAAATTAAGTCGTGATCACGACAAAACAACTTTTGTTATGTCGAGATAACGAGAAAATTAAGTCGTGATCACGACATAACTTTTGTTATGTCGAGATAATGAGAAAATTAAGTTGTGATCACGACATAACAACTTTTGTTATGTCGAGATAACGAGAAAATTAAGTCGTGATCACGACAAAACAACTTTTGTTATGTCGAGATAACGAGAAAATTAAGTCGTGATCACGACAAAACAACTTTTGTTATGTCGAGATAACGAGAAAATTAAGTCGTGATCACGACATAACTTTTGTTATGTCGAGATAATGAGAAAATTAAGTTGTGATCACGACATAACTTTTGTTATGTCGAGATAATGAGAAAATTAAGTTGTGATCACGACAAAACAACTTTTGTTATGTCGAGATAACGAGAAAATTAAGTCGTGATCACGACAAAACAACTCGTTATGTCGAGATCACGAGAAAATTAAGTCGTGATCACGAGAAAACAAGAAGGAAAAATAATAATAATGCATGGCCGCTTAGGACTTCCGTAATATTCGATATAACTTACTTCATTTAAAAGTAGACTTCAAGCTTTCTATAGATATAACTCCCATGTCTCTGTGCTGAGTATTTGCTGAGTTACAGTTAATCTTAGTGACGCGTTTCTAAAAGCAGTTCGCGGAGACTGAGAAGACAGAGGGCACACACTGTTTGTTTTCTTTATTTTCCAAAACCACAACATTTTGTTTTCATTGTGAGTGTACCCGAAAAAAAAAGACACTTCAGAGTTTCAAATGATGTATAACACTTATCTCTATGACCAAAATCGACGGAGAATTTTTAGTGTCTTTTGCACTGATAAGAAAAAATAAATAAATAAAAGAGCTCGTCTCGCAGGCGAGACAGTCGACCCCAGAACCTATAGGCCCATAGGCAGAATTATACCCTTTGGTGCATGACGTCCACTGTAGTGGATGGATATATTTTCTGTCACAGAAAAAAAAAAATGTACAAGAAAAATATTGTTAAAATCTGAATTAATCTATTTCTGACATCCTATTTAACTGAAAAAATATTTTTTGTACTTGTCTGGTTTTCTGAGAATAAAAGTATTTAACACTTATTTCCAAGGAACATGGTGCATCCCCTTTTCCGCTGCCATATTGAATGTATTATGCAATATCTCAAAACAAACCAAAAAAATAGTTAAAAATACAACAATTAAATGGAATTGTAGACAACACTTTGGAGGTTCGCCAGTTGGTGGTTGGGACATGATGCTACATCCTAAATGGTTCAAAATGGCTTCCAAATAGCTGTCCACTGTAGTGACCACGATGCATTAGAGGGTTAATGCCAAAGGTTTCTCAAACAGGCACAGCTGGATGCTTCTGTCATCTGTACAGTGATGCACAGAACTCTTAGTCAAGTGATATTTCTTTGTGATTAAAAGCAGCTTGAAGATTACAGAAAGTTGTGAAGGATATATTAAACAAATCCCATTTCCATAAAAAAATACAAGATTCTTTAAGCATTCTAGTGTAAAATATTAACAGCCTGGGTCCCTTTTTATTCAATATATTTGATCGAATTTTTTGTTGAATTATATAATATATTTGGTCGAATTTTCATTATCAAATTCCATTGCATACTGTATATTTGTCATTGCAAAATACAGGAGGGACTGAAAATTTACTGCATTTCATTCACAAATGGTAATTGGCCAGTCTTTAAAAATGCATGTCCTGTCTTTAACAATCGATTGAATTTCAACTGATTGTTAAAATACTTGTTTTTACAAACTGAATGGCAACACTACAGTCAGTTTAGACCAGTCCTCATAGGGACAACCACCAGCTTAAGTTCTTATGGGACCACTTTCCAGCCCATCCACATCATCTCCACAAGGCAAACAGTAATAAAAGTAATTGTAAAAGTAAAGTTGCTCCCATTCTCAAACTGAGCCAGGTTGTATCAAAAGCATCCATAAAGGTCTTCTGACCTGTAAGCAACTCAAGCAAGTGTAGTTTGCAGTCAATATGAAGACAGATGGTATCTGAGAAAGCAAGAGATAGTCTTCAGCAAAGGACAGTCACACAGTTATCCTCAGGATCCTCATTAGCCTTGATATGCAGACAGCAACCCATAGCTGAGTGGACGATTATGCTCTAAGGTCCATGTAATAAGTCAAAATTAGGGTTCTGGACTGCAGAAGTAGATCAGAGGAAAAGAAATGAACTCACCCATGGGGCAAATGGACTTCTGCAATCTGTGCTAGCAGCCTGAGCTCATATCATCAGAGAGATACGACTCCAAGTGGTAATTATATTGGACTGAAGGGGGCCATGTATAGGTTTACCTGTAGCTCAAATAGTAGAGCATGGCGCTAGCAATGTCAAGATCATGGGTTCGATTCCCAGGGAAAGCAAATGTATAAACTGTAACTTGAATGCAATGTAAGTCGCTTTGGATAAAAGCGTCTGTTAAATGCATAAATGTAAATGTAAATAAATGTACCTGCTGAATACACTGAGAAACAGAACATAAGCCCTGAGACATCAAGCCTATACACAAGCAGTTTTATTTCATTAGTATGGCAGCAGGCATCTATACAGCCTTCTGTCACTGGCTCCAGAATTTCTCGAAAACAACCTTCCTTACAAATTATCTGATCTCTCAATCTCAGTCAGACACTACTGCTGATTGCTTGAGTTGAGTTTCAGATTCTTGTCATTAATATTGTGGCTTTGTTGGACTCGTAAAAACAAACTAAGCAAAACAACATATTATCGTTTGCTCAAGGAAAGACAAATAGGTTGATGCCATCATATGAGTTAGGCCTTTTTGAATGCAAAGTCAGCATAGTCAAACAAAAAGCAAATTCCAAATGGCATTTTTACTACCTTAAAGGGCACTGTGGGAAGAGAACACCATACAATGGATTATTCCAGATAAAAAAAAAAAAAGATTTTGTTTTTCATTGATCCAAGTGTGATTCAAACAGCCACATTATGAGACTCTTTTGCCCTGCTCCCTCCAGAGTTCCCACTTCAAGGGCTCTGCCCTTTCTAATGAGTAGACAACAGGGATGCTCAGTTTTACATGTATGCATTTGGCAGACACTTTTACCCAATGTGACTTGCATTGCATTCTGGGTTCACATTTTAATGGTTCTTTCTTTCCCAGTAAATTGATGCTGCTTGATCTACAGGAAGACTTCACCCAAAGCCTCACCACACTCCACATAGAAGTACAGGCTGAATCAATCCATAAGACCCTCTGTCAAACAAACAGAGAAATGATGCTGCTACCAAACAGAAAAAAAGGGGCAAGAATACGAAGAAACAACCATATCAAGCCAGCCTAACTCAGTAAATCAGGTAGCTCTTACTGCAATGAATGATTTTGTACTCAGTTAATGTTTTTGACTCAACATTACAAAAAAAAATAAATAAATAATAATAATAATATTAATAATAATAATAATAATAAATAAATAAAAAACTGAGTTCAAAATCAAGGTAGGGAAACACCGTGGACAGATGAATGGCCAGCCTATTATAGGGTTAACACACAGTTACTAGCGATTAAGCATGTCCAATTTACATACTTTTATGGCTTTGTATTGTGGGGAAAACAAATGCCTACAAAGGGAGAAAGCCGGTGTGTGTTGTATTTTTGTCAAATTTTCAAATACTTTTTTCCTTCTCGTCATAGTTTGTTTTGATTCACTTCAGATATGGTTGGTTTGGTTCATGTTTTAAAACTCTTTAATGATTTTTTTTTTTTTTTTTCTGTTTAAAAAAAAAACAAAAAGGTTCTGGAAGCATGTGGCAAGAACTGTTGTGCTCTATCGTACAAAGTAATGTACTATGAGTGCTCTGTAGTGAGGCGTAGGACAAGACTTTTTTAAATCAGAGTGCTTGCAACTCTTCTTGATGAATACAGAGAATTTTGAATTTTGTTCCTATATAAACATTTACTTTATGCTCCCTGATATAGCCAGATGCTCACTTTCACTCAAAGAGAAACAGAGTAAAGAGAAATTTGTCTCAGCTTAACTATAAGTGTCCTCATGGACTAGCTGCCAATCTTCTTTCTTTTGGCCTTAATGTGATGGATTGCATGACCTGGATCATGTGTGTTAGCTGTCATGGGGACTTTTCACCCTTTCTGGACTTCATGTCACCAGCAAATACAGCTTCAGGCTTTTTGTAGACAAGCTCTCTACTTCATCACCCTACCCTATCACGTCTGTCATGCCCCTCAGCATTTCAGATTGTGGAGGTGTTGCCCTGTGCTAAGCCAGCTGAGCAAAGGGAAGCATTTCCCTTTAAAAAGTAAAAACTTCAATCAAAATGAAGCTTTTAAGTCATTCTGAAAAACAGAAAAGCCATTCTGTTCAAAAACACTGCAATCTGTGATGCCTAAACAGCCTGAAAGTGGTAGGGAAACAGTTATAGCATCTTTCATTCTGTTTCAAAGGCTCTGTGGTATATAAGCAAAGCCAAGTGCATCTAACAGCACTTATTTCAGTTCTGTAATTTTGATGTCCATTTACCAAGAAGTCCAAAAGCAGAGCGATTTGTATCTATTGATGCTTCAATGCACCCTTATTTTTTCAAGGAAAATTGCACTACTGAAAGGGGTACATGTTTAGACCGTTGCATTATGTTTGCAGCTCCCACTTTAAAGAAATCAGAGAATAGTTTTTGAGCCTTTGGGGGCAACTATTTAAAATGTGACAAACTGCAAGTCTTGTGATCAATCTAATATTTTTAGAACAATTTTCATTATGAATTTGGAATATACAAGCTTTTTATTACTCTGCATCTGCTGCCTCCCAATGAAAAACAGATGAAATACATATCAGGTAGTTCCTGATTCACTTGCATACTCGGTTCTTCTCTCTTGTTAATCAGTAAATTATCATAAATTATTTTTTAAATTATTTAATAATCTGCAAAAAGCCTTGCTATGTCAAGAATATCTAACAGAGACAGCATCCTACCAAAGTAAATCTCATTCCTAAGACTGTATAATACGAATGCACTTATGCTGACATTAAACTGCTATGATCATATTCAAACTGCTGAATATTATTCACTGGTGCTGTGTGACTCCATCATAACTTGTTAGGACACTAAAATTGTAATAGTAAACTCATTAAAATTATAAATACTGTTATGCAAATAAGACATGGGTGATTAATAAAGCTGAACAAACATAAATTTAGTTCAAAAGTAAGTTCAAAATATACTGTACGTAAAACATTTCAGTAATTCTGTATTCTGTACTCTTTATTTAAAGAAATTTACATTAGTTCACAAATGTGTCCATAAATAACTAATAAAATATATAATCCAGTTTAAAGGGTTCCTCTGGCCAACAAAGGAAAGTAATTAGCCCAAAACTTGCAATTGTCTTGCATGGACTGTATCAGCAACGTGTGCAGAAATAAAATACTAAAAAACTGACATATGGTAAGCAGTGCTAAAGAGGACAGAACAGGGCTCCATATAACAGCAGTGTCGACTGTGTCAGCAAGTTCTAGAAATTATTTGGTAATACCAGTTAAAGTGTGACTTTTCAAACTTAAAATTGAAGGCCAAAAACAATATAGTGATACTTTTATTGTATTTTGCAGTTGCCAATAATACTGCCCATAGGAATGCACATTTTACAGTAAAGCACTGATTTTGTGTTAGGATGCAGATAGGATTAATTGCTATTAACACCAATACAATCTGAAAAAGAACTTTAAAGGACACCTTAATCTTATTGTTCAATTATTATTATTGCTCAAGTTTTAAACATCTTTTTGGAGTTTGTTTGGTTTTTTAAGGAAAACAAAAACTAGTGACTTTAACTGGACAAAAGAATCATTTGGTTTAGCTCCTGCATACCTATCTAGTCTTCTACCATGCTACAATCCATCACGCTCCTTAAGGTCACAAAACTCTGGACTTTTGGTAGTACCTAGGATAGCAAAGTCCACTAAAGGAGGAAGAGCTTTTCTGCATTTGGCTCTCAAACTCTGGAATAGCCTTCCTGATAAGGTTCGGGGTTCAGACACACTCTCTCTGTTTAAATCTAGATTAAAGACACAACTCTTTGTCCAAGCTTTCAAATAATGCATCTCATAATCTTGTATTGCAGTTATATCTGATCAAATGCACATTATTATTCTTTAGCTTGGGTTAAACAAATCAATTTTGCTTGGTTGGAACAGCAGCTACGCTAATTATGTCTCTATTTGTTTCTCTGTTTCTGCCACGGGATGTAACAAGGATTTATACAAGCTTCAGTCTGGATCCAGAACACCTGAGAAGAGATGATGCCAACCTCTCAGAGGACCTCAGATGATGCCAACCCTGAAACAACATACAGAACTACCAAATCTTGCTATAAGTTTGATTTCAACATATAATAATTGCTGTTAATAGTGTTCATCGTCTGTTTGATTACGTCTTTAATTGATTTTTACATACATTTCTGCCATATGTACATTAACTGACAGTCACCAATGACAAGCTACTACTAAATATATTGTAGAAACTTAATTTTCTGTATTGCGCTTTGCAACGATTTGTATCGTGAAAAGCGCTTGAATTTAATTGAATTGAACTGAATTTGTACTGAAGAAAAGTATACTAAATAAATTTAGAAACTATAAATACATTTCCCATAGCTGAAATAAAAATTAATTATAAAATTAACAGACTGAATGCGCTGTATTTTTTATGCACTGCATGTTTTTGCTTTGACTGAAAACTGACAAATACATAAGTAAAACTCCTTTTAAAATGTTTCAATAGTGTTACAGTGGGGAAAAAAATTATTTGATCCCCTGCTGATTTTGTACGTTTGCCCACTGACAAAGAAATGATCAGTCTATAATTTTAATGGCAGGTTTATTTGAACAGGGAGAGACAGATTAACAACAACAACAAAAAAAATCCAGAAAAACGCATTTCAAAAAAAAGTTATAAATTGATTTGCATTTGAATGAGTGAAATAAGTATTTGATCCCCTATCAGTCAGCAAGATTTCTGGCTCCCAGGTGTCTTTTATACAGGTAAAGAGCTGAGATTAGGAGCACTCTCTTAATGGGAGTGCTCCTACTGTAAAAAACTGTGCTGTTAAATAACAGTAATTTACTGGCAGCAGAGTTGCCAGTAATATACTGTTAATTTACAGCCCTCTACCATTAATTTACAGCTTTTCTTTTTTACAGCATGTTACTGTTATACTACCATGGAAATTAACTCTGCTCCAATTGCTTCAAACAGTTCGAGTTTAAAATATTAGTAGTCATATGGCGTTAGTAATGTGAACATATCATTTGAGTCCACTGAGAAGAAATATGTCTTAGTATAAAACTGCAAACACTTTATATAACTAAAAACATGTCTTTAACTCAAATCGTTTCAGTTCATCATCAGCTATAGCACACATGCATATGCTGGAGTATTCAACAAAAAGATCATCACTGCTTAAGCAACTGCACAGTTACTGCCTTTAAATAAAGCAGCAGAACATCAGTGTTTGTGTCTCATCATTGACTGAAGCACAGGCTCTACTCTCCAACACAATGGTGACCCACAAAACTACATTAAACTAAAAGATCTCTCTTGTACAAAAACACATTAATACAGTTCAGTTTAATATTTACTCTCCTTATCAGTTCATGACTTTGCATAACTGTTTTCTGTGGACCTTCACTAATATTTCAGTAAAAATAACTTTTTTCGTTTGGTTAATCTGACTGTTACGTTTTACAGTAAATTGCTGTTTTTTCCATGAATTAACAGGAATTTACTGGCAGCACGGTTGCCAGTAAGTAACTGTTTTTCTACAGTTTGTTGCTGTAAAATAATTACAGTTTATTGCTGTTAAATTACATTTCATGCTGTTTTTTTTTCCATCTTACATCTTTAACCCTTTAAACCCCACAACAAAATCCTCAGTTTTAAATGAACGCTTATAATGTGTGCACACTACTGATTGTTAGAGTAACACTGAATCAGTGCTGAAGTTAATGAGATAATTCTGATTAATTAAATGATGATTGTGCATTAGTGATGAACAGATGCTGTTAACAAGCAGAATCACCGAATGAAAGAGAAACACAAGAACTACAACTGACTTCAGCCACAGCCTTAGATAAAATCAACTGAAATAAAGAAGACACTAAATCTCTCAAGATCCGATTAAACAACTCCTAAATCAGCATTACTTCACACATTACTAACCAGACTGAAGCTATATCTGTCAGACATTCACAGAAATGCAAGTTGTTTTTTTTTGTTTTTTTTTAACTACCATGATGGAGATCAGTGTTGGCTTTAGTTGGGCTCTTGAACCTTGACTTTTTAACATTAACTTTTCTTTGGCTGTTGTAAACGTATTTTAAAACACATTTGTTATGGCAAAAAGAACCAAAGCAAAATCTGTAACATTGTTAGTTATGTTTTGCTAATAACATAAGCATAATTAAATACCATATTCGCTGATTTTTTTTTCCAGTGTCTCTTCTGTTTCCAAAGTGATGATGTAATAACAGCCTGCTCATTCTTTCGCTCTAGTTTATGTAAGATTGTTAAAAACGTTACTGACAATTAAAAAAAAAAAAAAAAAAAGTCTGTGGCTGTTTGTCAGTTATTGTTTAATTTTTCTCTTTTCTTCAGTGATTCTACTTGTTCACAGCAGCTGTTCATCATTGGCTGAATTCACTCATTAGTGTTCATTCTCTCTGTCAAGGTGGACTATATTAGTAAACTCATGTAGGGAATAGTGAATGAGGGTGTAGGGTGTGATTTGAAACACAGCCTCTGAGTGTCGATTCTGAGCACTGTTAATTCACAGGACTGCAGAAGGCTTCTTTTTCGAAAACAACAAATATTACCCAGAATACATTGTTTTTATGGGATTTTACTGTTGTAATGAAAAAACAGGATGTTACTGTCAGAATATGGTTTTTTTTTTTTTTTTGTTATTTTTTGTTTTTTTACAGCAATTTTTTACAGTGTACCTGTATAAAAGACCTGTCCACAGAAGCAATCAATCAATCAGATTCCAAACTCTCCATCATGGCCAAGACCAAAGAGCTGTCCAAGGATGTCAGGGACAAGATTGTAGACCTACACAAGGCTGGAATGGGCGAGAAGGATCTGGCTGCAGACTTGCACTTGCATTTTCAGACTTGCACTCTCAGACACTTGCACTTCCGCAAGTGACGTAACTTGCAGTCTTTTTTATTTTTTTTTTATTTTATTGTATTTATTAATTATTTTTTAAATTGAATCTTTCAATATTTTACACAAGTAGCCAAGTGGTGAAGACAAGAAAAAAGAAACTAAATTACAATGTCACTTGCAATCGACGCTTGCACTTTTTGCTGCCTATGACGTCACTTGCAATCCACACAAACCGTGCATGTTGCCAATGGAGACGAGACGCTGTGGTGGTTAAACTATTAAAACTAATTTAATATCATAACATACAGGGTCCTGCAAGTCATCTGTAAGAGAAAAAGACAAGACCCGCAAATCCGTGGCCACAGAACAAGAAACTAGTAATTTAGTTTCTTTTTTCTTGTCTTCACCACCTGGCTACTTGTGTAAAATGTTGAGAGATTCAATTTAAAAAATAATTAATAAATACAATAAAATAAAAAATAAAAAAGACTGCAAGTGACGTCACTTGTGGAAGTGCAGGTGTCTGAGAGCGCAAGTCTGAGTTCAAGTCTGCAGCCACACCGAATTGGAATGGGCTACAAGACCATCGCCAAGCAGCAAAATTTTATGATGAAAGGGTCTCTCTAGTATTTCCAGAGGAGAATAGCACCTTGCATGTCTGAACAATTTGGATCACGTATATACTGTACAGGAATATTCCAAAAGATGTGAAGAATCTCAACACAATGTTCAGATTAGACCAAAAGTTTACCTAGTATATAGACTTTAATTGGAAAATAATGAGAATATAAATGCAGTTGGTGAGTCCATAAAGATATAGACAAGCATACCAAGAACTCAACAGTCTGTACCCTGGAATTAATAACTACCTATTTATACAAGCATTAAAAGTGCATATGTGAAAAGTGGGTCGGATGGAACATTTGATAATCAGCTCAAGTCGCTGCCCTGATTCCTTCGTGCAACTCCCAAAGGAATTGGGAATGATACTCCCTGCAGGAGATTCAAGGGAAATTAATAATGACAGCATACACACTGAATCCCAGTCTCACCCCGAAATTTACAAGGACCACTTGTCATCAGCCATGCCTTCTTACAAATGTCAGACTGTTCTGTAGTTTCTCTGTTCACTTAATTTTAAAGCTGTGGTTATGTGAGAAAGGGCTGTACGTTTTTCAGTCATCAAAATCACAGTAGATAGACACCCTAAATGAATTAGCAAGGCCTCAGTGACTAATTTCACAAATTTTTAACATCAAATTACAATCAGAGGCTCAATTCAGTCCCTCTGCACAAAGGATCATGCAATGTGAGGTTTTGTCTGAATGCTGTAAATTAAGGGAATTATAGAACCTGGAAGCTGACTGGAAGCTGGAAGCGGACTTTCTGTAATGTGCAGAGAGTTAAACTTGACTCACCCAATTGAGTGAGAGTTGCTTCTTGTGCCCATTATTGTCTCAAATAGCCACAGTATTCTACACAAAAGATCTTGTCACCTAAGGCTGGTTCACACCAAGTACAATGACATTAAGGATAAAGATATAGTTTTAAAAGTCATTCTAAATTAAATAAAAATAAATTACAAATAAACCTATCGTTGGAATTACTTTCACATCAGAATTCATTCAGCTTTAAAGAGCTCAAGAATTTAAAGCAAAATACAACAGAAATGCAATACGTCCTTTTTATAAACAGAATGTTATCATGCATTGTGGATGCATAGTTATTGTTCTTGGTATGAACGGGCCTTATTCTAGAGGTACAGACTGCATGTTTCAGCCTAAACCCCTTGAGACCTGTGACCCGGGATTTCATCACACATCAATCACAACAAACCAACCGATTTAATTAGTTTGTCACTACATGTCCAAAATTATTGGCTGTTTCTCACCATGTAGGAACTTACAAATGTGTCACAACTTCATTTGGGGGTTGGATGAGAGATAGAAACGCAGATGGTGTGCACTGCTGGACATGATCATCTGGTTCTATGCTCTCGTGAAAACATGTTTACAGATCAACACAGCATCACAATTTCAGCCTTGGACATTGCCTCAGTCTTCTACGGTGGCCGAGAGAGCTCAATGCGCTGCAGCTTCAGAAAACACATGCAAATAGAAAAAGCACCAGCAAAACAAGAAAACATCTTCATCAATTTGACAGCAGGTGCTGCAAATGCTCACAACACAAACAAATAAAGAAAAGCACTGCAAATGCTCACAACACAACGAAATAAAGAATTTTATTTGCAGCACGTTTCTTTGTTTGGTTGTATTATGAGTATTTGCAGTGTGTTTCTTTATTTGGTTATGTTGTGAGCATTTGCAGCACGTGTTATCAAATTGATGAAGTTGAAGTTTTTTTTCTATTTGCAGCGCGTTGAGCTTTCTCGGCCACCGTAGTCTTCTCCAGATGAAGGATTTTATAAGAAAATTGACAACCAATTAACCCTCATATAAGCTGCTTTTGATGGATGTAGAGATAGATTAATTGACTTAGGGGCCATTCACACAGAACGTGTTTTTCCATTCCAATGCGCTACTTTTCCATTGTTTTTCTATGTAAAAGCGCTTTACGGACGTGCATGACCGTTACGCTCGCGTCTCGCATCTTTTGCAGCGCCTCGTGCATGAGTGCCGCGTTTTTAAGACGCCGTGTCAAGTTAAAAGAATTTCAACTTTTACACGCAGCACCGCTCATCAATGTCAGCTCCAAAGCAGTGGACCAATCAGAAGAACTCGGAGGCGGGGCAAGCTGTTTGTAAGCATGGCGAGCTTCTGTTTACAGTAGCAAGTTGGCATGACAACTGCTTTATTTGACGGCAACATAGTGGAGGCAGCGCTCTAACGCTGCGCTTTTTTTAAAACCATTCCTGAGCACTGTGTCTCGTGTTTTTAGACGCAAAGATGCGTTCTGTGTGAATGGCCCCTTATCCTGCATCTGAGAACATTAAGGGGCCATTCACACAGAATGCGTTTTTCCATTCCAATGCGCTACTTTTCGATTGTTTTTCTATGTAAACACGCGCTTGACGGACGTGCATGACCGTTACGCAGCGCCTCACGCATGAGCGCTGCGTTTTTAAGACGCCGTGTCAAGTTAAAAGAATTTCAACTTTTACACGCAGCGCCGCTCATCAATGTCAGTTCCAAAGCAGTGGACCAATCAGAAGAACTCGGAGGCGGGGCAAGCTGTTTGTAGTAGCAAGTTGGCATGACAACTGCTTGAGGAGGCGCTCTAACGCTGCGCTTTTTTTAAAACCATTCCTGAGCGCTGTGTCTCGCGTTTTTAGACGCAAAGACACGTTCTGTGTGAATGGCCCCTAAGGCCGCGTGTCCACCAAGAAATGCGAGACACAGTGCTCAGAAATGGTTTTAAAAAAAGCGCAGCGTTAGAGCGCTGCCTCCACTATGTTGCCGTCAAATAAAAAGTTGTCATGCCAACTTGCTAATGTAAACAAAAGCTCGCAACGCTTGCCCCGCCTCTGAGTTCTTCTGATTGGTCCACTGCTTTGGAACTGACACTGATGAGCGGCGCTGTGTGTAAAAGTTGAAATTCTTTTAACTTGACATGGCGTCTTAAAAACGCGGCGCTCATGCGCGAGGCGCTGCAAAAGACGCAAGACACGAGCGTAATGGTCATGCACATCCATCAAGCGCGTTTACATGAAAAACAATGGAAAAGTACCGCATTGGAATGGAAAAACGCATTCTGTGTGAATGGCCCCTTAGGCTATGTTCACACTTGGTGTCTTGTCTCAGGCTACTAAATTGAATTAGAACATTTTTAAGTTATTTCTATCTTTTGCATTAAGGTGTCTTTAGGAAATATGCATGTTATATTCACAAACAAACATGCAAACAGTTTAATAGTTGTGATTTTTGCATGAACAAAGAGTCCCACAACAGATGGTAAGGCCCACACAGAGATGTGATCTCACCATCATCGAGTCAGTCTGGAGTTACACTAGGAGACAGACAACCTAAATTCATAGCAGAGCTGTGGCAACATAATATATACTGTAATATCCATTGCCCATCATGTTTGGCCCCTTGCAGGTGAGGAGACTCATGTGAATACAGAAGTGTGATGAAGCACCCTGACACAAATCATTTTCAATGAGAGTGGTAGGTGGAATTTAGAGCAGGCACAATGTCATAAAACTGCAATAGATAAGTGGAGTGTCTGAGAGCTGCAACGCTGCCTACAGATATTGTCCATCATCAGGGTTCGCAGCCTAATTGGGCTGATCCAATGATGGTTGATTTTTTATTTTTTTTTCTATAAATAAGTTGGTACATTTACAGTACACTGCACGTAAATTGTTTTTGCATTGTTGGATTTTTATGGAGTTCTATGATAGATAGATAGATAGATAGATAGATAGATAGATAGATAGATATTTTTCTTTTTGTTGTTCTATTGTCGCAGGCCAGTTCCAGAACAATCTATTGACTTGTAAAGCTTACTTGGCAATCTGTGAATTCAAACTATTTTCCTTTCCAAGAAACAGTCAACTGCCATCTGAATAAATATTTTTGATACAATTTGCTCACAAAGACATTCAGCTTGAAAAAATCACAGGAAATTATTTGAGAGATGAAGCTGTCAACCATTATGCCAGCAATTTCTGCAGAATAAACTGAGGAGTAAGACACAACATAATTGAATGTAAATTACAGGCATGGGGCGCTGGCTTTATTGATGAGATATGGATGATGTGACAGTAATGTGCACACTGTCAGCAATTGAAAACATTCCTCAAATTGATTACAATGAGTCAAGTTCCTGACACAACCAGTACTTCAAATGTCACTCACTCTCAAAAGAAACCATGTACTAATGGATCTCTTACAGGTGAATAATTTATCGTTGCTTCAGTGTGTCAGTCAAAGCAGCTCACTATGGAAGCATGTATGTAGCAAAATTCAATTTGCAATGCAATATGTAAAATGGCAATTTATTTCTGTGTTAAAATTTACATTTTCCCATACATATGTGCAACATTTAGTGCAAAATGAAAATGAAAATTCAATTATATAATTTAAATTTGACATTTTCTACACTAGTTTTAATATGCAAATTAAAAATATATCTTTAAAGCACGCCCCCTATCTGTTAATCATCACATCAAGGCGGGGCTCGGCAACAGGACGCACAATAGGTCAATATTCACCTTTAACCAAACGCTTTTCACCTGCCTGAACATCTCTCACTGTTTACACTCCGATTGATGCACATAAGCAAACAGACAGTGCTATTCTACACTTATTTACTACCTTACCTTATATTTTATTACTCTTTTATTTTTAATCCACAAAATAGCGTGTGTTCCGTGGCACCTGAACATGGAGAGTTCCTCAGGGCTCAAATGTTAAAAAAAAAAGGGCAATGTGACACAAAAATAAATAAATAAATAAAATTATAGGTCAAAAGTTTGGATACATTAATATTTTATATTTTTGCAATGAGTCACTTATGGTCATCAAGCCTGCATTTATTTGATCAAAATCGTAATATTCTTTAAAAAACATTTTATGCAATGCTGATTTATTAGAAATGTTGGAAACCTGTCATACTTTTTTCAGGATTCTTTGATGAATAAAAAGTTAAATAAGAACAGCATTTATTTAAAATATAACTTTTGTAACAATATACACTACCATTCAAAAGCTAGCGATCAGTATTTTTTTTTTTTTTTTTTTTTTTTAAGAAATTAGTTTTTATTCAGCAAGGATTTTTTTAAATTGATACAAACAGTGATAGTAAAGATCGATATTGTTAGAAAACATCTCTATTTTGAAGAAATGCTGTTCTTTTTAAGTTTTTATTTATCAATGAACACCAAAAAAGTATCACAGGTTGCAAAATAAATAAACAAAATTAAAATAAAAAGCAAAACATTAAGCAGCACAACTGTTTCCAACATTGATAATAAATCAGCATATTAGAATGATTTCTGAAGGACCATGCATTGAAGACTGGAGTATTGATGCTGAAAATTCAGCTTTGAATCACAGAAATAAATTATATTTTAAAGTATATTAAAATAGAAAAACATTCTTTTAAATTGTAATATTTCACAATATTACAGTTTTTCTGTTTCTTTGATCAAATAAATGCAGGCTTGATGAGCATAAGACACATTCATAATGCTGCATAATTATCAAAAAATGGTAATATAATAAAGTCCTTTCACGTCACTATTTCACTAGCCTACACTTCACCTAATAGGCCTTTAGGTGGCACTCGGGCTTCATTAACTATGAGAGTTTCATGAAATAGTAAACGGTGTAGGATATCATACATAAATATAAGTGAATTGAATAGCCTACTGATTACCATTATTGCGACTTTTGTTTTGTGCAGTGCTTTTGTAGTCATTCAGCATCTATTTTCTCAACGATGTAATTTGATTTATAAAATGAGACAAACCACAGCTTCAAATCGCTCCACAAATAAGCTCGTCTGTCCCCTGTCATTTTCTACCAATTTATGAATAAGAACGGAAAATGACTGCTCCACTTCACATTATTGTCCAATGAAATTTGAACTTGTGCCAGATCATGATTGGTTGGTGTATTATACATGACAAACAGGCATTGATGAATTATGTAATATTCTAAATTATATAATATATGGATTTTTTATTAAATTGACACACTAGCTTTGATTATTGATGACAAAAAAGTTTAAAATATTGTTTGGTTTATTTTTTCCTTCCGTCGACCCACTCACAGAAAGAACCATAAAGGCTATGGATTGAGAGCCTATGGTTTCTGAACAGACTGTGGAATATCAGTCAGTCGAGCAAAACACACGCAACCCTAACGCCTCAGATTTGACAGATATGTAAAAATAAACAGGAATTTTCCGACTTTTGAGTGATTAGTTACCGTTTTGTACACATTGTCATGTTAATTATAATTCAAATGCATTTTGTTTTATTGACCACAATAGCATTGATATTTGTCTGAGAGGGGCACTTTTGGATAATTTTGAAAAAGGGCAGGGGCTCGAGCCCCCAAAGCAAATCCCCCCACCCCCACTCCCACTGTGTAAGGTGGCAAATAGGTAAATAAGTGTAGAATAGCACTGTCTGTTTGCTTATGTGCATCAATCGGAGTGTAAACGGTGAGAGATGTTCAGGCAGGTGAAAAGTGTTTGGTTAATGGTGAATATTGACCTATCGTGCATCCTGTTGCCGAGCCCCGCTTTGATGTGATGATTGACAGCTAGGGGGCGTGCTCGACTCGGAATGCATTTTCAAATCCACAATGACTTAGAAAATGGCAAATTTAAATTATATAATTGAATTTTCATTTTCATTTTGCACTAAATGTTGCACATATGGTATGGGAAAATGTAAATTTAAACACAGAAATACATTGCCATTTTACATATTGCATTGCCATTTTGAATATTATATTGCAAATTGAATTTTGCTACACATATGCTTCCATAGCTCACACCATATGGGAACATGAGATTTTAATTAAATAAAATGACAGTGAATGAATAGGAAATATGCTTTCAAGAGAATAATTTCTTCCTAAGTGCTCAAAGATTGCATGGTGTTATTCCCCATGAACTTTAGTTATGATTAGTCCAGGTCTTGCGTATAATGAAATGCAAATTGCTGAGGTATTTGATAATGCCTGAAAGTAGCAAAAATGGGCTTTGGGTGTTATTACATTCACATGTATCACTGCTCAAACACATAGGCTTGTATTCAACTTGAGCAAAGTTATAAATGCATGATAATTTTAACCCTCATGAATGCATTCAGCTCCATTTTCAGGCTGGAACCCAATGTTTTGAAACATGTCCAGACTATAAAATACAAATTTTAAAGTACGCTTTTTTTATTTTTCAACGAAAATGAAATTAATTAAAAGGGTGTAAATGTACTCATAACATGATAATGAAATGGTAACATTCAAAACTTTGAAATTTGTGTGCATTCACTCAAAAAGTTATTGATCAGATACAAAATGGTCTTAGTTGAAAAATATTAACTTAAGTACATTTTAAAATGCAGTGCACACAATGCAAAATCAGCTGGTGTTGGTGTTGATGCAGATGAGCCCGCACTTTTAGCCAATCTAATGCAAAAGCAGGCAGACAAGACAATTCATGAGTGATAGATTTTTAGTGCAATAATGGGATCAGATTTTAAACTTGTAGCTTTCAAGTGATCACTAAATAGTGTGAGAGTGACCCTTCTTTCAAAATGTGGATTCTTCTGTTTGAAGTTAAAGCCCAACATGAAGGTAAGCACATTATTTTTATTGAACATGTGTGAGATGAGCGTATCACTGTCACCCAAAAAGTTAGCGTGTTGCACTAATTACATTGCTTATTCCTGTGACTTATACTGGACTTTTGTCTGCTCTTGCATTGGCTTGTTTGACATTGAAAACTATATGTGTTTCTGAGGGAAAGGTCTGTTAATTTCTTGACTGCCATTTGCAAATAATTCCTGTTGTACTATTCTCCTGTCTGGTAAATTTATTAATTTTACATTTTTATTTTGTCATTATCTAGTTTTAAGGAGGTAAAAACGATCCTTATCAACCTTGACTGACATGGAAATAGAAATCTGGCACATTCTTTTGGCAGTGAATTGGCAGCGAGGCAACAAGCCAGCTGTCTAAGCTTTCAGACACACCGTATATACACTTTAAAACAAAAAACATGCCATAATTAACATGATTTGAAAACATGATTTTGAAATGTAAACAAATGTCTGACATGACATGAGGGTTAAAAAACCTTTGACAACATTCTGAAAGTACTCTAATGATTAAGATGTGAACACACGTGTATTCAAGGAGTAAGAAATAAATGCTATTACTTTTTACTTTACGGTTTCACCGCATACACATTACACAATAAATTGAAGCATTTCTTGGAAACCGTATAAAACCATATGAAACCAATAAAACCAAGGAATACAAAGATTTGTACACTCTTATTTGTCACTGATTCGATTATGTTGTAAGAAACTTTAACTTTACATTTATTGAAAAAATGTATATAAAACAAGTTACGAAGATATTGTGGTGACATATGTCACATCGGGCTGTTAACCTTAAAACAGTAGGTGGAATTTTGATGTGACGTATTTGTCACATTAAGAAAAATGGTAATCAGCTGCTCAATTAATTTAGCTGTGTAACGGGGCTGATGAGACGTGAGTCGTGCGGATCCATATGCAAGCTTTTATTTAAAGACATGGTCATAAATACAGGCAGGGTCGAAACAATGGCAAACAGGTATGGCAGGGACGAGACAAAGAGTATTCCTAGGGCAAGCGTGGGTCGACGATCGGCGAACAATATCCAACGGGGCAAGGCAGAGCAATAATCCAGGTACACGAGCAATAATCCAAACGAGGTACAAACAGAGTCCGAACGGCAAGGCAAGGGTTAATCCAGGAAACACGGGCAGAAATCAAAACACGGGAAAACAGGCAAGGCAAGACTAAGACAACTCAGAGGGCTTCGTAGGGTAGCTATCACTAGGATATATGCGTACAATACTCGGCCCTCTGACAGAGGAAGTCCATGGCTTAAGTAGTGTGTGTGATTGCAAGATGGGTATCAGGTGTGAGCATGTGATTAGGGAAATGGCTGCTGGGAAATGAAGTCCGGGGTAGTGTGTGGTGTGAGAGTCAATGTGATGGAAGGGTGACCTCTGGTGGCGAACAAATGGAAGTCCATGGACCAGATTCATGACAAGCTGATTGAAATATTTTAGTGTTAAATATTTTCTGCTGCTCATTTCAAAGCAATGTTATTGCACTACCTGCATGTTTAACATGTTGACCTCCAGTGTGAGGTAGTTATTTATTTTTATTCAGTTTGTACATTTTTGAGTTGTGGAAAAAAAAAAATCTAAAAATTAATTTCTGATTAAACCATATACCTTAAAAGGTAGAACTTTGATATGTTACAAAAGAGTTGTTGTAAAATGTAATGGTGTAACGGGGCTGAGGAGACGTGAGACGTGCAGATCCATATGCAGGCTTTTATTTAAAGACATGGTCATAAATACAGGCAGGGTCGAAACAATGGCGAACAGGTATGGCAGGGACAAGACAAAGAGTAATCCTAGGGCAAGCGTGGATCGATGATCGGCGAACAATATCCAACGGGGCAAGGCAGAGCAATAATCCAGACGAGGTGCAAACAGAGTCCGAAACGGCAAGGCAAGGGTTAATCCAGGAAACATGGGCTAGAAACAAAACACGGGAAAACTAAGACAACTAAGTGGGCTCCGTAGAGTAGCTATCGCTAGAAGAGGGATATGTGCGTACAATACTCGGCCATCTGTGAACGGAAGTCCATGGTTTATATAAGGGGTGTAATGGGAATCAGCTGTGGGATCAGTCTCAGGTGTGAGCGTGTGATTAGTGAAATGGCTGCTGGGAAATGTAGTCTGGAGATGACGTGCAACAGTAGTGTAGTGCAAGGGTCCATGTAGTGACTGAGTGACCTCTGGTGGTGAGTGAACGGAAGTCCATAGACCAGATTCGTGACAAATGGTCAAAGTTATGTGGTTTTGAAATATGGGTAACACTTTATAATAACGTTCAGTTGTAAATCATTTATAAGTCATGAAATAATCAAACAGATCCTTAATAAATGGTTAATAGTTACTCGTTAAGTTACTGGTTAATATATCATTAATCACTTACATTGCAGTACACACTGCAAAGTATTCAAAACCTGTTGTGTAAACGCATGAATAAATAATTTACAAAGCTTTCTGCATCCCCTAATCTAGTGTAAACTATTCATCACTTGTAAACATCATTTGTAGATCTTTTTTACCTGTTACAAATGATCTGTAGGTGTATACAAGGCATTTACAACACTTTCTGCATCCCCTAAACTAAAGTGTATACCTTCCAGTTACAGGTTGTGTGTGTGTGTGTGTGTTATATATATATATATATATATATATATATATATATATATATATATGTGTGTGTGTGTGTGTGTGTGTGTGTATATACATATATATATATATATATATATATATATATATATATATATATACACACACACACACACAGTGGGTACGGAAAGTATTCAGACCCCCTTAAATTTTTCACTCTTTGTTATATTGCAGCCATTTGCTAAAATCATTTAAGTTCATTTTTTTTCCTCATTAATGTACACACAGCACCCCATATTGACAGAAAAACACAGAATTGTTGACATTTTTGCAGATTTATTAAAAAAGAAAAACTGAAATATCACATGGTCCTAAGTATTCAGACCCTTTGCTGTGACACTCATATATTTAACTCAGGTGCTGTCCATTTCTTCTGATCATCCTTGAGATGGTTCTACACCTTCATTTGAGTCCAGCTGTGTTTGATTATACTGATTGGACTTGATTAGGAAAGCCACACACCTGTCTATATAAGACCTTACAGCTCACAGTGCATGTCAGAGCAAATGAGAATCATGAGGTCAAAGGGACTGCCTGAAGAGCTCAGAGACAGAATTGTGGCAAGGCACAGATCTGGCCAAGGTTACATAAAAATTTCTGCTGCACTTAAGGTTCCTAAGAGCACAGTGGCCTCCATAATCCTTAAATGGAAGAAGTTTGGGACGACCAGAACCCTTCCTAGAGCTGGCCGTCCGGCCAAACTGAGCTATCGGGGGAGAAGAGCCTTGGTGAGAGAGGTAAAGAAGAACCCAAAGATCACTGTGGCTGAGCTCCAGAGATGCAGTCGGGAGATAGGAGAAAGTTGTAGAAAGTCAACAATCACTGCAGCCCTCCACCAGTCGGGGCTTTATGGCAGAGTGGCCCGACGGAAGCCTCTCCTCAGTGCAAGACACATGAAAGCCCGCATGAAGGGCTCCAAGATGGTGAGAAATAAGATTCTCTGGTCTGATGAGACCAAGATAGAACTTTTTGGCCTTAATTTTAAGCGGTATGTGTGGAGAAAACCAGGCACTGCTCATCACCTGTCCAATACAGTCCCGACAGTGAAGCATGGTGGTGGCAGCATCATGCTGTGGGGGTGTTTTTCAGCTGCAGGGACAGGACGACTGGTTGCAATCGAGGGAAAGATGAATGCGGCCAAGTACACGGATATCCTGGACGAAAACCTTCTCCAGAGTGCTCAGGACCTCAGACTGGGCCGAAGGTTTAGGTTAAATAAAAATTGTTGTAAATGCCTTGTATACACCAACAGATCATTTACTAATGGTTTGATAATCATTTGTTCATGATTAACAAATGTTTATTGAGATGATAGTACAAGGTTGATATTTCAATGATTTATAAGTGATTAATAATATATTAACTAGTAAATAATTAACCATTTACTAAGGATGTGTTTGATTATTTCATGATATGCTATTTTTTTAAGATAACTTACGACAGATTTGTAAATCGTTAGCATATTACTTAATAATTATTTGTGAATGTATAGTCATGTTTTGTAAATGATTAGTTCATCATTATTTAATCACTTGTAAATGATTTATAACTTAATGTACAAAACATAGATAAAAATATTAACATACCACTTATTAATCATTTATGAACACATATTCATGTTTTGTAAATGATTAGTTCATCCTGAACTAATTACTTATAAATGACTTACAACTGAATGTTATTATAAAGTGTTACCGAAATATGTTGTGGCAAAGCGAATAAAATGCAAAAACTGTATTATTTCTGAAAAAGATTTTTGTTTTATCTTCCCAGAAAAGTAATGATTTTGATATATGTTGTGGAAAAGCAAATAAACAGAAAAAAAAACCCTGTTATTTAGTAAAAAAAAAAAAAAAAAAAAAAAAACTGACAAAATGTCTTTTTTTCAATTGAGAAATAAACGCCCAATGTAAGATATGTAACATTAAAAATGTATCATGAACGCCCAATGTCATATATATGTAACATTACAAATCTTTCACAAGGAGGGGTTGTATTTCAAAAACAACTGCAGAAACATGTTATAAGTGGTCCATTTGGTCTGTTTTATATGCCCCATAATTTTCCTATAAGGAGAAATTGCTCTGGGTTCTTATGGGTTAATTAGCTCGTAATAAAAAAAATGTAAATTGGTAATAAGGAGTGAAGAGTTCTCACTTTACATTAGGTTACAGAAAAAGGGAAAATGTTATTAAGTGCTTTAAACCAACCTTTATTGAATATTAACTGCATTCATATTTAGTGTTCTGACATGTCCTACACTGAGCTGTCTCTCAAAGTACTGCTGAATCACACCAATGCAGGCCGTGTTGGCTGTGCTCCCTAGACTGATGTGAAACATGCACCAGTACAATCGTTTTTTAATTACAAATTATATCTACACATCCCCAGCCTCTTCTGACAAGCACGTGTCTCTAGACCCCCGTGTTCTGATACTTGCCTTCAGTTTAGCGGTTTTGGTACTGTGACACAAGTGAAATGAGATATAGTGATATTGGTAGTGGGTTTATTGAGTATTTTTCTGCCACATTATGGGGAGTAGCATGACAGACATAGGACATTCTGTGGTTGCATTCTAAATATCTTGTTATACAACTTGTACAGTGACCATTGTGAATCAAACAATGATCATCAAACTCACTTTGACAACTGTCACACCATGACATGTCTGACTTTTTCATGTTGGTAGAAACCAATCATCTATCAGCGGTGTTGGCAAGGTTACTTTGGAAGTGTAATGGGTTACAGATTACAAGTTACCTCATTTAAAATGTAATAAGTAGTGTAACTATTTCAATTACTTTATTAATGTAACTGATTACATTTGATTACTTTTCTAAATTTAAATTTTTGATTTTTTTTTTTCTAAATATTTCTAAACTGTTAATCATTTTCAAATATTTAAAGCAGGCAGGGTTAACCTTACAGTAGTACTCAACACTGATTAATTCTTCATCACTTGAATTAAGATTATAATAATTTAATTGTAATGCACAGCCACCACAAAATCAGACTTTAGCACCTCTTTATACTTTCAAATCATTCTGAGGTTAAATACATATTTAAAATCATAACAAGAAATAGCTTAATAGCTATGATACAATGCCTTTGACAAAAACAGTTAATTTAAAAAATAAAGCATATACATAAACCCAAATAGGAAATAAAACAGTTATCAATAAAAGTGTTCTGTTTTGTGTCCTAAACTTCTGGAACATTGGTGTCTCATATTTTAGATATAAGCCTAGATATAGCCTAATTGTTAACATTTTTATAACTGTAATTTAATTACACATTTTTTTACAGATTACAGTATCTAGTTACTCCCCAACACTGTCTATCAAGAGCTTTTTGTTGATATTAAAAATGCTTTAGGAGATTTCAGTCATTTTTCTAACTTTAAACACACACCCTTACTGCAAAACCCCACTTTTCAAAAGCAAACCGCTGTCAGCAAATCCAAAGACATCTCTATTTTTCTTTTTACAGGGCCATGTTGCAGAAATAGATATCACTGAAATTGGTATAAATTTCAGTTATATCTGTTTCTGCAACAGTATCATATCTGCCAAGTGGTAGAGACATTTTTGTGCAATATTCTAAAACAAAATAAAACAACACAAAATTGCTTACAGCACCATTAAACTATTCCAAACAATAAAGGAATTATCTTTATATTTGTAAGCCTATATGTAATGCAGCACATTAGGCATTAGGCAGCTGTTTTTGCCCACACAAGCATACAGGGTTGGAGATTATTTTAAAAGATTATTTTAAATGCTGTTGAAAATGGTAGCACTTTATTTTACAGTATGTGTACTTCCCTTGTACATACATGGTAAATATCGTGTACCTACAGGAAAATGCGTGGTAACACAAGGTACTTACCTGAAATGTATGTACATGGTAACTAATAAGAAACACTGCTGTACTTTGCAGTCGTACATGCATGGTAATTAGTTTGTACGTACAGACAAGTTTTTGTACTTACAAGTAGTGTCCGTACATGGTAACTAATTAGATACTTTACCATAATTACTAATGTAAATACATGGTAAATATGTAGTACTGACGGCAGTGGTGTAGTGGTGCCTGGAGAAGTGGGTATACTCCCTCATCCCCCAGGGAAACGCCAACTAAACCTGCTGTCTTAACCTGCCTGTACACGCTACTATATCAGGGGTCTGCAACAGGGTTTGAAATTAACTTTTTCAGCCAATTTGGCTAATAAATTTTTTAATTACTGGCCATTCATAACTTCAACCAGCCAAAAAACAACAACAACATATATAAAGGCCATATATAAAGGGCAGTTTTTTAACCTTAACCATTAAATGTGTCATCAACCTTTGTTTCATAACAAATTTTTACATTGTATTAATAATTTCCAGTTAATATAATAAGACATGAATCAAATGAAATCAGCCTCAACAAAAATTGATCTTTCCACTGCAGAAGAAATGGAAGCAGCAGAAGTCAATGGCATTTATTTGTATTTACACAGACAGTTTAATGATACTGAAATGTAACATGAATGCATTTTCCAAAATTACAACTGCATAAATAATGCTATGTGTTTTAAAATTAGTTTTTTAATATACAAATATGAAATGTTGGGGAAAATACAGTAAGCTACTTTTAAGTATGAAAGTAAACCACCAGTAGGTAGCAGCAAGTGACTGTCTTAATGAGTGAGTCATTGAATTATTTATTCAAAGGATTTGATCAGACGGCTAATTCATTCAAGATTGAAGCAAGCGCCTTTATGAATGGGTTATTGAATCAATGACTCAAATGATTAATTCTGTGTTGCTCTGAGATGCGCGACTGTTCTGCTGTGATCTTTGTTTGGAACTATTTTTTTGTTAGGTTAACCAAATCGAGCAGAAATGGTCAACATTGACAATATTGTGTCTAAATTGTAGAGCACTTAACATTAACTACTCATTTGAACTCTTGTATAAAATCAATGCCAAATTTGCAATCATATTGGTTTTCAGGGGGCGGAAATGAACTCTCTTGTGTTGCTTAACTAGGCATCATATGTTATAAATATAAAAAAAACTGCCTTTTTACCACAGTATGTTTCTTCTTTGTGCAATTATGTTAATTTGTTTTGATTTCTCAACAATATTCTCTCATACCGGCTGCGCGAGCCTCACCTGGCGCGATGCGTTAGGCTACTTTCAATAGATTTTCTCTGTATTAGAGCTGTTTTGAACTTACTGTTTGAACGCATTCGTTTACTGGATCCTGGACTGAAACGTTTACAGGAGATCACCAGTTTAAGAAATTTCTGATTGTGAAAAACCTGCTTCTTTTCATTTTAAGATATTGTTTTCATTATTATGCACTGATTCAAATTAGTAATCAATAATTAATTATTATTTTACCACTCTGCGTGCCTCCCCTGACATGCTTTCGTGCATGAACAGGCGGCATTTCTGTCTCTGTCGGCATCCTCTCTGGAGCGGGCGCAATCACATTTCAAAGGAAACCGGCGGCACGGTCTTGACCGTCTTTACTGTGTGTTTTTAGGGAATATTTGCATTTATTCACATGCGATTGGATTAACTATTCATGTGGTGGACTGTCATGATTTTGGCTAATGCAGGACACTACTGAATGTTGCACATCAGAAGGGATTTAGAAGTGGGTATACGCAAAGCCAACTGATAAAGAAGTGGGTATACGCCGTATACCTGCGTATACCCTCCTCTACACCACTGACTGACGGACAAGTGTGTATGTACAAACAGGCACTTACAGTATCCGTATATGGTAACTAATAAGACACATTTCTGTACATACTAATGGTATGTACATGGTAAATATGTAGCACGAACAAATGGGATTTTATTGTGTCTGTATATGGTAACAAATAAGACACATACTGTACTTGGTATAAACGTGGAACATATGTAGTACTTACAGACAAGTGTGGGTAATAACGGTTACTTACATGCAGTGTCAGTATATGGTAAGTAATAAGACATTACTATTCTTACTAATGCATATACATGGTAAATATGTAGTACTTACGGACAAGTGTGGATACAAACAGGCACGTCCTTACAGCATCCATATATGGTAACTAATAAGACACATTACTGTGCATACTAATGGTATGTACATGGTAAATATGTAGCACTTAAGTGTGGTTAATAACAGCCACAAACATACAGGGTACATTTATGATAACTAATGTGAAACTATATGTGCTTACCAAAACTTTGACAAATTATGGATATCTGTAAGTTCAAGTCCTCATGGTACATGCTTTGGAAGTTGGTTGGGAACACTGCAGTAATTGTGCAGCACTGCATAATGTTAATACTCAGCAGGCACAGTCCTTTTAAATAGGGATTTTGACACGACAAGTTGCAAGTGTAAATGAGTCTTGTAGCTACTGTATACTGTAAGTCCAAAGTAAAATCTGTCTACACATAATTGTTAGGAATGCACACCATCAAAAATCTCTGTTGGACCAATTAGTTAAGAGAATCAGTGTCGTTAAAGATGAGTGAAGTTAACTGCAATGGCATTTACAATCAATTACTCAACAAGTACCTTGGTACATGTTTATACCCCCCAACTTGAGTACTGCGTAACTTATACATTAACTAATAGGTACATTCACCAGTACGTTCATAGTAAGTAAATAGAAATACGACTGTAAAATAAAGTGCACCATTTTATATAAACATTTCATAGTATACCAGTTCTTCCAACTTTGTTATAAGCGCTATTGTGAAGAGCAATTTAGCATTAACAGTCCTACACAAGCAATTGAAAAACAGTCATCTTTTTATTAGGTAAGTTTTGGACTTTATAGTGCACAAATCAGACAACATTCTTTGTACAGTGTAAAAACAATTACTTTTTATTGACAACATGGTATCATCTAAAATACATATATACTTACCTACAATAAAGTACATCTAAATATACATTTACTAATAAGGTTTCCATGTTTCCTGATGCAGTGTGTTATCTTTAGCAGGATTACTGATCAAGAAATTCATATAGACACTTCTCTGTATTATACTCTATATGCAGCAGCAATGTCTTGAAGCAGACAACCAAGAACACTTTCGGGTTGTTGTCTCCCCCTCCAATAATGCCATTCAATAAAGGCAAGTTGATATTTCAGTGTCTTTAGAGTCTTGTTACCCCTATAACGGTATACTTCACTTTTGTAGGTTCTCCATGCATGTTCTATATGTTGCGTGTGAGCTCCTGTTTGTGGGTGCACAAAGAAACAACTGTGGTTGACCTGATAATGAATAAAGCCATGCTGACTAAGTCTTCTATAAGCTGGCCAGACATCACTGAGTAAAGTGCTTCCTTGACGCACATACTTCTCAACAATGGGAATCAATTTTCCAGCTGTTCTTTGTTTCACTACTTTGAGCACAAGTCTCCTTCGCCTTCTTTTGACTTCAATCACGCCAAACACCCATGCTTTTCTCCGCCAGGTGTTTCCAAAGCATCCATGTGCATACTATAAGGGTATAAGGGTAATATAACAAACATAGAACTAGTCATAATGCAAATTATCACAGTCCATTAGTTTATTATTATCTTGTAAAGAAGCTAAAATGTAAATACCTTTCGCTTGTGGCAAAATTTGCTTTCATCCAGGACTATAAAGGCCCTTGCTCCACCAATTCTCATCTTTCTTTCTCTTCGCAATTTTCGTATTGATTTAACACATACTGTTTTGAGTTTTTTGGTGATCTTTGTAAGTGTAGCAGAACTGCCACACATACCCATCTCAAGCATATCCACCTGACGGAGACGTAATCCTTGAGCAAATCTAAAGGAAAGTAGTAACACTTAGATTAATATAACAGTGTTTCCCAACCTGTTTGTCTTAAATATACCCCTATCCCCATCAACAGGTTCAAGTTCATATCAACTTATTCATCGATATGAAACTAAAGATGTTTACCGAACACTAAATTAAAATTGGCTCAAAACCATGTGTGTGAAAAAGATCTACATATTTCAAAATCATGAGATTAAATCACAGTTTATTTTGATATATTGACTTCCATATTATTTTAGGTCTTAAACGTGTGAGGGGTATTTTTTCTGGTAAGGGGCAATATTTGACCTCTTAAATTGATTTCTAGTGGTACTGACTATAAAAAACTTAAAATGACTTAAACTAAAACTGCCAGTGAAAGCAAGTTAGTTTCTTAATCAGTGGGTCACTGAATAATTTATTTCAACTGATTTGTTCAAATCAATGATTCATTCAGGAATGAAGCAAGGGGTTACCTTTATAAATGGATCATTAAATCATTCACTCAACTGTTCAAAAAAATAATTCAGTAGTTGATTTTGCTATCAGGAACAGATAAAAGAGGGGTAGTTTTGCCCCATATCTTGTATTTTGTATTAATGTTTCTGTTATTATCATATTATTTTTATTACAAATACAAACAAATGAGAATGATGAAATTATGAGATTTGCAATACAATGACATACAGTTATTTACATACAAGGTTTGGATTGCATGAGATAAATTTTAAAATGGCACAGATCACAGATTTGCAAAATCTTATTGCATTTTAGACATTTTTTTTTTACATAATTTTAGACTGAGAACAGATATTTAATATTGTTCATAGTTCACATAACTGTATTTATACATAAGGGCTGTTTACATCATGGATTACATACTTAAAATATGAACTAGGATTATTTACCTGTGAATGAACTTCATATAGGAGTCAAGGGTAACATGACTTCTGCTAAAAATAGAGCCATCACGTATGGAGACAGACAAATCTTTGTGCTGATTTCTCCTACACATCCTGCAATGATGATATTAGACATCAGAAGTTTACAAAAGGTGTTGGTTAGAAATGTAAAACTTAAAAGCATTATTAAAAGTTATTCATTTTCATGTCTTGCAAAAAAAAAAAAAAAAAAAAAAGGAGGGGGTCACTTACCCTCGATATCCATCTTTTGTTGTGTTACTTTTTTGAAGACTCATCCTCTTTCGGCATACTGGACACTTCTTTTTTTCTAAGCAGAAGTCTGTGTTTCTGAAGCCATTTAATGAGTGAATGAGCCATAAATGCTCCGTAATAAACCTCTGACTAAGCTCATTTTATTAAGTCCATTAGCTAAGCGAGTTAATCTTAAAGCATGCAAGGTTAAAGCATGAACTAATCATAAATAAACATAACGTGTTTTGTAATAGTTCAATCAGTGTTTCAACCACGAAAAGACTAATAAAAAGTTTGTAAACAATGCATTTCTTTAAATATATCCACTAAATCAGCTGGCCTACTATATATGCTATATATATTTACAACGAATTGGAGTAGAAACCTAATTTTATAATTAAATTCAGATTTTAAAGTAAAAACTGCCTTACAGTATGTGCAATTTACATATTTTGTACATATTTTATTGTTAACTATTGAATCTAAAAATAAATAACAACTGAAGTGAATAGCTTAGCTGTTAACTGTAACATATAATATTATAGTAATGTGCAAGTAGTAGGGTTCCCTTTTTTACAGTATTAGCTGAAGTAGATTTTTATCCTTTTTAAAAAATTTAATTAAAAAAATATTATAATTGAAAATATTACAAATTATAATTTAAAGACAATGGCACAATTTGTTCAGTAAGCCGCTGTTTCAAAAAAATAAATAAATAAATAAAAATTCTGTTTATTCTCTCCCCCTCGTACCGAAAATCACATGTGTACAGAATCGTGACTTTAAAACCGAGGTCCAATACCGTCCTATCATTTTTGTGATAACTGTTACACCCAGTTACATCAAAGAGTAATTTCACATAATTTAAGATGTCCTAGTTTAGGAATTTCTGGAGTGTCAGAGATAGCACTTAAAAAACTAACCCCATATTTGACCCACTTGTTCATTGTGCGTTAATGTTACTAAAGTAATATACCCTTGGTTGTATGTTGTCAGTGCTGTTGCTATATGTTTTAATGTTAACATTTTTAATAGTATGCAGAACACAAAGTGCACAAACCGGGGGAGAAACCAAGGTGGTGTTGTTGATGAAGGTAACTATTTTTCTTTTCTTTTTTACAAGCCATAAATAAATCCTTTCCATTATTCAGCTGAACAAGTGTGATGAATTTATGAACATATTCACTCCTCTAATAGCAGTTAATCATAACATAACATTCACCTTCATAACAGTTTACTTGTACTTGACTATATACAGTACAGTGGTGTAAAACACTAGTTGTTTATTAATGTGCCTTCCATGCTGGCATTTTAAAGTAAGAATAATGCAGATTTACTCAATTTTATTGAGATCTCTAGAATGACCAGATAAATGTTTTGTCATTACTGTAAATCTACAGTAGGTGATACGGTCTCAGTGCCACCTCCTGTCTCTGGTTCACCACAAGTTGCACCAACTTCAGTTGCAACAATTGAAAAACTGAAAGAAGAAAATAGACTCCTGAAAGAGGAACGAGATTTTCTGTGGGAGCAATTGAGAGGTTCCCTTAACAAAAGACAACTAGGTAAGTCTTTGTTCACACTTTTTTTTTTTTTTTTCCATATCTGACTCAGTTTTTTTTTTTTTTTTTTTTTAAGTCAAATAACCACAACAACCAACAAAATCACATGCAATCTGATTTTTAGAAACCTGATCCGAGTGGAAATGGGAATTTAAATATTAAAGCTATGCTGGAACAGCATCTCATTCTGTCCTAGAATAAATTTCTTCATATATTATATGCCCTGGAATATATTTATTTATATATTTATTTAAAACACATTTGTTTCATACTAAATATAGTTCAAATTTATTAACATATTTACTGACATATAACTGACACTTAATACTTACTGATATAAAATATATAATTAAACTTTATTTGGAGTACTACTTGTACACATTTCTTAATATTAAGCCAAAAAAATTGTTTTAATGTCACTATTGATTAGGACTGTATGATCTTTGAATAATATTGGTCTTTAAATGCAAGATATTTAAAGTGTATGCTTGCAATAGCTCCACTGTAGCACAATCAAATATGCTACAGTATGTCTTTAGTTGGACTTCAGCACTACTTCCATACAATTAAAGTGGCAAATTTGGAACAACTAATTTTGTCTATTTAGCAGACTTTTAAGTATACCGGTACAACTGCAGGGTATTTAAATATAAATATGAAAATGTATGTAAACAAACTTTTATTTTCGATGCGATTAATCACAAATTTGTCTGTTTGTACTTGCATATTGTTTTAGGAACAAATAGAAGAATGCAAAATGATTCTTCTTCTGAGTCAGAATCTGCGGACAACTCAACATTCTCAGACACATCAGATTCCTTAGACAAGCCTCCAAAGAGAAAACACAAGAGAACGCACAAAGTCAGAGAAGACAAAGATGCCTACATTCGAAGAGGCAAGTCAGTATATTATAGGACCTGCAGTATGGTATACACATTCACACACACACATATATGTGTGTGTGTGTTTTCCATTCCCAATTTAATGTGCTGAGACAATTATGATTTATTGAATTATTAAATTTTAATTTAAATTACATACTTTACCTTTAACTACATCACACCTATATACTGTACATGTATTAATGAGACCTTCCACCATAATAAATTAGCGAGAGAAAGAATCTTTTGTTGTTGAATTCTGTCAATGCTTTCATAATTTCTAAGCTGTTTAATACTTTTTTCAGTTCAAACTCCTGATGATGTTTGCACCGCTACAAGGCCATTCTGAAGAGCTTCCTACGGAGTAGGAGTGTCTCCAAAAGCTGCAAACAACACAATGTTGATCGCAGTACCATAGCTCTTACAGCTATCATTGCAGAGCTGCAGATAATTGCTACTCCTGAACTGCACATTCCAGAATTTCAGGGTGGAACGCTGCAGAAATATGCAAAAAAAGTGCAAGGAATATCTGGATACAAAACCAGAAGTCATGAGTAAAATCACTAAAATGAAACGTAATCGTGAACTCCTACCAATTAGGTATAAATTCAGAAAAGAAGACAAGTAATTGGCTCAGAAGTATAAGATGTCTTGTTCAGTGCAGCAGTAGCATTTATACAGCGTTCACCATGTAGAAAAGTAATCTTTTTCAGAATTATTTTAAGCCCTTTTATTGATTAAAAAAAAGTGTGAATGTTCCTCTCACTTTGTTATCTTTAAGTTCACCATGTCTTGTGTTATGTTTCTAGATAATGTATAATGTTTTTATAGACAATGTATAACTTGGTTCTAAATAGCTCTAAGTTTCTTCTCTGTTATGCACAATAGTGCAATTTATTTTATGGTCCACTACTAACATGGACTTCTAACATGTTATTGTCCTTATTGATGCCTTTGAAAAAAACAAAATGGTAAGGAAATAAAATCATTGTTTTGTTGCACTATGTATGTACTGTAGTGTATTTTGAACTGTTAATTCTACATTGCTCTCATGTCATCTTTTACAGTCCTTAATAGTTGATATGCCATATAGTGGCGTATATGTACTAAGCTTATAACAAAGTTGGAAGAACTGGTAATTACTATGTAATGTTTATGTAAATTGGTGCACTTTATTTTACAGTCCTATTTCCATTTACTTACTATGAACGTACTGGTGAATGTACCTATTAGTTAATATATAAGTTACGCAGTACTCAAGTTGGGGGGTATAAACATGGACCAAGGTACTTGTTGAGTAATTGATTGTAAATGCCATTGCAGTTAACTTCACTCATCTTTAACGACACTGATTCTCTTAACTAATTGGTCCAACAGAGATTTTTGATGGTGTGCATTCCTAATAATTATGTGTAGACAGATTTTACTTTGGACTTACAGTATACAGTAGCTACAAAACTCATTTACACTTGCAACTTGTCATGTGTCAAAATCACTATTTAAAAGGACTGTGCCTGCTGAGTATTAACATTATGTAGTTCTGCACAATTACTGCAGTGTTCCCAACCAACTTCCAAAGCATGTACCATGAGGACTTGAACTTACAGATATCCATAATTTGTCAAAGTTTTGGTAAGCACATATAGTTTCACATTAGATATCATAAATGTACCCTGTAGGTTTGTGGCTGTTATTAACCACACTTAAGTGCTACATATTTACCATGTACATACCATTAGGATGCACAGTAATATGTCTTATTAGTTACCATACACGGATACTGTAAGGACGTGCCTGTTTGTACCTACACTTGTCTGTAAGTACTACATATGTTCCACGTTTATACCAAGTACAGTATGTGTCTTATTTGTTACCATATACAGACACAATAAAATCCCATTTGTCCGTAGGTGCTACATATTTACCATGTACATACCATTAGTATGTACAGAAATGTGTCTTATTAGTTACCATATACGGATACTGTAAGTGCCTGTTTGTACATACTTGTCTGTCAGTACTACATATTTACCATGTATTTACATTAGTAATTACGGTAAAGTATCTAATTAGTTACCATGTACGGACACTACCTGTAAGTACAAACACTTGTCTGTACGTACAAACTAATTACCATGCATGTACAACTGCAAAGTACAGCCGTGTTTCTTATTAGTTACCATGTACATACATTTCAGGTAAGTACCTTGTGTTACCACGCATTTGCCTGTAGGTACACGATATTTATCATGTACAAGGGAAGTACACGTACTGTAAAATAAAGTGCTACCGTCAACACAGAGAACATAAGCCAGAACTGAAATAAGATGTAAATATTATACTGTACAAGATGCAAACTTGTATTCATCACAGACATCCAACTTCTCTATGAAACATTAATAAAAAGATTTTCCTGAGCCTGATGTTTACCATAAAAAAAAAAAATTGTAGATCTGATCTCAAAAATAACACTTAAGGCAAACTTAATGTATAAATTGCATTACCAAATATCAGACAAGTCAGCATGCACCAGAAATTTCAACAAACTTTTCTTCCCAAATGGGAGCGTGACTTGTTTTTGTTGGAAAATGATTGGATTATTGAATCACTGCTGTTTGCTAATCACATTTCATGTGAGTTACTGGAGTTGACAGATTGAAACTCATCAGGCTGTAATTACCAGATCTTGCACTGGTATACACTCTTTCTCATTTTTTCTTTCATCTCAAGTGGCGATAGTGGATTCTCTTCGGTTTTATATATCTTATATAAAAATATAAAATATATATAAAATATTTTATATTTTTATATAAGATATATAAAACCGAAGAGAATCCACTATCGCCACTTGAGATGAAAGAAAAAATGAGAAAGAGATCAAGAGAGAGCAAAACCACACAGTTTGTCTACTTGGGTTTCTGAGCACACACACACACATCAACAGCAGCCAGCTGACCACGCTAATTAAAGAACGTAATTTATTTTCACATATCTCTCACACATATACCACAATGTTCTGAGTGCATGTCAACACTTTGTGTGAACTTAACATCAACAGCCAATGTGCGAACAAAACAAGTACCGTGTAAACTTATATAATAGTCAACCAGCTTCTCCAGTAAACTTACAAATGACAAGATTTTCCATGGGTTTGGCAAATGGTCTTGTTTTGCGACTATAAAAAAATAAATAAATAAATAAAAAAAAATTTTAAAAATTTTTTTTTTAAAAAATAAATAATAATAATAATAAATAATAATAATAATAATAATAATAATAATAATAATAATAATAATTCAAAGATATTATTGAATGCACAACAAATATTCCCAAAGGTAACATTTACAATATGTTATGCTGAAAAAGAGGCTCAGTAGTCCTGAACTCATCATCAGGACTTCTTCCACCTCCAACTTCTTTCATAATTGATTACTCATCTATGAAAAGCCAGAGTATTATTTGTCTAATTTAAAGCAGATTAATTGATTTTGCTCTCGCTGCAACATACAGTCAAAGCAAAACTGCTTTATTAACTTGGGAATGTAACACCGCCAGCAAGTCTGTTTTATTAGTGTGCTCTTTGTAACAAGGGAGGACACTGTTACATTTGTCTACAGAGTCGACGTATGTAAATTAATAAATAAAATATCTTGGAGCAGCATTTTGCCTGTAGCTGCAGGAATCTTGAAATGTCATTCCTGTATGCGCTGTCTGAAGTCAGACCATCTTCATCTGTGAAAGAATGACACCAGCGATTAAGATGGTAATGTGGCAAAATAAATGCTAATGACTACAGGAGCCTTCACTAAGCTGGACACGCCATTTAAAAGAATCTACGAAGTGATATATATATATATAAATAAAACTAAGATTTCTGTCATCGTCAGGCTGACCTATTTAAGCCACAGATCTTATGCAGGCAATATAGGCAGTATTGCAGTAATATATACAGACCTGCAGCTCTCAGAAACGGTTTCAATTTGCTTGTGCATTCATAGACATTTTCTTACTCTAAATTCCACCCACCTCTCTCATTTAAAGTGATTTATTTCCTAGTTATTCCAAGTATTTCTGTATACTTCCCTCCCATGCCACTTCTTCAGCTGTCTGTCTGCACAGTCTCCTGATTTGCTAGGAGTCAATGTTTAAAAAAAAAAAAAAAAAAAAAACCTTTGACAAGCAAAACCAAATTATGTCAATTTATACATACATATTCCTATAGAATGAACACATAATACGCAAATGCAAGACGTCACCATTTGCATACAGTTTTCCATCTTTAATTGATAAACAACCCTTTAGAAGACAAACTTCCTGCAGAGTTCAGCTTCATCCTGTTCCAACACACCTGCCTGGTTGTTTCTAGTAACCTGGAAGACATTGATTAGCTTGTTCTGATGTGTTTTATTGAGGGTTGGGCTGAACTCTGCAGGTTACACTTTTCTATCTCACAGGATTCTGTTTTACACGACTGATTTTCTTCTTAAAAATGTCATAACTTTCTAAGGGTGACTTCAGTACTAACGTTTTATAGCTCAGCTGTCAGTCTGTGATAATATTATCTTTCTTCATGTGTGTTGAAAACAGTGGCTGCAATAAGCAAGTTGTTTCATTAATCTTACCAGCAGTTAAAAATACATCTGTTAAATTATTATCCTTTCCACTGTGGGTCAGTAGTCAGCACACACAATTTGCACTTCGTTTCTCATCTTTTGTCCAAGTACTCTCCATTCCAGTGAAATAAAATGTTTTAACAACAAGGTTCAGGAGAAGCACGATCAGATAATCAACCAAATTGGCACAGGTGTAGCTTGTTTAACTAACCATCCTAACTAGCACAATACGTATACATATGCAGCCTACCTACCTCTGTCCTACGATAGTTTTCCGGCATCCCTCCTCACTCCTAATCCATTTTTACCCCATATTAGGGATAGGGGGAGTTCTCTGGGTTCGGGCTATATTCCGGGCTTGGAGCCCTCCCCCAGGACAGCATGCCAAAATATGCTTACTTTTTGCTATCAGATTAGATGTAAGGGTGAACTCGTGAAATGCAACCAAATATGAAGCCATTACTGATGTACAATACATCAAAAGACAAGCACTGCCATGTATAATTCAATTAAAAAAAAATTGTCAGACAAACAGTATTAGAAATTAAAAGCTTTCACACACAGTAAACACAAATACACTCCTTTGAGGAGTGTATATATATAAGGTGATTATCCTCTGAGATGGGCCAGCAATATTCCAAGTTGAAGCAAGTTATTTTTTTGTTTCCAGGCATTAAACAATGAAACCACTATGTAAAGAACCGAATGATGTTCACATTGTCATTTAATGAAAATCTTCCCATCTGCTGCAGTTCTCAAATGTCCTTTTTTCATTTGGTATATTCAAACTGGTCCATGTTCAGAGATGTGACAGCCAAAGCAATTTGCAGAATTGTTAAATCCATTTTTTATTTGAATTGTTGAGAACCGAAGCAAAAAAGAATCTAGTGTCTTCTAGCCATATTAAAAGACTTTGAATATAGTGCATTCCGTATGGATCATTCAGAGGTGTAAAGAGTACCTGAAAACCATACTTGAGTAAAAGTATAGATATTTTACAATGAAATTACTCCACTACAAGTTACAAGTCACCAACTGCAGAACAACTTGAATAAAACTCTTAGAGCAGGGGTGCCTAATCCTGCTCCTGGCGATCGACTGTACTGCAAAGTTCAGCTCCAACTCTAATCAAACACACCTGCCTTTAATTTCCAAGCGATCCTGAAGACCTTAATTCGTTGCTTCAGGTGTGTTTGATTAGAGTTGGAGCGGAACTTTGCAGGACAGTCAATCGTCAGGAGCAGGATTGGGCACCCCTGTCTTAGAGTATGTGATTTTAACAGTACTCAAAGGGGTCATCGGATGCAAAATTAAATTTGCAAGTTGTCTGAACAAATGTATGTTGGAAATGTGTGTACACATCCATCCTATAATGATAAAAATCCACCCAGTGTTTTTTTTTTTTTTAATCCCTATTTTAAAATCCCCTTTCTCAAATCAGGCTATTCTGAGATTCCTGTCAGAATGACGTAGTTCTGCGCAGGCCGCTCTCACGATAGTTGATTGACATGACTGTCTTACCTTAGACCCGCCTTAGGTGTCGACTCCAGTCCAGGGGAAGACAAGAATGTCTCAGATTAAATGATTGAGGTGTTCTGTTGTTGGATGTAATAATGAATGTAGCAGTTGTCATTTACTCCCGACATCTGAGCCGCTGAAGATGCAGAGGATTAAGGTTACTTTCGTTTTGAAGGGAATGTGCCGATCCCAATCTGCCTAAATGCGTCTATGTTCGCGTGAATCATTCGTGATCCAAATTCATCTACAGAAGAAGTGAGTATAAGGGTTTTTTATAAATCTTTGCAAATCGCCTTTCCTAATAATGTGCTAGTTAGCCAGTTTTGCAGGCTGGAGTTTACCTTCTGCTCGTCACTCCATGGAAGAGAGGGGCGGGGTCAACAGAGTCATTAGCATTTAAAGCAACATGGATTAAAAAATGGCTTGCCGAAAACAGAGCTCATTTTAAGGGGGAAAAAAAGGTGTTTTTTATACTACCATTGAGAAATTTTAAATCAAAGTATGTTATAGACTTTTCATTAAGACTAAAGAATCATATCAACTTGTGGAAAATGGGCATCCGATGACCCCTTTAAGCATTTGACTTGTACTAAATATAGGGTCAAAGAAGCACTAGTCAAAGAGACATGACAGTGAAAAATGTAACATTGTGGAGAAGCTGGGGAAAACAGGCAGAGGAATTTAAATGGAAAAACTAGAACAAATAATAAACCAAAAACCACAGTGAACAAAGAACAGAATGACAAGCCAACAGACAACCATTACATTCAACAACTCACAAAGAACTAAAGAACCACTAGGGCTATATATACAAAGGGGGCTAACAAGCTTAACAAGATAACAAGACACACCTGGGGAGACTAATCAAGGGGAACCAATGAACAAACGGAAGAAAAACTGACTACAAACACCACGGAAGACAGGAAGTCACATAAAAGTCCAAGACAATACACAGAGAACATGTAACAAAAACAAGAATTGAGTTGATTTGTGAAGAGAGCAATCATGTTAATTTTCTAAAACCAAAATAAAACTGAACTACTCAAAACTGAAAAAAAAACAATATCCTTCAAAAAGGTCTCTTCTGTATAACTGATAAATAAAATAATGTTAAGTACAATTAAAAAGTCAAAGCCTTCTTGCACTGGATGTGCTGGTTTCGGCCTCATTGACGCATTCAGCTGCAGTCATGTCCTCATCTCATACATAAAGAACCCGGTCTCATAAAACAACCTATAGTACGCCAGATACAAACAGAAAATTGTGGTATTGATGTGCAAAAATTGACTTTGTTGTGTGAAATTTGTTGGAAATTTGTTGGCGCGCATATGATATGCAGTTTTTGCGGACATATGATGCGCATCTACCCCACAACCCTAATCCTACCCATTGCGTTTCATATGCACACCAAAGTCAATTTCTGCGTATAAACAGTACGCCAAATCGAAACATAAACTTGTGCTATTTATACGCACTTTCATGAGATCGAGTTGTGTATAAAACACCTGTGATTCACAACTACTCGCATTCTCATAAAGTAGCCTTATTGACAAGTTTGGCAATATCACTTTTGTAGCCGAAACAAACTGCTGCAGAAAAAGCTAGGTGCCATGCAAAATGTAATGTGTAATTGCAACCCTCAATACAAATGTAGTGGAGTAAAGAGTACAGATGTTTATTCAAAAATGTAGTGAAGTAGAGAGTAAAATTTGCTAATATCTTTGACCTGCAGAGTGTCCAAAAAGATACTCAAGTACAGTAATTAATTACATTTACTCAAATACTTTATACCTCTGGGACCATTCTGTAGTGTTCAGTTATTTTTTGGTTTTAGAGTTTGGATGCAAAAAGAGATGTGTATTCTACTAAATATACATGTTCGAAACAACATGAAGGCTGAATGAAAAATAAGACAACATTCATTTTGAGGTCAACTTTTCCTTTAGAGATGCTGGCTGGCAACTAGAACTATAAAGTTTTTGAGATCCCCTACCAGCACTGTGCCCTTGAACAAGGAAAATAACCCCAGGATGCTCCCTGCAGCGAATGGACTATAAGCAGCTGATAAATATCACATATCCTAACCTTAATCAAATACTGAACTACCAAGGGCACGTGCAAAGTTTTTAGTTGAAAAACTGATTTCGCATAACCAATGACAGTGGACAATGTTTCACTCACCTGTTTAATGGCAAGCAGCAGCTTACCATAGCAGAAGACAATGACCAGGAAGGGGACAATCAGGCAAAAAATAAAGAGGCAAACGATGTAAGAGATGTTATTGGCTGTCTTGGTTGTCCAGTCTACAGAGCAGGTGGTCCCAGGGCCTTCTGGGCCATAGCGGCTCCAACCAAAGAGAGGGGGCAGAGTCCAGATTAAAGAGTAGACCCAGGACATCACCACCCCACCGGCAACCTTCCTATAGTTGGTGGCATCAGCCTCCGTGGAGCCCATCATTGTACAGTAGCGTTCGTATGATAGCACGGCCAGAGAGATAAGTGACACAATGCCTGCAGAAAATATAAAGACATATTTCGATAACGTTATAATATGATTTAAGTTTAAATGGTCAAATGTTTTATTCCATTACGGAATGACTGCTCACATGGAGTTCAATTATTTTTTAAACAGGCATAGAAAAGTCATTCAGAAGGGCAGAACTCCATGTCCTACTATTAATTCAAGACTGGCACTGACTGATAAACAGCAGCTCTCTATGCACATAAGAAAGTACTTTTGCAGAGTTCAGTTGAGTTGCCTGATTAGTAAGGCTTTGATTCTTTATTCATACTCTTTATGTGTTGTGCATTTTCAGGTGCAAGAGATCCACAAGTCAGCTTTTAATGCTAAAGTGTGAAATTTATGTACCACTTGTCTTGTCTTCTGTCTTCCATTGACTCTGCAAACATCAGAAAGTTTTGATAGCACCACAGTGAAGTGGACAGAAGTAGTGTGTTATTTGAACCTTGAAGCCTGGCAAAAGTCTTGGGATTAGCTAAAATTCCATAACATCTTGTGCCATTTTTTCCATTTTCCTTCATTAATCATATTAATGGATAACAATGTGTACATAACTAATGCACTGTATTTTGAAATCAAATTATGTAAATCCTAAATATTTTCATTAGGTGAACTAAACCCTTTAAGTTACTTTTTGGTCAGGTAAAGGTAGTTAGAGCTTTTATTTGATTTGGAGCAACACACAGTTACGTATGCATTTTAATTAGCAAAGATCCTACAATTAATGAAGTAATCAAGGTAAATCCCTATGTGCACATCTGTTAGTGTCGAACACTTTAATTTCTAGGTCCGTCAACCCAGACCAGAGATACTTTCATGTCTTCACAACAATTAAATCTCAATGTTCAATTGTTTATCATTTTTCAGCATCAATTCCCCCACAATACCACCATTACTTCTTGTGAGTATTAGGGGAGGCCAACATTTAGACCTGTGGACACTGAGTTCAGCTGACTGTGTGATGGTTTGATAGGGTGGGCATGTGACATAAACTGGAGTACGCAGGTCAAGGGCATGACCGCAATGAAGCTCACCCAAAATCTAATCCTTCTACAGCCCGATTGCTGATCCATAAACTAAACCACTAGACCATGGCGTATATACCAAATACCCCAGCTTTGAGAATCTAGGAAAACATCTTGGTCTTTAGGTCTCTAGATTGCATTTGTCAGAGGGCTAGCATGGTTATTTGACACCTTAAGGGGATAGTTCACAAGTTCTGTCATAATACACATCCAGAATCAAATCACTGGGGGTGCTTCTTAAATTAGTGATGGTGCTCTAACCTTCATATATACAGTGGTGTGAAAAATTGTTGGCCCCCTTCTTGATTTTTTACTTTAAATAATTTATTATTTAAATAATTTATACACATTAATTAACTGTGTCCCCCCCCCCCCGTTAAAACATAACTGTGGTTTATCACACCTGAGTTCAGTTTCTCTCGCCACATCCAGGCCTGATTACTGCCACACCTGTTCGCAACCAAGAAATCACTTAAATAGGACCTGCCTGACAAAGTGAAGTAGACCAAAAGATCCTCAAAAGCTACACATCATGTTGAGATCCAAAGAAATTCAGGAACAAATGAGAAAGAAAGTAATTGAGATCTATCAGTCTGGAAAAGGTTATAAAGCCATTTCTAATGCTCTGGGACTCCAGCAAACCACAGTGAGAGCCATTATCCACAAATGGCGAAAACATTGAACAGTGGTGAACCTTCCCAGGAGTGGCCGGCCGACGAAAATTACCCCAAGAGCACAGCGACGACTCATCCAAGAGGTCACAAAAGACCCCAGAACAACATCCAAAGAACTGCAGGCCTCACTTGCCTCAGTTAAGGTCAGTGTTCATGACTCCACCATAAGAAAGAGACTGGGCAAAAATGGCCTGCATGACAGAGTTCCAAGACGAAAACCGCTGCTGAGCAAAAAGAACATAAAGGCTCGTCTCAGTTTTGCCAGAAAACATCTTGATGATCCCCAAGACTTTTGGGAAAATACTCTGTGGACTGATGAGACAAAAGTTGAACTTTTTGGAAGGTGTGTGTCCCACTACATCTGGCGTAAAAGTAACACAGCATTTCAGAAAAAGAACATCATACCAGCAGTAAAATATGGTGGTGGTAGTGTGATGGTCTGGGGCTGTTTTGCTGCTTCAGGACCTGGAAGACTTGCTGTGATAAATGGAACCATGAATTCTGCTGTCTACCAAAAAATCCTGAAGGACAATGTCCGGCCATCTGTTCGTGACCTCAAGCTGAAGCGAACTTGGGTTCTGCAGCAGGACAATGATCCAAAACACACCAGCAAGTCCACCTCTGAATGGCTGAAGGAAAACAAAATGAAGACTTTGGAGTGGCCTAGTCAATGTCCTGACCTGAATCCTATTGAGATGCTGTGGCATGACCTTAACAAGGCGGTTCATGCTCGAAAACCCTTCAATGTGGCTGAATTACAACAATTCTGCAAAGATGAGTGGGCCAAAATTCCTCCACAGTGCTGTAACAGACTCATTGCAAGTTATCGCAAATGCTTGATTGCAGTTGTTGCTGCTAAGGGTGGCCCAACCAGTTATTAGGTTTAGGGGGCAAGCACTTTTTCACACAGGGCCATGTGGGTTTGGATTTTGTTTTCCCTTCATAATAAAAAACTTCATTTAAAAACTGCATGTTGTGTTTACTTGTGTTATCTTTGATTAATATTTAAATTTGTTTCATGATCTGAAACATTAAAGTGTGACAAACATGCAAAAAAAATAAAAAAATCAGGAAGGGGGCCAACAATTTTTCACACCACTGTATATATATATATATATATATATATAAAGGTTTTAGTGTCATCCATTGCTATGGCGCAAAGAGCTCTCCGTTTATAATCACTAAAAGCCGTCACTCATCTTAGTTCATCGCGATCTCACATAGTTACGTTATAATCAATAAAGTTCTCTACGCTGCACAATGAATCTCTTACTTACATTGTGTAGACACTTTGTTGTAATGAGATGATTAGTGCTGAACACAACACCTGCACAAAAACTCCAGTTATTCTAGCGCGGAGTGAATTATAACTTAAACGCCTCTGATTAGCTGTTGGGTCCAAGAAATCAGCAGATATGTCTGTGATTGGCTACACTGCTCAACGCTGCAAAAACACATTAAAATAGAAACCAATCTCCAAAGCACAAATGCACTGGATAGTTTGCCAAATCTGCAATGATATGCCATTATTACAGCTTTAACTGAGGGTGCTATTGATTTCATTTGAGGGCGCTTAGCACCCTCTAGCACCCCCGTAGAACTGGCCCTGATACACTCAGCCTTTCCAAACTCATTGGATTTTTTTGTTCTTCTGTGAAATATTAAAGATGTTTTGAACAATAAAGTTTTCATGCATTTAATGAAAGTCAGTGATGTCCAAAGACAATGGGGAAAAAAGAAAGAAAAAAATATTACAAATTTTAAACAACTTTTATTAACATATTGTATACACATGATTGATTGGGATACATGTGTAATGTATTACTTTTTATATTACTATTGTAATATTTATCACGCTCAGCAACCACAGCGTTATTAACCATATTAATAACACATTTAATACACATGAATTTAATTTCTTCGAAGTTAAGGAGAGATGTAACTCACATTTTAATGCACTAGAAGGTCAGACTTTTTAAAGTGTTCCTCAGGGATCAGTGCTCAAGAACACAGCCCTGCAGTATGAAATGACTTTTTGATTACTTTCTTCAAATTGAATTCAGATGAATCCAACAGTCGTAAACATTTTATGAGACATGAGGCCTTTTTTGCTTATTCTAATGATAAACTGTCCACATAACATCTCAGAGGAGATTAATCAGATATAGTAAGTATCTGAAAAATTGCATAAGATCTCAAGCCATACTGAGGTGGATTCAAACTCTAATATTCTGGCTATGTTAAGCTGCCAAGAGGTGATTTTCCCACAAACAAAGCAATCAAATGTGATTTGTCTTGCTCTGCTGCATTCACTGGCAGCCTTGCGATGCCAAAAAAAGAAAAACATTCTCTGCTCAAAAGAAACTTACTGGAGAATATAACTATAATGATCCATCTCTAGACATATTGTAGAACAAAGCAGTCTGAGGTTCTAGCATGGTTAGGCTATCTCTATCTGATCTGATCAAATGCAAAAAAAAAAAAAAAAAAAAAAACCTACATATTCAAATTGTCATGTCCCACCAACATTTTAATTCTAAACTTATTTATAGAGCATTAATATTTATAGGGATTTCACATTTGAAATAATTAACCCTGAGTCCGTCTATACCCAGGAAAATGCAATCCTGGGTTATCTTGCTTCATGTTTCATACTGCTTATACTTTACCCAGGGTTAAAGTTAATCTTGGGTATGCATAAACTGTTGTTTTACACCGTACATCGCTAAACCCCATGTTAATGTTCTTATTTGCATATTTGCGGTGTCACTGTCATTTATTTGACGAATGTAGCGCCCAATGTGCCAAATCATATGAATTGTGATTCAACACTAGACGTACCCTCTTAAGTCTAAAACATCGCATAAGAAAACAATGAATTTCATAAGTCATCCACACAAACACTTTTGGCAATAGTTACTATGACAAATACTAAGTGAATTGATAGTAGTGGATTGATGTATGTGGCTGCATGTTGATTACATTACAATCAGTTTAGTAGTGTTCCTGATTGAGCGACAGATCCTTTCTTTAAGAGCAAATTAGTGGTACATCTTCAACATCAATATTATTATCTTCAAAGTTGTATGTCCTCTAATGTAATGAATGTTTATGAGTTCTGAAAACACAGTGGTGACTGTTGTGATTCGAAGTGATGAATTACTCTAAGAAACTATGCAGTTCTGAAAATTAACAGAGAAATGTATTTCTCTATTACAACCTCACTTTCTAACCAAAAAGGTATTTTTGCATCACTAAGCTCACAGAGGTGCTGATAGTTATCAAACCCAAAGGCTGAGGTGAGCCTGACATGCTATGGTCTGCTGATAGGTCAGTGTGAATGTCTCAGATTTGGTCACAAGGACAAGGAATGGATAAAAGAAGATTCTAACCAATGCTCATGATTTCTTTGTTTGGCACTCTGCTTTTTCTAGCATTTTTCTTTTTCTGACCTCTGTCTTCATCGGACTCAAGTCCTTAATGGCATCTCTCCTTCTCAGCTAATATTCCATGTACACATTAATTAACTGTCTAATATATCATTTGTAATGATATCTTCTAAAAATTAAAATCATTGAAACAGTAACACACAAATTTGTAATTATGTCAAGTAAATGACCCAAAACAGTATTTTATTTTCTGTAAGTTTTGAATTCATACATCACTAAAACAACAATATAAGTAATATGTTAACATGCTAGTTAAATGACATCAATTAAATATGGTGAGAGGAACATCATGAAATCTTTGAATTGTGAAAAACATCAAATGCTTCATGTCTTATTTCAGTTCATTTTTGATAAAGGTAGGCAAGCCTTGAAAAACCTGGAAATCTCCTATTGAAGTGGTGTTTCATCACTGAGCTATTGACTGAGAATCACATCAGTTGAAGGTACTAAATTTACTTGGGCATAAGATTTGCTGCCTCCAGCAAGTACCTTCAGACTCATCTGCAGGTATAAGCTGCAATTATGTCTGTGTACTGAAACTGGTGTGGTCTGTCTATATTTGTTTTTATTTGGTTGTTTGTTTCCTGGATGTAAGAAGCTATTCAAAACTGCATATCTATGCAATTAATTAAAACATTAAGAGCTTAAACACATCTGTGCTATGACTAGCCTAACATTTTTTCACTTTCTTGACAAATTAAATGTTTATAGGTGCTGGTATACACTTTTATCACTATTATTATTATTTGTTTTATTTTTTGTTTTAAATATTACTAATATTTGAAAAACGTTTTGGCACTGATTCAAAGCCACTGAATGTTACAATTTTTGCAGAAAACTGTTTTTTATTATTATATTTAAACAGTTTTCAAAAGTGTATGAAACTAGCATGGAGAGAAAGATGACATTTTTTAAGAACTTGGCACTTGTCTTTTAAACTAGAGTTTAAAAACCATCTCAGATGTGGTTTATTTAATATTATGCACATTGCAAAGCTGCTGCAGCACAAAGATGCCATATAAGTTTAGTTATCGCTACACGTTAAGCTAAACTTGCAAATGGAGACACAACTGGATACTTTAGGTACTTGTGATTAATAGTGTTTTTGATCATTTGAATGATTCATTCCAGTTGAGATCTTTACTGCATACAAAAAAAAAAAACATAACTGATGAACTGAATAACGCATAGCCTACAGTAGATGTATTCTGCAAAACACTCACCTAACAACGAGTTGGCAAAGCCGTACCACACACATCCACTGTCGCCGATGAGCCATCGCCCTTGAGTGCTCGCGGCGAAGCTGAACGGCGTGCCCAACACGCAAACCAGGAGATCACTCAAGCAAATATTCACCAGCAAAAAGTTGATGGGGGACCGCAGAATCTTGTAGCGGCAGAAGAGCACGAGAACCAGAAGGTTGTTGAGGAATCCGAAAGTGCCAATGAAGCCCAAGGTCACCGCCACGAGCAGGTGGCCGGTGGGACTGAGGTTGCGATAGGAGGAGGACGCCTCCAAATGTTCCTCCACTGCACTGAGGCACAACGCGCTGTTCGCCCTCCTGCAACTGATCACACTCAAGCTGGACGCAATCATCGCAATCCGTTCTGAGTGCACATTGAACAAAAGTCACTGCATTGTTTTCTGGGGGAAAGCAAAACATTTAATGTGCTGTGGCGTTTTGAAAACAGACTGCGATCCATAGAGAGGATAGTTATTTGCAGTAGAGTTTAAGTGTTGGATGAGATGTACGACGAATTTTTTTTTTTTTTTTTTTTTTTCAATTGCTGAACTTTGTTGCTCAGTTCATCGGTTCAAAAGTGGGAATAAAGTTTGGCGTCCCTTTGCTCCACCGTGTGGTGATTACAGTCTTCATATGCGGTGGAGCTGTACTGTGTTGATATTAGTGTACCTCCTTCTCAGCTGACGTCTAAGTCCGTCTGCTCTGCTGAGGATACTGGGCGCAACATCCAGGTTAAGAGGACAAAAACCTCTGCAGCGCAGCTGCTCCGTCTCTGTTCTGTCGCACGACATATAAACGGTTGGTAAAACGTTTATCTCGTGGAGAATTCTCACTGGGGAAAGTCTGAAATACCCTTTTTATTATTCGAATGACTCAAATCATTGTTCGTACGTTTTAGCGCTGTCCATGGTGCTCAGTGTTTATGTAAGCGTCGACTTGTTTGTTTCGTTGAAACGAAAAAAAAAATTGAGTTTTAATTCGCACCCTAATTCTATAGCCCTACCAGTGGTTTTCAGCTCGAGAGTCCCTCATTGTCCAAGACAATAATTGAATAATCCTGTGAATTTCTCATCTGGTAAAATTGCATTAAAATAAACATAAAAACTAGCTAAAAAAAATAAATAAATAAAAAAACAAAGTTCATAGCCTGTAGCCTGTTGGTGTTCAATTACATTTTATAATATAGGCTGTTGAAATTACTTTGTGTATCAACCCTCTGTATTGATCTTAGGAAAAGAGCCGGTTGAGGGCTTTGTTTGATTTCAGAGTGATGTGGGAGAAGGCAATGAAACTCTGAGAAAATGAGAACATTGTCATTATTTGATTGTTTGATGTTTATTTGAGTGTTTCACAATGCAAAATTCAACAGTAAGTAAACATGGACTGTTTATTTTTGCGGAGGTGAATATATCTCATAGGGGAACACATGGGGAAATGGAGCTATTAACTGAGTGGAACATTAGATGCATTGTATATTTAATTAATTAATGGTCCTCAGGTTCTTAGGACAACACTTATTGGGCTAGTAAAAGTTTTTTGCTTTTGTTTTTGTTTTGTTTTTTGTTTTTTGTTTGTTTTTTGTTTTTTTGAATTTTTTCAAAGACTCCATCTCAGCAAGGTCTAGAAGTGAATTGTCCTTTTCCAAGGAATTAGAGTGGTTTTTTTTTTGTGTGTTTGTTTGTTTTTTTGTGAGATCTAATTGGTTCCCCTTCAGGAACTCGAGCTGTGAGTCTTGAAAACACTATGGGAACGCCTTCAGTGTGACCACGCTCTGAATCACATGTGTAATCAGTCCAATGGAAGGGCGGGGTGACGCAGCGACCAGGAAGCTTAAAAACACATGCGGTGGAACCGGCGTCAGCTTTCTGTCATTCAGCAAGCGCTCTGTGTGTGTGTCAGTTCATTCTCATTTTGTGAGTCTTATTTGGGGTTGTCTGTCCTTACATATCATTATGTCCAGGGCCAAAGATAAGACCAAGCATAAGGGCAATAGCAGGTTGCGTTACAGGTTGTGTGTGAAAGTCGTGACATATTGTCAAGTATGGTGACCCATACTCGAAATTGGTGCTCTGCATTTAACCCATCCAAGTGCACATACATAGCAGTGAATAGTGAACAAACGCACACACACACACACGGTGAACACACACCCGGAGCAGTGGGCAGCCATTGCTCCAGCGCCCGGGGGTTCGGTGCCTTGCTCAAGGGCACCTCAGTCATGAACAGCACCTCAGAGTGCTGTTCATTCACAATCCCCACCTTCAAGAATCGAACCAGCAACCTTCAGGTTACAAGCCCAACTCCCTAACCATTAGGCCACGACTTCCCCAAAAGTCGTGACAACTGTCCCTCCCTGCCCTCGCTACATCACGAGTGGAGATACACACAGGTCTGCTTGGGAGCGAAGCATGCGGAGTCGGCTCTCGAGGGAGCCGACTGCCCACACTGTGAGCGGCTTCCGCTGCATACGCTTCACTCCCGGAAGGCTCTCTTCAAGGAGGGAGCCTTCACTAGCGTTCCTCATGGTGCTGGCCCCACTTCTGCCAAGGCAGAACGGCAGCTGCACTCGTGGGGTTCGCAGGCTGATCTGGCAGAGGGAATGGAGACGGGCGAGTCCCTATCTTCTTCCTCACCTGCCAGATCTGGCGCCCTCTCTCTGGGATCGGAAGCCCGCTCCGCGGTTTCTTCCCCCCGGGGTGAGGGCTCAATGCTTCGCCTCTCTTCCTCCGAGGAGGTCGATGTGGTGAGCGTCAACGAGGATTTGCCCCCTCAGTCGCCCCAATATGAGGAGCTTTTGGAGGTGGTTGCTCTTGCTGTGGCCAAATTAAATATCGAGTGGCCCGCCGAGAAATAAACCGAGCCGCAGAAAAGCAAATTAGATGAGCGCTTTCTGCGGGCAAAGCCACCACCTCCACGCCGGAGCCTCCCGTTTTTCCCCGATCTCCACACTGATGTATCGAGATCGTTGGCCAAGCCATTCTCGGCCCACCTCTTCATCCCCGCATCTGATTACTACGGTAATGTGGCGGGGTTGAGTGAGCGCGGTTACAGCGGGTGGAACAGACGCTTGCGAGCTATCTGTCCCCCGGAGTGGGATCGTCTCTGAAGGCTCCGGCACTGCCCACCAAGCCGCTGCGAACTACATCTGAGCTGGCGGGCAAAGGGTATGCGGCAGCAGGTCAGGCTGGTACGTGTCTGCACACAATGGTTGTGTTACAGGCATACCAAGCCGAACTGCTGAAGGAGTTGGATGAGGGCGAGGAGATAAAATCTGATGATATCTCAGAGCTTCGGTGGACCACTGACTTGTCCACTAAGGAGACCGCCCGTGCCATTGGGTGCTCCATGGCAGCTATGGTGGCAGCAGAGAGGCATTTGTGGCTGACCCTCGCTGACATGAGAGAGAAAGACCGGGTCTGCCTCATGGACGCCTCACTTGTGCCTTCTGGCCTGTTCGGCGACGCCATCAATGCCATCGTCAACAGGTACCAGGAGGCCCGTAAACAAGCGGCGGTGTTCCAGAGGTTCCTCCCTTGCCGCTCTGGAACTCAGACTGCTGGGCGGGAGCAGCCCCCTCCGCATACCAGCTCCTCATATAGGGACAATCAAAAGCAGAGTGTCACCGAGACCAGCAACGCTCTGGGCCAGGGACAGCCAAGCTGAAAACAGATCTGCAGGCTATTATTCAGGCTAAAAAGTCCTCGGCGAAGAAGTCCTGACGTGTGTGTCTCAGGACTTCAGAGGGCGGCCCCTACTGGACTGGAGCGGTGTATATCACATCACACGGTGCCCATCTCGCCTCAGTGCCCTCAGGGGATCGGTCTGCTAACCCTGCCAGTGTTCCAGGGCGCAGCCGTCCCCAGCGATCATTCCTCTCAACTTTTTCTGCCCAGAGACGTAGTGGAGCTGAGAGGCTCGCCACTTCTTCGGAGGTCTCTAGAGCGGCTAGATCGGCTGCTTCAGGGCACCGATTTAGCCGCTCCAATTACACCAGAGATCAGTCTCGAGAGGCTATTAGACTATTAGACTATAGACTATTTAGCAGCGTGGAAACTACTGCCAAATGTGTCTCGTTGGGTCCTGCACATGGTAGAAAATCAGTTCGGCTCTCCACCGTCGCACTTCAGCGGGGTCATTCCTACTGTGTTTCGCCCCGAGCAGGCTCTGGTAATGGAACAAGAAGTGAACACTCTGTTGAGGAGGGACCACCTCGACGGCCTCCTTCCTCAACAGAGTGTTCACTTCTTGTTCACTCACTTCTCCAGGGCATCCGCATACTGTATTACATCGACAACTGGTTGATTCTAGCTCAATCGGAGCAGATGACGGTTCAATATCGAGATGTCGTTCTCGCCCACATGAAAGATTTGGGGTTAAGACTAAATGCCAAGAAAAGTGTGCTTTCTCCATTACAGAGAACCACTTATTTGGGTGTGGTGTGGGATTCGACCACGATGCAGGCATGTCTGTCCCCTGCTTGTATCAAGTCGATCCTCACGGCAGTCAAGAGAGTGAAAGAAGGCCAGTCACTCACTGTCAAGCAGTTTCAGAGACTGCTGGGTCTGATGGCAGCTGCATCCAACGTGATACCTTTTGGCCTGTTGTACATGAGACCCCTACAGTGGTGGCTCAAGACCAAGGGGTTCTCCCTGAGGGGAAACCCGCTCCGCACTTTCAAGGTCATGAGTCGATGTGTACGTGCCTTAGACATGTGGAGGAAACCTTTGTTCTTGTCTCAGGCCCCGGTGCTGGGAGCTCCTTGTCACCGTGTAACTCTAGCGACGGACATGTCCCTCACCAGCTGGGGAGTGGTCATGAGTAGCCACCCTGCCCGTGGTCTGTGGAGCGGCCGCCATCTGATGTGGCACATCAATTGACTGGAGATGCTGGCTGTGTTTCGAGCACTGAAACACTTCCTCCCAGAGCAGAGAGGTCACCATGTGTTGGTGCGCACCGACAGTACATCGGTGGTCTCTTACATCAACCACCAGGGAGGTCTGCGTTCGCACTCCTTGTACAAGCTGGTGCACCAGATCCTTGTGTGGTCCCAGGACAAACTCCTCTCGCTGAGAGCAGTTCACATTCCTGAGCATCTCAATGTGGCAGCAGACATCCTGTCGAGACAGGGACCGAGGCCCAGGGAATGGATGCTTCACCCCGAGGTGGTGAAGCAGATATGGAGAGTTTTTGGCCAGGCTCAGGTGGACCTCTTTGCAACTCGCAATGTCCCCTCTGGTTCTCTCTGACTCCTCCAGCTCCTCTGGGACTGGATGCTATGGTACAGACTTGGCCGAGGCTTTGTCTGTACGCTTTTCCCCCGATTGCTCTGCTCCCGGGAGTTCTGGCGAGAGTGCACCGGGACGGGGTCCGTCTGCTATTAGTAGCCCCATTCTGGCTGGGCTGAGTATGGTTCTCGGACCTGATTTCTCTCCTCGACAGCTCTCCATGGGAGATTCCCGTCAGGAAGGACCTCCTCTCACAGGCAGGGGGCACTATTGTCCACCCTCACCCGGAGCTGTGGAAGTTGTGGGTGTGGCCCCTGAGGGGGCACAGCTCATAGCTTCCTGTCTCTCAACCGAGGTTGTTGAGACCATTCTCCAATCCAGAGCTCCCTCAATGAGGAAACTGTATGCCCTGAAGTGGAGACTCTTCACTTCATGGTGCGGAGACCGCCAGCTCGACCCAGTCAACTGCCCAATTAGTACAGTTCTGGAGTTCCTGCAGGCCCGTTTCTCTGCAGGGTTAACCCACTCCACCATTAAAGTTTACGTGGTGGCCATTGCGGCCTACCACGCCCCTCTCGGTGGTCAGTCATTGGGTAGACACCCCCTGGTTACAAATTTCCTCTGCGGTGCGCTGAGGCTGAGGCCCCCAGTACGGTCCCGTGTCTCCCCGTGTGACTTGGCTGTGGTGTTAGAGGCTCTCTGCAAGGCTCCCTTCGAGCCCATCGACGAGATCTCTGATCAACATCTCACTATTAAGACTGCCTTCCTTTTGGCCATTTCCTCTCTCAAGAGAGTTGGTGATCTACAGGCCCTCTCAGTGGCCCCTGCCTATCTCGACTTTGCGCCCGGCAAGGCCAAAGCGTTTCTATACCCTCGAGTGGGGTATGTGCCTAAAGTTCCCTCTGTTACACCACAGCCCATCATACTACAGGCCTTCTGTACTCCTCCCTTCAGGGAGCCAGACCAGCAGAAGCTAAACTGTATGTGTCCAGTGCGAGCACGTCCACAGAGCTGCCTTGTGGAGAAAGGCGGACCAACTGCTTGTGTGCTATGGTCCCCCTAAGAGGGGTTTACCTGCTATGAAGCAGACCCTCAGTCGGTGGATAGTCGATGCCATCTCTCTGGCTTATGAGTCCTCTGGTCTCCCCTCGCCTCTGGGGGCCAAGGCTCACTCAACCCGAAGTGTGGCGGCCTCCAAGGCCTTCTTGGCATGTGTGTCTATGCAGGACATCTACAACGCTGTGAGATGGTCCACGCCCCTAACGTTCATGAGGTTCTACGGCCTCGACATGCGAGCTACACCCGGCTCTTTTGTTCTCTCGTCCTAGTACACACTAGGCAGGGATTTGTCAGTCTGGCGGCGTGGGCATCTCATTCCCATAGCGTTTTCCGACGCAGCTTGAGTTCCTGAAGGGGAACGTCTCAGGTTACGCATGTAACCATGGTTCCCCGAAGGGAACGAGATGCTGCGTCTCTATGCCACACTTCCGGCATCCTTGTCAGCGCTTGCTTCATTCCTAGAAGCTGACGCCATTTCCACTGCACGTGCTTTTAAGCTTTCTGGTCGCTACGTCACCCCGCCTGTGACGTCTCGCTCTTCCATTGGACTGATTACACAGCATGGTCACGCTGAAGGCGTTCCCATAGCGTTTTCCAACGCAGCGTCTCGTTCCCTTTGGGGAACAATGGTTTCATGCGTAACCTGAGATGTTCTCCTGCACTGTCTGCTACCCAAAGCAAAGAGCCACTGCAACACTAGCACCCACTGTTATAGTCCAATAGAGAATAATCATTTCTCAATTCACACCTCATAAAATAAGTTTGTGCTAGTTAAAGGGATTTCCAGTTAATACACAAGACAATTGAAAATGCTGTGCAAGTATTACTTTTTTTTTTTTTTTTTCTTTTTTTTTTCTTCGTTTTTGCAACTTTGCATATGCACATCAGGAGGAAAAAGTGCTCTCTTGTTTGGCTTGTTAAACCCCATTTCATACTGTAATCTTCTAGTTCAACTGGATGGAAAATAAGAGCAGTTACACAAATCTGCAACTGCACAATGTCCTATACTGTAGCTAATTGGACCAATGTTCTGTTTCACACAGGGTGCAGTTCAATTTGTATACTCTAAAAATGTGGATATGGTGGCTGAATGAATAATGCTGTAGCCAATAATGAACAAGGTAGTTTAGGATCATGTCTCCGGCAACTGCAGGAGCTGCATCTGAGAGCATTAAACTAGTGAATAACTTGCAGAATACAGAAAATGCAAATTGTACAAGTAAACTAACAAATATACTTTTTTTCACACACACACATACACACACACACACAAAAGAATTACAAAGTGAAAAATCAAATCTAGCGTTAACAGAGGGACTTCATTGACGGGCACCACCAACTTTGCGATGAAATCCACTATTCAATATTGTAATTAATAATATAAATAAAATGTGTTTGTTACTAAAATAACATCAAATTGATCAATTGATACATCCATCCATTGAGCATACAGAATGAATGCGCTGATCTTAAAACATCTGCAGAATTACAAATGCTTTTGCATACAGCATGTTGTTCTGAGATCAAATTTAGCCTGCTTTCTCACTCACTGGAAGCAGCATGAGGGTCCTTGCTGATCATCCTTAGAGGAAATACTGTTATGCTTCAAATCTTTACATTTCAGTCTCTACTTAAGCCAGATTGTTTACCTTCAAGTCAACAACATCCCTCAGCTTGAACGATTCATGATGTCCAAGAATGCTAGAGGCTGAGACAGATATAGAGTCATTCACATTGTGTGGGCTGCACGGAATTGGAATTGATAGGCTGAAAAGCAGTCCAAAAAAGCATATTGCATAATTGCATACATTTAACATTTGAAGTACACTACAAGTGCACATTCAGTACAATAAAATAAAGTTTTATGGGTTTGGGACAATATAAGGATAAGTAAATTAATTATCCTTTCCGTGAATTATTTCTTTATATCTATTATACAATGATACATTCTGTCCTGGACATACTGTCACAGGACAGAAGAGCGAGTCGGGCACATTGTCAAGACAATACAGACAGTATACTTCATAAATGTAGGTGGAGCACACAACATTAACACCCTCATGCTGTGTCTCACCAACCTTCTCACCTCTCTCCCCATAGGGAGCCAGCATATCGTTTACTCCTGACAACGACCTTGAGTTGCCCACCCTGGTGACTAAATTTAATATGCTACTAGTAGGGTACACAAACCAACTGCCACAAAGGCATACATTTCGTGTTTCTCAACACATCTGTACACTAAAGGTTAAAAGTTGTCAGTTTTTATGTGTAGTTTGTTTGTTTATAAAACAGATGGCCAGAACGTTTTTTTCTATGCAAATTTTAAGTCAACATCAGAAATTTAGAAATAATGAAATCCTAAGTGATGCACATTGAAACTACAAAGGAGTTTTTTGTTGTTGTTGTTTGTTTGTTTGTTTTTAATGCCAGAATTTGAGTCCATCACTGTCTCCACTACATTTGGACAAATATGCAAAATGAAACACTGGCTGCACATTTGTCGTTACTTATCATCAAAGAAATTACTGTCAAGGTAACACATCATTTTTAGGACTTGATAACCACAGTACAGTATGAAGAATTTATGGGTTGTCAATACAGAGTGGTGTTGAGCCAGCCTTTCATTTTAAGGCCAAGATCTAATTTTGCAAACATGACGGACTTAATAATGGCTAGTGTACTGAAGTAGTCTGCTGTAGTGAGCTCGCTATGATTCATGAAGTGCTACAACAGAGATCTAATTATCTTTCCGTTTACACTAAACTGCACATATACCTAGAACCAATACAAAGGTATTGAAAAGAGATTGTACTGGTTGACAAACAAATTAGTGAGAGTCTGCACTATAAGTTATAGCTCATTAAACACACAATGGTCTTTAATGCAGGCTTTAGTTTTTAGGTTTTAGAGCAATTTAGTCACAGTTTTATGGGGTAAATCATTAGAAACTCATGACCTAAAATTGGTATGTCAGATAAGGGAAACAATATGTGCAGAGTTATGGGGGCTTCAGGACCATGATTGAGAAAGAAACACTGATCTATCCAACGTATTTGTCAACAAAAGTAAGCTATTTCCTGTGAATGAACTAAAAACCTGAGACCTGATTTTTTTAAAAATATACATCTATAAAACTATATTTTATATTATATTACTCTGTCATTAAATTTAAATTGCAATTGTAAATAAAACCACAATCATAAATACACCTCTCCTTCTCCTCTTCCTTTGCCTGACCTGACATGACAATGATCATCATCATATATGTTATAAATAAATGTTTTATATAAATGCCTTTTTTGTAAGTCATTATCATGAGTTTTTGCTACTCTTCAGATGAATAATGTTGTGCACCAAATTAGCTAAATAGTATGATTATTATGGTATGTCTAAATATTTTGATTTTGTTAATTTATTTGAATTTAGAATTTAACAGATTGTCAATTATTGCATTTGTTTTCTGAATTTAAAACAAATGAATTTACTCATGTAATGGACAATGCTTTGGCAATACTGTGCAAGTCATGCCAATAAAGCTCAAATCTCTCTCTCTCTCTCTCTCTCTCTCTCTCTCTCTCTCTCTCTCATATACACACACACACACACACACACACACACACAGGATTTCTGCCTCCAAGTCTTATCACTTTATTTATGAAATGTATGAGTCATAATATCACGAGGATCAGTGAAACAAGCTCTAGTAATTGTCACAATTAAAATATAAAACTGTATAGCTTGTATGGCAAATAACATCAATGAGCAAGCTAGAGAACAGACCATAAATACTGCATACACAAAGATCAATATAGGCATAAATATAACAAAGAAAAGTTGTTGCAGAGGATAATTGCAAAGCGCCACTCGAAAACACATAACCGTAACTTTGTGTAAGGAGCTCAAAACCTGGACCCATGGGTAGTATCACAATTGTTCTTTTGAGTTATATTGTACCATGTTTGCCAAATAAGAATACTTAAAAAAAAAAATTTAAAAAACCCAGCAAAACAAGTTGCTGAGTGTTAAACATTAGAGGACCCCTACTATTGCAAGAATCTAGTGGGAGTTATTAGATCTGATGACTGCTTTGTAGTTAAAACCTTAATTTTGCACTCAAGTGGTTTTATTAAGTCATGTTTCTGAGGTTTTTCTAGCTAGCAGACCTAACCATCACTGAAACATTACAGTTTTTCTCGATCGCTAACACACTATAACTGATTCATTTGGCCCAATTTTCCAAACTATTCATTCAGTTCTCGAAACAAAGACACATTTCTCAAAACTTTTAACACATTTCACCTCTTTGCACACAAGTTCCAATTTGCTCAGTGTTTACTGCAAAACTCTATACAAAAACGCCATCATTTTACACAGGTTTAACCATGTTCTCATTCAGAAAACACAAGCACACAATATAATTAACTCAAGCATCAAAAAATGAACTCAAACAGCACACATTTATCCATGTGTGAACATTCAGTAGCAAAACTGATGACACAGCAGTCAGAATCTCAGGATGATATGAACAAGAGCACAAGTGATTATGTGTTTTGGAAAATGAATCCTAGTAGTGAGAGACAAAGAGGAATAGGAGGGGGAAATAAAAATGAAGGGGATGAGGTCAAAGGTCATTTGTTCCTGATGAAATATAAGCACTATATTTGACCATGTTCTTCTGCATGGACTGACCATGAGGGAAGTTGGACTACAGGCTCATCTACAAGGTTTCAATACTACTGACACAAATACAATATAAGTACAGTACATAGCAGCAGTACTTCAGATGAAAGAACTTTCACTATTCTATGTACAGTACTGTAAATACTGGAGCATACGTTGTACACCCTCAAACTCATTACTGTTTACGCAATTGATTTGTAGCCAAGTATTCCTTTCATGTACTCTATTTTTGCAGAACTGAGAGACGACTATCTAGGGGAGGCAGAGAAGTCTTTTGTCAGATGACTAAGAAACTGCTATAACAAATAAGGATACTACCAATACTGTAATGCAATTTCACAAAGGATGCTGAATGAATGAATGAATTCATTTATTCATTATTTATTTATTTCTGTAAAGTAACTGACAGTATATTCCAATGTGTGTTTACTGTATATTCAGTTGTTTGGTTTCTCTAGTGCTTTTCATCTACTGTAAGATCTCTTTACAGTCGTGTAATGAAAGTAAATTTTCTTAAAGTTTATTTCTGAATTTTACTATATCTGCACCCCTCCATTTATGTTGTATACTGTAACAGACACTGACTAGCAAAAGGATTCCTGTTTCTTAAAAGGAGGTTTTTGTAAGAGTGTTTTGAATTGATCTCTAGTCAGGAAAATAGTCTGTGTATTTGGCAGGTTTGTGCATCATCTGAGGACGAAGTTTGATTTTGACTGAAGATAATATGCTTTTGACTACAATATTTGGTTTTGACCTGGAAGTTTGAGGTTTGTGCAGGTTGGTGTATAGTTTTGAGATTGTATAGTTGTGAGAAAATGGTGAATTGTTTCATGAATTGTGCGTTAGCAATCGAGAAAAACTGTAAGAAAGGTTTGGCCATTGCAAAGCCTAAAGTAGATTCAGTCCAGTTTTTGTTATTTTTACATAAATCAAAATGTGTGAGTTGGTTAAGTAAATATGTTATTCATTGTAATTACTGTGACGTCTTAAACCAAAAGGCAGTTTTAAGATTTCGTCCAATATTTAACAAAGGAATAACCCACATTATCGCCATGACTATATAGAGGCAAATAAATATTCACACTTTGACAAATGGGGCAACATCTCTGCTGTTTGCTGAGCTGTGTTGTGTCATCTGGCATGAGTGAGCGACTAATGACTGTGATTGAATTTTGACACCAACTCCCCTGTTATTTCATTTTAGCTTAGCACTACATCCTCATTCCTTTTCCAAGAAAAAGCTTGTCATGTTCATCAGAGAATAGTCATGGAAATAACACACCTGAACACAGCAGTACTCAGACATTACTAAGACTATACTGGTTGCTAAGACTATTGTTGGCACTGCACATACTGTATCTGAAGGAACTCAAATCGCTGTTTCAGCAGAAGAACATGGGCACAGTTAAACTCTTATGACAGGTACAAAAGACACTAAAAACAAAACAGAATGTGTTTTTCTCTCACAGTTATCTCTAGAAAAGAATCCATGTTTTCGAGAGTATTAAGCTGTATCTTAGAGGAAAAAGACAAGCTAGTCTTGGAATCAGCCAATAAACTACAACTGTCTGGACCATCTAAATAATTAATGACTTCATGTTAAGCATTACCATTCTAACATGCCTCACAAAGTTGAATTAAATGTAAAATTTTACATTGTTTTCACTCATGGGTAGCAGGTGTATCACATTCTTTTCTTATTTTTGCTCAATGGAGATGCCGCCGTGAATTTTTTTTCCTTATAACTGGCCAGAATTCCAGGCACGGAGCTCAAGCCATAAATGTTTAACAAGTGGTTCCTCTCATATGATATAAAAGGCATCTGTCGGATGACATCTCCCAGACCGACCAGAATGATCACAGGCCCACTAGAGCCACTGCATGAATTTTCATGGGAATATGAAGCCCCAGACAAGTATTGTGAGAATGTGTGCACATGTGTGTGTGAGTTTGTGGAATATAAATAAGTATGTATTGAAGTTCACAACTCTGGGCATGTGTGGAGAAGATAGGAAGGATATGGTTAGCTTGTCTTTTGCTTGTCAGCCATGCTTAGTATGTTAAGTACAGTTTCTGTCATCTAATCTTTTTTCACTATAACCTTCATGAACTGCAGGTGATGCCACTAGTCGAACGCAAGCTGAGCATCAGAAGTGTACACACACCATATGACATTATGCAAATGTGTGCAGCTTAACTAAAAGCGAGAAAGATGATTCTTAGAAATGGAACATGAATGCAGCCACTTATCCAGATAACCTGAATAATGCAACATAATGAAGAGGTGGAGCTGTGAAAATAAATAAATAAATAAATAAATAAATAAGAGCAACTTTTGAAAAAAGAAAATAGGGCACTTTCTAAATGATCTCACTGGTTTAGGGAGAAGTTTTGACTTTCACTTATTTCCCAGCACTGTGGGTGCCTCATCTCCCGAGAGTGCAGGTCTAGACATGTAGCACTCTCCTTTAAATATAATAGGGCTGCATATTCGACTGGGTCATCAGGCCACCACACAGTCATTTATCAAACTGCTGCTTATTTAAATGCAACAGTGCAGCAAGGAACAGTATTCTGAGGGCCAGTTGTTCATGCTGAAAAAGTCTGATGCTCTACAACAGCATTGACAAGAAATTATCTGGTCATTGTCATCCCGGCACACATCCTCATGATAAATTGAAGTTTACTCTGATAGTGTTTCTAGGGTGAGGGAAGTATAAATCATAATCCATTAGTCTAGGCATACAGAGCTAATCGTTGTGTCTGCCAAATCAATATGCAAAGTTATGTTTTCAAAATGCAATTTCACAATCAATTGCCACTAGGCGTTGATGTGACTTGTTATGCTGCACGCAAAAGCAATCATCCAGGGAGTGTGGTATTATTACCCCTCTGGTACTTATACCAGAACTGTTGTTCACCTGGACCTGGTTGTGGATCTCCAGGGGAAAGTGATTTTAAAAGAATTTACATCCAAAGCTTCTGCAGAGCCATAAAGTCATCCTACAAATTTAGAACAATGCCATAGTTTTCTATTTCATGGATGGGTAAATGGGATTCTCACATCAATACCGCCTACATCCTCTACATGACAAGGCAAAGACACTAATATTCAGTATTGATTATTTAATTTCAGAAATATGAATTTCAATATGTTACATATTTTGCATTATGATATCCAATGAAACGTGTTTATGTTTCAGTGAAACAATTAATTTTATTCATTTAACAATCAAATTGCACAGGTGGATAAGACCATTAAGCCTAAAAATCAGAAGTTACAAAGGACTTCCTCTTTTGAACCTTTTGATAATTATGTTAAATGCACTTGGAAAGCAGGGGTGTTTCCTCAGGTGAGGCAGTGTCATGTGCATATTCTGTTTTGTTCTGGTGTAGTTTTCTGTTCCTGTTTGCCTGTGTTTCTGATTCTTGTTTGTTTCCAAAGTTACCCATTAGTTCCCACACCTATTCTTTTTTACTTTGATTACACTCCTCTGTTGTTTAAGCCCTGTTTCTCCCTCTGTTCCTGGTCTTGTATTGTTTATGTTTAATTTGTAGTGTTGCATTATCTCCTGTATTCCTGTTTGATTTATTATTAAAGATTATTATTTTTGATTTCTCCCATGTTGTGCACTTACTACAGCCACCACATCATGACAGAATACTGGACCAAAACAACAGAGCTCTCCAGCAGGGCATCTCCTCCTCCTCTTCCCTGAACAGAGGAGTTTGCTGGAGTATGGGTTGGGCACTTCGGCATGGGACATTTCCATCACAGTCTGTGACCCAGAGCCCGGCCAGCCACCTCCCCTCTGCATGGACAGGATGCCAGAGCCCACTGAAGATGGACATGCCACGATGCAAGAGCCAATGCCTATAAAGAGGACTGAGCAAAACATTGCCCTAGAGCCCGAGAGTCACAAAAACTGTGATCAGGTGTGTGAGCCAGCCACATTGTCCATGATTGAGAAAGTACTCGAGGAGTTTGAGGGCATGGAGGATGAGCTGAACTGACCTCTGAAATTATATGTGTTCAGAGGAGGTTATTTCTCCCATCCCCAATGGTTCTGCCCAGCTCCTGTTCTCCTGCATCTCTCCTGGTTCACCCAGCTCCTGTTCTCCTGAGTTCCCACCTGGCCTCCCTCTCCCACCTCCTCTTCCAATCTCTACCTGTTCCTCGGCCCCGCCTCCACTGGCTCCTGTCAGCCCCTCGGCTTATCCTCAGTCTGTTACACCCTGTTGTGCGAATCCACCTCAGGCCTTCCAGTCCTCAGCTCTGCCTTGGCATGAGGATCCCCTGTCTCAGCCTCTGAGCCCTGGACTCCATCTCGGCCCTCTGACTTATCAACTCCACCTCCCTCATCTCCACCATGGCCCGTCATCCCAAAGGCTCCACCGAGCTCCACTCTGCCTTCATCAGTTGTCGACTTGCCTCCGCCATGGAAGTCCACTCCTCCTCATCTCTCCATATGTCACATGTATATTCAGTTTTGTTCTGTTCTGGTTTAGTTTTCTGTTCCTGTTTGCCTATTTTCCTGCTCCTTGTTTGTTTCCATTATTAGCCATTAGTTCCCACACCTGGGGAACATTTGAAATCTGTTTTACTTTGATTCTGGTCCTCTGTTATTTAAGCCCTGTTTCTCCCATTGTCCATGGTCCAGTATTGTTTATTTCAGTTGTTGTATTGCATCTTCTCCTGTTTTCCTGTTGGATTCATTATTAAATGTGGTGACAATATTTGGCAATATTATGGACTTGATTGCACAGACACTATCGGAAGAAAACTGAACTGAATTTCAGCTGAGGCCTCTTTTTTTTTTTTTTTTGATAAGTGTACATAATGTTTATTTAACAAGGAAAATGTGACAACAATTAAGTGTAACTATGGGCATGAATTTACATTTTTATAAATAAATAAATAAATAAACTGTGAGATCTTTGCCTTCTCATTTCAGAACACCACTGCATATCACTTTTGGAAAGGTGTTTTACTGAATTTGTAATAGAGAACAAGGGAGATCAAGCTTAAGCAATCAAAAAGAGCTACAAAGGTAGAAAAAATTGCTATGTCTGGTTAATAGACAAGTATAGCACCAAAAGAGTTGCAGACATTGAAACAATATGTTAATACAAAAGTTGTATTACAATTATATATGCCATTTTGATTTACTCCAGAAGCAGAAAGCAAACCATGAAGACTCTGCTTAATCACTGTTTGTGGTAACAAATTGACCAACAATTTTAATTTTACATTTTTCTTCAGTTTTATGAACTTAAGTTGTCCATGAAATGGTAACATTAACATGTTGTTGTTTTTTACTAGAATAATTAACAGCACATTCATATAAGGGCTAGTACACAGTCTAATTGTGATTTTATTTAATTTCTTATTTAATTGCAAATATCTAACGTTTAGCTCACAAATTGATTTTGACAGTTGCTGTTCTGAAAAAAGAAAAATCAAGACTGTAATATATTATTTTCTGCAACGCTTCCAAGAGCAACCACTGCCAGCATGTTAGCTGCAACACTCCAAATATTTTCAAACGCAATTCACTGATGAAAGAGCGGAAATCTATCGATCATCTAAACATGTGCCTCTGCCCTGAGTGCCAGAAAAAGAGAGAGAGAGAGATACTCATCAAAGTCACTGAGTGATAATAATTCAGACTGGCACTGGGCTGTGCTTCAAAAAAGAGATGAAGCATGTGAGGACAGATGGATGGCTTTTTTGCAGACACAGCCAAGGCTGTTAATCAAAAGACAAGAGGTCCTTATGGAACAAATGGCATTAAAGAACTCCTCCCTGAGTTCAGCCAGTCAAAGATATAGCAACTGATGGCTAAACTGAGAAATATAGATTGCCAAACTGTCAGAGTGCCAGAAAGTCTGGTTTGAGGACTGTGGATTTGACTCAAATATTAAATTGGCCAGAGCAGAGAGAAAACAATCATGTTCACTTTGTTTCAGTGAGTCCTCATTCACTGAGGTCCACCTTTTTTTTTAATTCACAAAAACAAAAACAAAAAGAGATAAAAGAAATGAATAAAGACAAGAATGTGAGTAAAGAATATGAGTAAAGACAGAGTTGCTGTGTAACTGCATTTCTCAGTAGTGAGGTGGCAGTGCCAGACTATAGCTCTTTAGTAGTGAAGTTATTTTATTGACCTAACCTAACAAAGGCAAAAAAGTAACATAGGCTACTGGAAAAACATGAAAAAAATTCTTGGGAGAGGCTTAGTCATAGGGCCATTACTTCTTTCACCTAAATATAGCCACAGGCATGCTTTTATAATGAGCCTGGGTTACAAAAAAGTTTGTTTAATTTTAATTAATTTTGCAGAAAAAAATTATGTTATTCCAACTCCAAGTCTCATATACAGTATCTGCTGAATTTAAATACCTATAGTATTTGCTCTAGCAGGACTGGCAGACCACTGAATTGCTTTATACCTGCGCAAAGCTGCTGACAACACAGGCATGATTATTCAGATGTGTTCCACTCACACTTTGAGACAGCCATCCTGTAAATACAAAATGAGATCCATATAATCTCCCTAAGCGGCCATTTTCTCCACTGCACAGGGCTCGTCATTGTTTTATGCTCTCTACCACTGTGGTAAGCGAAAATTTAATTGACTGTCACAAAGGGCAAAGGGCAGGGGGAGCAAAGAATTACCTGAAATTTCTTTCATCCTACCTCATATAACCTCAGAGAGTTTAAATGCCTTTTGCTTAGAGTGCATTCAGTATGTCATTAAGAGCTTCTGAGGCTATATAACATTGTTTAAAACATTGTTTTTGATTTTGAATTAATTATTAAGCGCACTTTTTGTTAGGATTCAGACTGTTGTTATTTTATTATAGATTAAATTTTTAATAGATTAAATTATTGATTTTTTTTTTTTCGAGGATAATGAATCCTCTTCACAAACTGTGATAATGCATTTCCACCATTATTAAACATTGTAGTTGTTTTTTGGGGGGGGGGGTTTTGTTTGTTTTTTTAAATAATCTACATTTTATAACATTATGTGTTTTCTTACCTCAGCATAAAATGACATTGAACCAGTTAATGTTGCTGCTTGAGTGTTTCTAATACATACACTGAGGGAGTGATGATGAATTTTAATCATTTATGAAAACACTTCTGTGATTTTTTCTTTTGTAATTGGGGCAAATGAGAAAGCAAAAATATATCTTTTGTACATTCTGTTTACCACTGTAGAACCCATCTATGATGACTTCCACTTCTGAGAACCCCAGAAATGTGAAAATGTTTCATTTTGCAAAGAGTAAAATAATCTGAGTGTCACTGCATAATTCACACACTGATAATGCCTCCATACAAAGAATAGAAGGGAAATAGAATGACCTGCAGAATAGATGGAACTTCTAATGGCCACATGAAATTGGACACTCATTGGCTTGTGAAATACAAGTAATTTTTGTGGTGTCCAGAATGTTTAAAAATCAGGAATTCCGAAAAGAGGGGACATTGTAACAAAAGGGGGATTGAAATATTTATAGATGACCTTTCTCTCTCAAATGCATGGTGGCATCTATGTTAGAGAGTGACATATTCCTGAGAGGGGTGATGACATTCACTGTCTTCTTAGAGTACAGCTCTTCCTATGCAAACTGACTGCCCTCATCACCTTGAACAACCACAGTTTGTATGTGACAACATTTTTTAACCCTTTGGGCTCTTCTTCTTCTTCTTCTTCTTCTTCTTCTTATTATTATTATTATTATTATTATTATTATTTAATTATTCAGGGGAGACTTTTTGTGTTTCAGAGGGAACAGGCTAAACAGAATGAGATCAGTTACATTCATTACAATTTCTACTGATTCTGAAATATGAATTATTACCTGATAAAGCAGGTCAGATGATCATGCTGTTGACTACAACTTAATGAATAATCAGCGTCACCATTCTCAGTTCTTTAATTGTCCATTCTCATCTGCCTTCATTTCTCCTAAAGGAAAGGTCGAAAGGTGCTATCCAAACACTGAGTATAGTCAAGTCACCATTTTTTATATAGCGCTTTTTACAATGCAGATTGTGTTAAAGCAGCTTTACAGTATTAAACAGGGAAATAGTGTGTCGAAACAGTGTGCTGTTCTCCTCTGGCCAGATGAAGCCAGCAGTTTAATTCTAGGCTGCAACAAAGTCAGATTGTGCAGAGGACTCATCTGGTTCCTGTGGTCTTGTCCCAATGGCCATCGAGGTCTTCAGAGGGTATCTGTCTCTGGGGCTCATCTAGTTGACATGGTCTCCGCTGACATTCAGGGCTATAGAGGTCATCTCTAGGTCCTGATCCACCATCTGGTCTGGATACGGACTGGATCCGGGTGGCTGCAGTGACCATCTGATCTGGATACAGTCTGGATCTGGTGGCTATGGTGACCTCAGAATAATAATGAAACAGACTAATATTAGCGTAGATGCCATTCTTCTAACGATGTAACAAGTACATCCGGGGTTATGGGAAGTGTTCCCGGTTCCGGCTGACTTAATTAATGCAGCCTAACAATCCTTTAGCAGATTTGAATATTAGAAATGTGTTAGTGTGTTATGTGTAAGCCAGGTTAAAGAGATGTAGATTTAAACTGACAGAGTGTGTCTGCCTCCCGAACAATGTTAGGTAGATTATTCCAGAGTTTGGGAGCTAAATAGGAAAAGGATCTGCCACCTGCAGTTTATTTTGATATTCTAGCTATAATCAAATGGCCAGAGTTTTGAGATCGTTGCGGACGTGAAGGGCTATAATGCAATAAGAGCTCACTCAAGTACTGAGGAGCTAAACCAATCAGGGCTGTATAGGTAATTAGCAAGATTTAAAAATATACACATTATTTAATAGGGAGCCAATGCAGTGTTGACAGAACCAGGCTAATATGGTCATACTTCTTGGTTCTAGTAAGAACTCTAGCTGCTGCATTTAGAACCAGCTGGAGTTTGTTAATTAAGCACGCAGAGAAACCACCCAATAAAGCATTACAATAATCTAACCTTGAGGTCATGAATGCATGAATTAACCTTTCTAAGACCTATGCTCTCCATTGAGAGCATAGGTCGTAATTTAGACATATTTCTGAGATGGAAAAATGCAGTTTTACAAATGCTTGCTATCAAAAGATTGCTATCAAATAGCACACCTAGGTTCCTAACTGAAGACAAAGAATTTACAGAGTAGCCATCAAGTGTTAGACAGTGTTCTAGGTTATTACATGTGGAAGTTTTTGGTCCTATAATTAACAACTCTGTTTTGTTGTTGTTGTTGTTGCTGTTGTTGTTGTTGTTGTTGTTGTTGTTTTCTTCAGAATTTAACAGTAAGAAATTACTAGTCAGTCATCCAGTTTTTATTTCAACTATGCAATACAAAATACCTCTAGGTTTTTTTTTATTTTATTTTTTTTTTTTTTTTTCCTCCACCTGTGCTCCATTTTCTGGGCTGCTCTCTTTAGGGTGTGAGTGTGCTCATTATACCACGGTGTCTGACTGTTTTCCTTAATCGTCCTTAAGCATAAAGAAGCAACCATATCTAAAGTGCTAGAAATGAGAGAGTCCATAGTTTCTTTTACATCATCAAGTTGTTCTGAGCTATTGGATATACTGAGGAATTGAGATAAGTCAGGAAGATTATTTACAAAGCAATTTTTGTGGTAGAAGTGATGGTTCTATCATATTTGTAACAAGGAATTGAATTTGCAGCTTTAGCTATCTGGAGTATACATGAGACTAGATAATGATCTGAGATATCATCGCTCTGCTGCAGAATTTCAACACGATTAACATCAATTCCATGTAAGAAATACAGTAGATGTAAGACACTGACTATAAATAAAGTGTGACATTTATTTATGACTCCAGAAGAAGTGAGTGTAAGGTTTTTAATGAATTTTTGCAAATTGCCTTTCGTAATAATGTGCTAGTTAGCAAGTTTCAAGATGAATGGAGCTAAAGTTTATCATCTCCCAGAGAGCAGCTCGGAAGAGAGGGGCGAGGTGAGCAGAGCTCATTTGTATTTAAAGCAACATGCAATAAAACGGCTTGCTGTAGACAGAGCTGTTTTGACAGGGTAAAAACGGTGTTGTTTTACACTACCACTGAGAAATTTTAACCAAATGATGTTACAGACTTTTCATTAGGACCCTAAAGAATCATATCAGCTTGTGGAAAATGGGCATCCAATGACCCCTTTTATTTAATCTGGGCATAAACTGTGCGAGAGTCAAATGAGAGGGGTCGAATTTCAGTTTTGTCGTGCATGATTTGTCGTGAAACGAGAGCCATTTAACCACTTCTCACCAGCAATCAGATGGTCAGATGAATTTCTGGATTATATTTTCCCCTCATGAGGTTATCGTACAGTTGAAGCAGAGCGTGGTATGGACGAAAGCGATGGAGTATACACCGTTCCGGGTTCAGGGGGTTTCACACTTATAGTGTGAGCAGTCAAGCAACAGCTTTACGATCGGACCGAATAGTGTGAGCAAGTGTGGGTATTTGGACAGGCCTACTTTCATGATCGTGTGGTCATCAGCAACAAATCACCTCACCTCGTCTTGAAAGTAAGAGTAAATTGCTTGCTGTGAGGCAAAGAGTGAAGTAAATGCAGACAATACGGACATTTTTGAATTCTCGTAGTGGATCAGACACCTATAACATCAAAGGCGGATATCACGTGATTCACGCTTATGTAAATGTTTGTTTATAAATTGAATGTAACTTAAACTGTAACTTAACTTTCTGTAAAATGTACAACACCCCAAAAGACCAGTTATTTAATTTCTCCCAACAATGTATTTGATAAAGACACATATTTTATATAGAGTATTTATATTTATTTTTAAATATGACAAAAAAAAAATCACATATCTATTCACACATTACTGAAACACATAATCACATGATACCAGATATAAAAACCAAACATTTTTGAAGAGAACGCAACATCATGGTTGTTTAAACCAATGATCATTAAGTTTTGTCATAAGCAATTAGTTTCCCATCAAGCTTTTGGTCAGCACAATCAGGGGAGAGCAACTGTGCTTGAGATTTTTAGCATACGTCAGCATGAGCAAGTCGAACACCATTTGGACACGTTTTTAACCGGCATGCCTCTCACGGTGCATTTCTGTGCAGATTTTGCACGTCTCAAATGAGCCTAATGTTATTTCAGTATCATTGTCTCCACCCATGTGTGCTGTCAGCTTTCATCAGATTTAATGCTGATCCAACATACTTTAAACACTGAAATGTCAGTTTCAACCAAATTGATGGTTTGGATGAAAACTCAACGTTGTATAAATGCCACCTTCTCTAATTTATGTTTAGTAGGCTACTGTAAAAACAATTAACATCCATCCAAAGATTTAATAGTAATACATACTGGAATATGAAATGTATTATTAAAAACCTATAGTAGTTGAATTAATTTTTATTCTGCAATTATTCTGCTGTATTTCAAATTACAACTCTGCATAGTCAGTTCAAATTCAATTCAATAAAATGCTATTACTAATATTCTCACATATGTGTGACAATCTACAGAAATGTAGTCAATCCATCAGTTCAAGCATGAGGTTACTCATGGACATGCTGTGTGGTGATCCACAGTGATACAGACTGCATGTAAATTAACAACAAGCCCACATAGAGACGTAACTCACTGACACAGAGAAAATGACAGCCTCATCCCGATAAAATACACTGAGGTACATTTTGCCCTTCCCTGCTCAGCGACACAGTAGCTGACTCTGAATCGCTGAGAGTGAATTCATAATTCCCTGTATTTCAAGGATGAGAGGCACTTGTTCTTCCATCATGACAGTCTCTGGTATTTTAATTACGTTGTGCCATCCTGAACCTTTCCTGGAGACAATTTTCAACTCACTTGGTTAAAAAAAAAAACACACACACACATTTAATTGGTTTAGGTATACATTAGGTTGTTTTCTTTCCCCTTTACGCTGAGGTCGCCTTTAAATTCTGCCAGCAGTGGCATTGGTAAGACTCTGTATTTCAAGTGAAGGAGAAAGGTGATATAGGTTCATGGATGCATAGAGCTTGTGTTTTCAATCCCAGTCCCATTAATAATACACAACCCTCCAAAGACACCTGTGCACATTACCCAAGAGACAGTGCAATGAGATTTAAATTGAATAAGATAAGAGATACATTCATTGAGTTGTTTTTGTTGTTGTTTATCTTGGTTGTCCTTACTTAATTTGTCAGTTATCTTAATTTTATCAGTATTCACAAGACATTTTTTCCTCATGTGATATCAAGTGATGATCTGTGAAGTCAACAAATGCAATGGCTACAAGGCCATTTCCTAGAAACTGCAGTATAGTCACAAACTTACAGACTTACACACATGTATCGAGAAGATCCTTGCTGTCAAGTAGCAATGTAAAAAGAAAACCTTTGCACAGCAAAAACCAACAGTTTAGGACATGTCAGCAAAAAGCTGTGTGTTTGAGATCAGTATTAATTACTTGGCTTATTTGACCTGCCTCTATAGTTTTGAACTCGCAGCAGTGAACCTGCCCTCATACAGTTTAAATTTTATTGGGACACTTAGTGTAAATAGCATCTATTGCTATTTGCACTTAGTGTAAATAGCCTATATCGCACTAAGTGCACTAGCTGCTGCCTTATTTTATGTCCTAATTCAATGTTAGTACACTTATATAGTGATCCTAAGTTTAAATTAAATGGATTTTATTTAAAATCTATTAGTAATGTAATAGTTATTAGTACATTTTCCCAACTGTGCTAATACACTAATTATCACTAACACTTACATTGATTTTAAGTGTAGTCCTATAAAGTACCAAAAGTGTTATATAATTGCATTGCTTAAGAATGTGCTATGTTCGGTTTACATAAAATTTTAGTGGATTTTTATACAGTATATACTATTGCTAAGTTCTATTTGGATTTTCATTAAAAATACAGTAGAAATGTATTACTTAAGTAAAACCCTAAAACCTTAAGTAAAACCTTATTCATTCGTATGTGTTTAGATGTGTACCAAAATTCACAATTTAACTAAGTATACTTTTAGCTTAAAGTACTTGAAGTACTATATTTTTAATGTGGAAAAAATGGTACTAATGACATAGAAATAGTGTACTTGATTACTAATTTTTAAAGACACCATAAATGTAGTTAAGTATATTATATAATTGAAATGTTAACATAATTACAATACATTTGAAATGAATTATTTAATCTATAAAAATATGTGGGCAATACATTATAAATACATTTTGTTTATAAAATTCATTATATATTAATCTTATATTTTAATTAATTAATAAGTGTATTTTCTATGCATGATGAGTACATAAAAGTGTATTAAAGATGGTTTCAATTGTACTACAAGTGGTAACTATATACTTTTTTTAAAGAGAAAGTATGTTAAAAACACGTTTTAGTTCATAATCATGGTGTCCCAAAATAGCACAGTTGAGTACACTTAGATGTTCATAAGATTATCTTAAGAAGTACAAAATTAGTGTGAGAAAATTGAGAACTTTAAGTACATTATGGAAGTGTACTAAGTGTACTGAAATAAAGTGTATTTTACTGCCCTTTTTTTCACCTGGGCTTCAAGCTCCAAAAAGGACGTAAAGGTAGAATAAAAGTGTTGCACCCCATTTACTTTCATTGTATGGACAAAAACAGAGACATTCTTCAAATATCTTTTTTTTTTTTATTATTATTATTTGTTTCACAGAAGACAGAAATAAGAGGTTAGAATGGCATGAGTACGGTGGTCAAGAGAGCTCACATGCAAACACATGCAAATAGAAAAAGCAACAGGAAATCAAGAAAACATCTTCATCAATTTGACAGCAGGCGCTGCAAATTCTCACAACACAACCAAATAAATAATTTTATTTGAAGTGCATATCTTTATTTGGTTGTGTTGTGAGCATTTGCAGTGCGTTTCTTTATTTGTTTGTGTTGTGAGCATTTGCAGTGCATGTGTTGTCAAATTGATGAAGCTGTTTTCTTACTTTGCAGGAATTTTTTTCTATTTGCAGTGCGTTTCTTTATTTGGTTGTGTTGTGAGCATTTGCAGTGTGTTTCTTTATTTTGGTTGTGTTGTGAGCATTTGCAGTGTGTTTCTTTATTTTGGTTGTGTTGTGAGCATTTGCAGTGCGTTTTTTTATTTGGTTATGTTGTGAGAATTTGCATTGCGTGTTTTGTCAAATTGATGAAGTTGTTTTCTTTGCAGGCATTTTTTTCTGTTTGCAGTGTGTTTCTTTATTTGTTTGTGTTGTGAGCATTTGCAGTGCGTGTGTTGTCAAATTGATGAAGATGTTTTGTTAATTTGCATGTGTTTTTTTCTATTTGCAGTGCGTTTCTTTATTTGGTTGTGTTGTGAGCATTTGCAGCGCATGCGTTGTCAAATTGATGAAGCTGTTTTCTTAATTTGCATGTGTTTTTTTTTTCTATTTGCAGTGCGTTTCTTTATTTGGTTGTGTTGTGAGAATTTGCAGCGCATGTTGTAAAATTGACAAAGTTGTTTATTAAATTTGCAGGTGTTTTTTTCTATGTGCAGCGCCTCGAGCACTCTCGGCCACTGTACATGAGGGTGTGTAAAGGATGAAAGCATTTTCATTTTTGGGTGAACTATTTGAACTTTAATGGTGGTTGGCAAGCCAGTGTAAAAGGTGCTGAATTCACCTATATACTATATATATATATATATATATATATATATATATATATATATATATATATTTCTTTTTTTTTTATTAATTATCTCATTTTATGTTCCATAAAACAAACGAGAATGCAAAAATGACCGCAACTCATCAGAGACTAGTTTATTATTTATTTCTAGCTATATGTTACTCAAGCAACACACTATTTCTCCATCTTTATATTACATAAGATTAGTCTACTTGATAAATGACAGACGTATCATAAAGTTATATTCACTGGCAGTCAAACATTTGGATGCATTTAACGGCAATTAAGTTTCTCATAATGTTACATTTATGACAGAACTAGCGAATACTTTGTTCTATGTATGAATTCCAATTTAGCATATCGTTTACATAATTTCTAGTAAACAAGCCCACAAATGCTTAATTAGCATGCATAGTGCTCAGGTACTCACACTGTAAAAAACTCAAAAAAAATAAGGCAACCTATCACAATGAACTTTTTAAGTTAACTCAACTAGCATCTGACAACTTAAAAACTTTAGTTCATCTAATGAATAAAAGTCAGTCTATGCGCTAAAAAATGAAAAGTTGACAACTTAAAATTTCAAGGCAACTTGCTGCACAGATTTTTTGAGTTTACTCAACTATGGACTTTGTTCGCTCAACTCAAGTCACTGAGTAAAGTCACGTCTCTTTTTTGTTCAGCCAACGTATTTTTGTTAGTTAACAAAACTGAGCCATAAAAAGCCAAAAAAAAAAAAAAAAAACCCAAGTCAGCTACACCTTTATGCAACTAAGCAGTTGTAATCCACACGTCTTTAGATTGTGAGGGAAAGACTTTCTGGCTCAGCTGGGACTCAAACCAGAGATGATCTTGCTGTGAGGAGACAGCATTTCCCACTGAACCACTCACGCTGTGTTTAGCCACAGACATTAAATACAGACACTTGTGCAATAATAATAAATAAATTGCAGAACTTTTTTTCCAGAGGTGTAAAGTCCAGGGGACAAAGAGTAAAAGTCCTGCCATATGTTTATTCCACCCATGAACTCAGCAGCTGATTTCACCAGAGGAGAAACCAAGTCATTCCTTTCAAGTCACAAGCAAGTCTCAAGTCAAATCCCAAGTCCTCAAAGAGTTAAAGTTAATGAGATAATTAAGTGACTAATTAAATGATGATTGTGCATTAGTAATGAACACCTGCTGTTATTGAGAATTACAGAGGATCAGATGTTGATGTTTTATTGGTTAAAATGATGCCACCATCATGGAGAACAGTGTTTGCTTTAGTTGGGCTCTTGACCCTTTTAGTAATTCACTTTTAATCAGTTGCAATATTATTTCATAGAAAACATTTTTTCATTGCTGCGTTAGAAGCTTTAGATAGCAGATTTGCTTACATTTTCTGCTTTTAAATCTTTAGAATTAACATCATAAAGTGGTCTCTCTTCTGTTTATTGACTGACATTCATCTACTATTCAACTGTGAAAAAAATCCTGTTAAACAAATGCAGCTGTAATGCTTAAATATTGGGGGAAAAAAAGAACTATTACAGCTCAGGCTTTTAGACATGAACACTTATCATACAATCCTCAACAGTGGTGACAATAATTATTCGTACTGCAGTGCATGATGGGAGTTTTTACTATGGTGTTACACAGCATGCATTGCAGCATGAAGAATTTTGCTGATTGTCACCATTGTTGAGATTCATATGCTGGTTCTTGATGTCTGTGTGTGTCTAAATAGGACTGGAGTTCAAATATTTATATGAATTTCATGTAGTAGATTTAAAATTAACTCAACTATTAAAGCAATGCTTTCCTTGAATGCTGAAGTTTCACAGAGTTGATTGTTCAAAACTTAAAACATATAAATGGAAAAGGAAGAAGTCACTTTGGATGTAATCAGGCCAGCGCCCGATGACTATCTCATCAAATAAAAACAAATAATTTCTGCTCACTACACAACAGCACACGCGGTGTTACAGAAAGAGATCCTTTGCAATCAAGGAGTTTCAGAGAACTCAGTCGAAGGCAGACAGTGACTATGAGCACAGTCGGGTAAATTAACTGAATGGCATACAGTAAGATTTTGGAAACACTCAGGAATCACTTTGCAATCACATCACTCCATGGAGCATTGTAAATACACTGTTTTGGGATGCTTTGTGTGGTGTATATGTGACATATCTCCAGTGTTTCTGAGTTGAACTTATTGTGATGGGGAATAAAGTTTTGTACTACCAGCATCACCTTCATCATGGTCATTATCACTATCAAATGCATTAATATGCAAGTAATATGACAAAGACACCACATTCAAAAACAGTAGCCTTTTAAAGACCCTCGCACTGTGTCTTTTGACGTTACGGGTCACGCCATCTGTGTGAACGATGTGTCTTACACATGACAATCTTACTGATAAATGACTTCACTACTCGTGTACCCGTGAGTATAAGAGGGTGCCTGTTGTTACGACAGGACATATCATAATAATGCCATATGAAAGAATTATCAGATAACATACCTCTAAACCATGCATGATATCAAATTAATCCTTGTTTAGTCCACTATCTATTGGTGCATACCACTTCCTCATAACATGCATTGTTTTCTTGTTATATTAATCAGAGTATTAAGAGACACTGCCTGCCCACTCTGATCATGCACATGAGCCAGCTTCCAAACAAAGAAACGTTATCCCACCTGAAATTACACCTTTTTCATTGATCAAGGCAAACTCAGGAGGTTTGACCTTGCCAGAAGTTCAAAGGGCACTACCCAGTGACCCTCCCTCTTTGATAGTTCTGTTCAGGTGGTTAACTGACATTTTTTCCATAGCTTCATTCCCTGGTTTCTGTAACGGTTTCATTTATTCACTTTTACATCCCCTTTTCCCATGAATGTATGCATGATGTATTTGTTTTGTTCAGACTAGTCATGTGTTTGTGTTTTAGTGTAATAAAACGTTTGTGCAATCACGAGTATTGATTCTGTCACTGCTTGCAATATAAAGGTATATTTTAATGAGCCGATCTTGCTACAAGCTCTAGTGCATTAGCACTACAAGAAAATAATTTTCTGTGGCAATGAAAATAACATTTGTTGATATAAAATTACACTGTTTGTTCACTGGTCAAACTGAATAGCTGCAATACTAATTCTGCTACAGTTACTTATGGCAGCTGATCTAAGATGAGAGACAGTGTTTGTGGAGGATTGAATGCAACTCTGTCAGATTACCTCATGTCTCACTCACCGGTGAGAAAACATTACAGTACAAAGTGCATAATATTACAATAATAGCACCTTTCACTCTCGCTGGAACGCGCTGATGATGTATCATGTCTGCGCAAACAGGGTGAGCAGAGGTATGCAGATACATATTTGGCAGGCAGGCAGGACAGCCTATCGTAATGTTCGGACCGAACATTTTATGGTCCTACGCCTTCCACAGACGATATAAATGCATATAAGTAATTTAGACCACTTAACTTAGTGATCATCTCATTAGGAAAGTGGGGTTACATATCTGAGATGTTTTATGGCTTTAGTCCATTTTTGTTAGCTTTGATTTCATTTATCTGCTAGTTTAATCACAAAAGTCCCCTAAATAATTTTTACCAGATATATGTCTTTAATTTTTACAGTTAGGTCCATATACAGTGCTGCTTGGAAGTTTGTGAACCCTTTACAATTTTCTATATTTCTGCATAAATATGACCCAAAACATCATCAGATTTTCATATAAGCCCTGAAAGTAGACAAAGAGAATCGAATCAAACAAGTGAGAGAAAAATATTTTCTTATTTATTTATTAAGAAAAATGATCCAGTGTTACATATATGTGCGTTGCAAAAAGTATGTGAATCTTTGCTTTCAGTATCTGGTGTGGCCCCCTTTTGCTGCAGTAACTGAAGGTAAAGTTTGTAAATGCTGATCAGTCCTGCACAATAACATGTAGGTGTTTTAGTCCATTCCTTTGTGCAGAATCACTTAAACTCTGTGATGTTGGTGGGTTTCCTCCAATGAACTGTTTGCTCACGTCCTTCCACAACATTTTAAATGGATTAAGGTCTGGACTTAACTCAGCCATTCCAAAACATTAACTTTGTTCTTCTTTAAAACCCTTGTGCGGTTTTCATTTTGGGTTGTGCACTCATGGTCTTTGGGGTCTCTAGAGACCCCAGGCAACAAAATGTAATTTTGTTACAACATAATAGTTTTTTTTTTTTTTTTAAATAATATTTTTACTCTGTTTATTAATGTTTTTACTCCACATTTTTGTAGCTTTAGGAGGATTTATGATATTTTTTAAATTTATATAAATAAATGAAAAAATATTTTTTTTTACATAGGTTACATTTTATGCAAAAAACAGCTTTTTATGTAAAATTCACTTTATAAAAGACCCACATTTCTAACTTTCATTCATGGGGATAACATGGATCATTTGACATGGTTTAGTGTAAGATTTTTGCCCATCTTTTGGAAAATGCAGTTTTAAAATTAAAAAATTATCACTTCTACCAGTAGATGGCTCTAGTGCTATTTGCTGCAGTAGATGGCTCTAGTGCTATTTGCTGCAGTAGATGGCTCCACTATCTGCTATTTGCTATTTGACCAACTGAAAGATATCTTTTCACAAGTTTTCATTTGGATTCATATCTACATATTATGAAATCACAATTATAACAATAAAAATTACTTTTTGGTCAAAGTTTAGCATTTTGTGTACTGAAAAAAAATCCATTTTTCAGTACACAAAATGTTACATTATGATAAAAATCAACCCTGAACAAGATGTTACAAAGAGAAAAGTTGGAGTCTTTAGAGTTTATTATTTATTTCAATCATCTGTTTTTCATATATTTCAACAAATTTAATCTAAACTTCAGTTACTAACTGTAAGAGAACAAAAATGATTTTTTTTTTTTTAGTCTCTCAAATTTATTCCCGTGTTTGTTTGTGTGTGTGTGTGTGTGCGCGCGCGTGCGCGCGTGTGAGCATGATCATTTTGCATTGTGGATGATTTTTGCATTGTTGGAAGTGTGCCACTTCATTTCTGTCCATGTGTGTTCTCTGTTGTTTCTGATTTTGAAGATGAATTTAGTAAATTTTCTATGCGGGGTCTCCAGAGACCCCGAAGACCATAAATGTAACTTTTTTTTCACACTAACATAAAATCAAGACATCATTCCAATTTTTTTTTTATTTGTAGATCTAGAAAGTGTTGACCACTGTACAACTTCTCATGCCATTTGGACAAAGAGAACATTTTTTAAAAATTCAGCAAACATCATTTGCGGGTCAAAAAGACCCCGAAGTACGCACAAGGGTTTTAACCATTGTTTGGTAGAATGACGTGTGCTTAGGGTTGCTGTCTTGCTGCATGACCCACGTTCTCTTGAGACTCTGTTCTTAAACAGATGTCCTGACCTTTTCCTTTAGAATTTGCTGGTATAATTCAGAATTCATTGTTCCATAAATGATGGCAGGCTGTCCTGGCCAAGATGCAGCAAAACAAGCCCAAGCCATGATACTACCACCACCATGTTTCACAGATGGGATAAGATTCTTAAGCTGGAATGCAGTGTGTTCTTTTCTCCGAACATAATAGCTTCTTATTTAAACCAATAAGTTCTATTTTGGTTTCATCCATCCATTAAACCTTTCTTTAGCAAGATCTTTAGCAAGCAATTTTCTTTTTGGAGAACAGTGCTTTCTTCTTGCAACTCTGCCATGCACACCATGGTTGCTCAGTGTTCTCCTGATGTTGGGTTCATGAATATTAACATTAGCCAATGTGAGAAAGGCCTTTAGTTGCTTAGAAGTTACAATGGGAACTTTTGCAGCCTCGCAGACTATTACACGTTCAGCTTTGGAGTGATCTTTGTTAGTCGACCACTTCTCAGGAAGGTAACAGTGGTCTTGAATTTCCTCCATTTGTACACAATCTGTCTGACTGTGGATTTGTGGAGTCCAAACTCTTTAGAGATGGTTTTGTAACCTTTTCTAGCCTGATGAGCTACATCAACTCTTTTTCCGAGGTCCTCAGTAATCTCCTTTATTTGTAACATGATTCACTTTCACAAACATGATCAGACTTTGATAGATCCCTGTTCTTTGAATAAAACAGGTCTCGTACTAACATTTGATAGTCATTGCACTGACTGAAAACACCTCTGCACAGATGGACTCTAATTTCACCTTTAAATTAACTGCTAATCCAAGAGATTCACATACTTTTGCCACTCACAGATATGCAATATTGGATCATTTTCCTGAATAAATAAATGACAAAGAAAATATTTTTGTCTCATTTGTTTGATTGGGTTCTCTTTGTCTACTTTCAGGGCCTTGTGTGAAAATCTGATTATGTTTTGGGTCATATTTATGCAGAAATATAAAATATTTTAAAGGATTCACAAACTTTCCAGCAGCACTGTATATTTGGACACTGACACAATTTTCATAATTTCGGTTCTGTATGTCACCAGAATAGAATTAAACTTTTAATTTTAAACTTTAATTCAAGGGATTGAACAAAAATATAACATATAAAGCTTAGGAATTACAACCATTTTTATACACAGTCCCCCCATTTTAAGTGGCTCAAATGTAATTGGACAAATAAATATAATCATAAATAAAATGTTCGTTTTTAATATTTTTAATATTTTTAATATGAAATAAAGTTGATATGATTCTTTAGGGTTTTAATGAAAAGTCTATAACATTCTTTGGTTAAAATTTCTCAATGGTAGTGTAAAAACACCTTTTTTCCCCTGTCAAAATCAGCTCTGTTTTCAGCAAGCCGTTTTTTAGTCCATGTTGCTTTAAATGCTAATGACTCTGCTGACCCCGACCCTCTCTTCCGTGGAGTGACGAGCAGAATTTAAACTTCAGCTGCAAAACTGCCTAACTAGCACATTATTAGGAAAGGCGATTTGCAAAGATTCATTTAAAAGACCCTTATACTCACTTCTTCTGTAGATGAAGCTGGATCACGAATGATTCGCGCGAACATAGACGCATTTAGGCTGATCGGGATCGGCACATTCCCTTCAAAACGAAAGTAACGTTAATCCTCTGCATATTCAGTGGCTCAGATGTCGGGAGTAAATGACGACTGCTATATTCATTATTACATCCAACAACTAAACACCTCAATCACTTAATCGGAGAAATTCTTGTCTTCCCCTGCACCGGAGTTGACACAATGGTGGATGGATGACAGCTCACTCAGGGCAGATGTAAGCGGAGCTCTGGGTCTAAGGTAAGATGGCCTTGTCAATCAACTATCGTGGGAGCGGCCTGTACGGAACTACATCATTAGGACAGGAATCTCAGAACAGCCTGATCTGAGAAAGGGGATTTTAAAACAAGGATTTTAAAAAAAACACTGGGTGGATTTTTATCATTATAGGATGGATGTGTACACACACTTCCAACTCACATTCATGTTCAAACAACTTGTAAAGTGAATTTTAAGTCCGATGACCCCTTTAAGTCTGGAACTCATGAACATCACCAAAGACTGGGTTTCCTCCTTTGTGATGCTTTGCTAGGCCTTTACTGCAGTTGACTTCAGTTGTTGTTTGTTTGGGGTCTTTCTGCTTTTATTTTTGTCTTCAGCAAGTGAAATGCATGCTCATTCGGGTTGAGATCAGGAGATTGACTTGGCCATTGCAGAATAATCCACTTTTTTACCTTCAAAAACTCCTGGATTGCTTTTGCTGTATGTTTTGGTTCATTTCCACTTGTACTATGAAGCACCGTCCAATCAACTTTGCTGCATTTGGCTGAATCTGGGCAGACAATATATCCCTATACACTTCAGAATTCATCCAGCTTCTTCCGTCTTCTGTCACTTCATCACTAAACACCAGTAACCCAGTGCCACTGGAAACCATGCATGCTCATGCCATCACACTGCTCCACTATGTTTCACAGATGATGTTGTATGCTTTGGATCATGAGCTGTTCCAAGCCTTCTCCATACTTTTTTCTTCCTGTCATTCTGGTACAGGTTGATCTAATCTGGCCTTGTTTGCACCTTGTGGTGAACCCTCTGTATTTGTTCTCGTGAAGTCTTCTCTTGATTGTAGACTTTGACAGTGACACATCTACCTCCTGGAGAGTGTTCTTCACTTGGCTGGATGTTGTGAAAGGGTTTTTCTTTAACATGGAGAGGATCCTCCGATCATCCACCACTGTTGTCCTCCGTAGACGTACAGTTGACTGCATGATGTGGGTCCACAGCAACAACTTCCAAATGCAAATGGAACACTTGAAATCTGAGTGTCCACTTCAAGCCTATATTCATTATATAATTGTAACTTGAATATGTTTTGGTCAACAGCTAAAATAATAAAAATTGTGACTGTGTCCAAATGTATATGGACTACATTTATCTTTCTGGGAAAGCAGACCAAAAAATGTATTTTTCATTTTGTATGCATTTATTTAGTTCACAACTGCATATGCAAAAATGTTTGAGTAAACTGGGCACTACTAGCATAATATTAATTTGTCTTTTGAACTTGTAAAATACTGCCACTTCTATTGCTATATTAATCAACCTAGACCAGCAACATATTTAAACTAGGGCTGTCAATCAATTAAAATATTTAATCGCGATTAATCGCATGATTGTCATGAGTTAACTCACGATTAATTGCAACTTAATCACACATTTTTATTTGTTCTAAATGTACCTTAAATTAATACTTTTCAAGTTTTTAATATTCTAATCAACATGGACATGGACAAATATGGATGCTTTATGCAAATGTATGTTTATTATTATTGAAAGAACGTCTCGGTTACGTATGTAACCCTCGTTCCCTGAAGGAGGGAACAGAGACGTCACGTCGGATGACCGACGAAATTGGGATCTCGCTAGAGAGACCAATCCACTTCGAGTGTAACTAAACGAGCCAATGGACATTGGCATGCGATTATTGCATCCAGCTGCTGCTGATCACAGCGTGAGTATAAGAGACAGCAGGTGCACCGCATCAATCATGCTTTCGTTGAGGAGCCGAGCAGGTGACCCGCCAGCTCAGCGGTGGTACAGCGACTGTGGCGACGGGACGTGACGTCTCCGTTCCCTCCTTCAGGGAACGAGGGTTACATACGTAACCGAGACGTTCCCCTTTCAGTCGGTCACTCCGAGTCACGTCGGATGACCGACGAAATTGGGATCCCTACCAAAGCGCCACAGGAGCTGCCCCTTCCAGCGCCCTGTGTAGGCCTCCTGATCCTTCCTATAAGGCAGACGATAGGACCGGGCTCTACACAGAGAAGGTCCACTACTGGTGTTCCTTGAGCAACCCAAACAGTAGGACTAGGATAACACTGGGAAGCATGCCCTTCCACTTGGAAGAGGCACACTGCGGAGTCACCTCCTCCCAGAGGGGGTTAAGTGACATTCAAACATGTGAAGTAACCCCGAAGGGCCCTATTGCACATGGAAGTCTCTGAGATGGCTCAGGCTGCATCTTTAGAGATGGCAGAACGTGGCCAGGGGAAACACGGCTCTAATAAGCATACCGTGGAATACACATATGGGATCCCAGCAGGGTCTCTCATATGGGCACTAGCCTCGCACCAGATTTCAGGAATTCATTGGCTGAAGGCCTGGTGCCGGACGCCCCGCCGCATCCGGACGCCGGAGTGCTGGAGGACTCAACAGGGTTTGCCTGGTTAAGGAACTCTCTGGAGAATTAGGCGTAAGGACGCCGCAAGCCGACTCTGAGCCGGCCCTCTCAGTGCCACTACCCGTTTGAGGTGAGAACACAGGAGGAAACCGGTTCGACACGTAGGCTATAAAACCTAGCGAACGTGTTGGGAGTCGCCCAACCCGCAGCTCTACAGATGTCTGCTAGCGAGGCACCACGAGCCAGCGCCCAGGACGATGCGACACCCCTAGTGGAGTGAGCACGCAACCTGAGCGGGCAGGGCACACCTTGTGCTTCGTAGGCCAAGGTGATGGCATCCACTATCCAGTGGGCCATCCTCTGCTTGGAGACAGCCTTCCCCTTCTGCTGTCCTCCGTAACAGACAAAGAGCTGTTCTGAGGTCCTGAAGCTCTGAGTTCTATCCATGTACTGACGCAGTGCGCGTACAGGACAGAGCAAAGCTAGGGCTGGGTCTGCCTCCTCCAGGGGCAGCGCTTGCAGGCTCACTACCTGGTCCCTGAAGGGCGTGGTAGGAACCTTGGGCACATAGCTGGGCCGGGGCCTCAGTGTTGCACTGGAGTCGGCCGGCCCAAACTCAAGGCACGACTCGTCGACCGAAAATGCCTGCAGGTCCCCCACCCTCTTTATTGAGACCAATGCAGTCAGGAGTAGGGTTTTCATAGAAAGAAACTTCAACTCGACTGACTGCAACGGCTCAAAGGGGGCAGTTTGTAGGGCTCTTAGCACCACAGCCAAATCCCAAGAGGGAAGGGAGGGAGGCCTCGGAGGATTTAACCTCCTGGCCCCCCTAAGAAACCTGACGACCAGATCGTGCTTCTCCACTGACCTCCCCTCTATGGGGTCGTGGTGGGCAGAAATAGCAGCAACATATACCTTAAGGGTGGAGGGGGACAGCCCACGCTCCAACCCTTGTTGCAAAAAGGAAAGCACGGCTCTGATCGAACATCTCCGGGGGTCCTCCTGGTAAGAGGAACACCATTCGACGAACAGGTTCCACTTCAGCACATAGGCCCGTCTTGTGGACGGTGCTCGTGCTGAAGCGATAGTGAGAGCTACGTCCTGGGGCAGGTCACCTAGAACCTCCGCGTCCCGTCCAGGGACCACACATGAAGTTTCCACAAGTCTGGACGCGGGTGCCAGAGGGTGCCCCGTCTCTGAGAAAGCAGATCCTTCCTCAGAGGAATCGGCCAGGGAGGGGCTGTCGCGAGGAGCATGAGTTCCGGGAACCAGGTCCTGTTGGGCCAATATGGAGCCACTAACAGGACCTGCTCCTCGTCCTCCCTGATCTCGCACAGTGTCTGTGCTAGCAGGCTCACTGGGGGAAACGCATACTTGCGCAAGCCCTGGGGCCAGCTGTGTGCCAGTGCACCCGTGCCGAGCGTTGCCTCGGACAGGGAGTAGAACCACTGGCAGTGGGTGGTTTCTGGAGATGCAAACAGGTCTACCTGAGCAACTACGAAACCGACTCCAAATCAGCTGGACCGCCTGGGGATGGAGTCTCCACTCCCCAGGAAGTGCCGCTCGAGACAGCTCGTCGGCCGCCTGATTGAACACTCCTGGGATGTGGATGGCACGAAGGGACCTCAGATGCTTCTGACTCCAGAGGAGGAGGTGGCGGGCAAGTTGCGACATGCGACGGGAGTGCAAACCGCCTTGCCGGTTGATATACGCAACAGTCGCAGTGTTGTCCGTATGGACCAGAACGTCCCTGCCCCGAAGGCGCCCTCTGAGGCGGCACAGGGCAAGGTGTACTGCCAGCAACTCGAGGCAATTGATATGCCAACGCAGCAGGGGGCCCGTCCAAACCCCTGATACTGCGTGCCCATTGTACGTGGCACCCCAGCCGGTGGCCGAGGCATCTGTGAATGCCACAGCATGCCTGGATACCTGCTCCAGGGGCACTCCTGCCCAAAGGAACGAAGGATCTGACCACGGGCTGAAGGTCTTGCGGCAGGCCGGTGTAATCTGAACCCGGTGAGTACCGCGTTTCCACGCCCACCTCGGGATTCGGCCATGGAGCCAGTGCTGAAGCGGTCTCATACGGAGCAGACCGAGCGGAACTCTGGCCGCAGCTGCAGCCATATGACCCAGGAGCCTCTGAAAGAGTTTCAGTGGGACCGCTGTCCTGCCTGATAAAGTCTTGAGGCAGTTCAGCACCGACTGAGCACGTTCCTGGGTGAGGCGTGCTGTCTGGTTGACCGAATCCAACTCCATGCCGAGAAAAGAGATCCTCTGCGTTGGCACGAGTTTGCTCTTTTCCCAATTGACCCGAAGGCCCAACTGGCTGAGGTGCCTGAGCACCAGGTCCCTGTGTGCGCACAACAGCTCTCGAGACTGGCTCATACTTGCACAGTCGTAGAGGTAGTTGAGAATGCGCACACCCCGTTCTCTCAGGGGAACAAGGGGCCGCCTCTGCGACTTTGGTGAAAACACGAGGCGAAAAGGGACAGCCCGAAGGGCAGGACCTTGTACTGATATGCCCGACCGTTGAACGTGAATCGCAGGAATGGCCTGTGTCGCGGGAGAATCGAAACATGAAAGTACTTCAGGTCGATTGCTGCAAGCCAACCTAGGGGACGGACGCATCCAAAAATGCGTTTCTGCGTCAACATCTTGAACGGCATCTTGTGAAGTGCACGGTTCAAAACTCGCAGATCCAAGATCGGTCATAACCCACCGCTTTTCTTGGGCACAATGAAGTAAGGGCTGTAAAACCCCAACCTCATATCGGCTGGAGGGACCGGCTCTATTGCATCCTTCGCCAGTAGGACTGCAATCTCCGCGAGCAAGACAGGGGCATCGACGGCTTTGACTGAAGTGAACCGGATGCCCCTGAACTTGGGGGGACGCCGGGCGAACTGAATCGCATAGCCGAGTCTGATGGTCCGCAGGAGCCACCGGGACGGACTGGGGAGCACTAACCAGGCTCCGAGAGACCGCACCAGCGGGGCCAACGGGCCCACCGACATGCCCGCGGTGGGGCAGCGAGGTGGAACACAGGGACCGGCCCCAGGGCCTGTGACGGTCTGGCCTGTGACGGCAGGGGGCGGGGTCTGGGTGTGTAGTGTAGCACTCACCTGATTTCTCCTCGCGTGGGAGGAGACACAGGAACCCGGCTTGAGGCTTGTGACAGCCCGGCGTTTGACGACTTGAAGCGGGGACTGGAGTGCAACTGCCCTTACCTGGTTCCACGAATGGGCAGGAGGGGTGCTCTTGGGTAACCACCCGCTGCCTGCTGGCGAGAGAGGAGGAGGGAAGCGATCCTGTGTTGCATGGATCACCACTCTCCTCCTCTTGAGACCCAGAGATTGAGGAGACCGCTCTTTACTGATGTTTTGGGTACCGCTGGCTGCTGGGCCAGCGGCAGAACAAAATGAACAAAAGATACTCCACCCGGCCCTCCTCCGGGGGAGGGAGTGGTGCAGTCACCATCTCCCGATGAGCAGTCTCCTCCATCTCTGGGTCGACCGTCCCAGGGCCTCTTGCACTTGCGCTTGCCGCCAGGTTTGGCGGGGGCCTGGAAGGGCTGGGCGTCCTGCCTGCGACCGGCTCCACGACGCTGCCTGGTGAAAGGCTGCTGCGGCTGCGTGGGAGCGGGGGCGGCCGCAGGGGGGCGCCCACGGCGACGAGCAGGCTGAGTGGCTGCAGCCGGAGTGGAAGCAGCAGGTTTCCTCCGGCGCATGATGTGTTTGCCTCAGTCTGCTTCTGGGCTGCCGAGAACTGCTGGGCAAAGCTCTCGACAGCGTCGCCGAAAGGGCCGGTCTGTGACACGGGAGCATTCAGGAACTGTACCTTCTCCTGCTCCTTCATGTCAGCGAGACACAGCCAGAGATGGCGCTCCTGGACATCGCACGACCCAGAGACTGTGCGGTCACCTTCGTCGCTCGAAGCGCGAGGTCCGTCGCAGCACGCAGCTCATGTAGAACCGCCAGGTCGTGACCACCCTCGTGCAGGTCTTTGGCCTGGTGGACCTGCAGTAACGCCATGGCGTGGAGGGCAGAAGCCGCCTCCCCACAGGCTCTATAAGCACTGTCAGTTAGACCTGACGAATACTTACAGGCCCGTGAGGGGAGACACGGGTCACCCCGCAGGGTGGAATCGGCTGTTGGACACAGTTGCATGGCCACAGACGCTCCACCGAGGGGATGCCGCATACCCCAAAGCGGCCCCACCATCGAGGGTGGTGAGAGCGGAGGAACCACAAGATTTGTTTTGGGCAGTGAAAGGTGCCTTCCACGACCTTGTAAGCTCCTCATGCACTTCCGGAAAGAATGGCACCGGAGGGGGGCGCCGAGAACCAGCGTGACCCCCACCGAGAAACCACTCGTCCAGCCTCGAAGGATCAGGACACGGTGGCTTTTTAGGATTCCACACGAGCCCGACATTCTCGGCGGCCCGGGAAAGCATAGCCATCATCTCTGGATCTGGCCCGGACAACGCTACCACACCCGAAGGGGGCAACGCAGCCAGGTCATCATCCCCGGAGAGAGAGGGCCTGCCCTCCGATGCAGTGATCGACGTCTGGTCGTCAGAGGGGGCACCGAAGGAAACGCGTGGCCAGCGCGCTCCTTCGGCAGCTCCACCGGCTGCGGAGTGCTTGAGGGGTGAGGAGCTCCACTTGGGGAAGCCCTCACCGTAATCCTCAAATCACCTCTGACTCCACCGGATCCAGTGTGCACGCCGGATCGCGGCAGGCAGAGGGACTCCGCCATGTTTGACATAGCGGAGTCGCACTCCGAGATAGTCATGTCCCCGCAAGAAGAACATGAACCATCCACGAAAGCCACCTCAGCGTGCTGAATGCCCAGACACGTGAGGCAGCGATCGTGACCGTCCTGAGGCGCCAGGAAACGACCACACCCAGAAACGCACGGGTGAAAAGACATCTTTAAAAAGACACGATCACCCGTGTTGCTCTTTTAGAGAAATTGCTCTTTCAGAGAAATGCTCTTTTAGTGCTGAAGCACGCAGGGGAGCTGGCCACCGCACGCTCCTAGTGTGGCTATCAGCAGGAAGACGATCTTTCTCTCCCGGACACCATGACCACCGCTGCCACGCCGTAACGCCCGCACTCGCTCGCAGAACACTCTCTTGGAAGGGAGAGCAGCAGCTTCAACCACTACCGCTCGGCTCCGAAGCGAAAGGATGATTGATGCGGTGCACCTGCTGTCTCTTATACTCACGCTGTGATCAGCAGCAGCTGGATGCAATAATCGCATGCCAATGTCCATTGGCTCGTTTAGTTACACTCGAAGTGGATTGGTCTCTCTAGCGAGATCCCAATTTCATCGGTCATCCGACGTGACTCGGAGTGACCGACTGAAAGGGGAACTTGTTCATGTCTATTAGACACATGAAAAAAGAAATACAAGGTTCCCATTACTTCTCTTTCTTTGCACTTAGCAATTTACTGACACAAGCCTGTTTACATTTTTACAGGACAGGGCAGCTCTTCTTCTGAACATGCAAAATGTACATATATTATTTATTATTACATTTGTTTCCCTCTCTGTGCCCACATACTGTATTTTGATGCAGCTAAATTCTCAATAAAACTGTTTTCATCTATATATTTTTCTGTTTCTGTTGTCAGACAACGGAATGAATATGAAATAGTGACTGAAACGCGACACATTACATAACCAGCTCTCCCTTCCTAGACACACAAAAATCCTGATAATAGAGCCGTCGTCTGATGAAATCAATTACACATAAGATAATGACAATAGCTGTACTGTGATTTCGGCAATACTTGCATGTAAAATTAGAGAAGCAGCATAATATCTGTGTTTAACTGAAACCGCTGCTCCTCTCCGCCGCTCGCTGAACAGAAACTGAGCAGACGCAGAGAGAGAGAGAGAAAGAGAGAGAGAGAGAGAGAGAGAGAGAGAGAGAGAGAGGGGCAAGACCTTGTGCTCGCGCGGCGATACCTGCGATTCTCAGAAACTAAGCTTTGGGCGCTTTTTTGAAGGGAAAAAAAGTCGCTAAAGGGGTCTGCAATGTCGCTAAGTTGGCAACACTGTGCATCTCCATTTCTCCAACTACGGGTTAGGCCACGGGTTAAACAGAAAATACGCGCTGCGTTAATCGCGCGTTAATAAAATTAGTGCCGTTAAAATGAATTTGCTTTAACGCATTATTAACGCGTTAACTTTGACAGCCCTAATTTAAACATATTTTACAACAAATTTAAATGATTCAAATGATTATGACATAACAGTTATATATGGTACATTATTATATTAATTATTTTATCCACCATTTCAGCAACTTGGTGATCAATATAAAAAAGAAAGATGAAAAATACTGGCAAATATTGACAAATTAAATATATAAATTAAAGACTAATTCAGTATGTCAAAGTAATACAAAGCAAGGAACAAGATTTTTTTCATCTTTATTGTTACCTTCATGGATCGACAGGTGGAATCCCACTACGTTGCAAAACATTTCTTTAAAATTACAATAAAAAGGATGTATCATCTTGAATACATAATAATATGTATTATTATGGGGGGGGGATCTCCTCAACCACCACCAGTGTGCAGTATCCACCTGGATGATGCGACGGCAGCCACATTGCGCCAGAACGCCCACCACACACTAGCTTACTGGTGGAGAGGAGACGAAGCCAATCAGAATATCAATGATGTTAATGAATAAGCCAATCAGAATATACATGGATATTTTATTACTTTGTAATGTAATACTTGAAAAGAAAAGTTATTAAACATTGTATCGTTAAAGTTGGTATTATACCTTATATTGCTATCATATACTGTTGTGTACCAACATTAATACAACATTTCCCCAAAATCATGTTTAATCAGAGATACGAGATTTATGACTTGGGAGCAGGGAGATACGAGATTACGCTGTCATTGATAAGAATGGTTCGGACACAGACGTCGCTGCTGCCAGCAGTGTTCATCAAAGTCTGCGGTTGCGTTGAGCCTTTTGACAAGAGAAAAGGCTTCAATAGTTAACCAAAGCTAACGACTGTGGTTACATACATCTTCCTAAACTCATTTACCTCAGAGGACGTGTTGCTCGACGAGGATTCTTTGCGACTTTCAATCTTGAGGAGCAGGGACGTGCAGAGAGCTCCTCAGGGGCAGGGGCTCAAATGTAAAATAGGGCCAATGTAAAAAAAAAAAAAATACACACATATATATATATATATATATATATATATATATATATATAGGTTAAAAGTTTGGATACATTACTATTTTATATTTTTGTAAGAAGTCATTTATGGTCATCAAGCCTGCATTTATTTGATCAAATTTTTAATATACTTTAAAATACATTTTATGCAATTCTGATTTATTATCAATATTGGAAACCTGTGATACTTTTTTCAGGATTCTTTGATTAATAAAAAGTTTAAAAAGCACAGCATTTATTTAAAATATATATTTTGTAACAATATACATTGAAAAGCTTGAGGTTTTGAATAAATGCTGTTCTTTTTATTTTTATTTATTTATCAATGAACCCCAAAAAAAGGTTCCAAAAATAAATAAATAATAAATAAATAAATAAATAAGCAGCACAACTGTTTCCAATATTGATAATAAATCAGCATATTATATCTGAAGGATCATGCACTGAAGACTGGAGTAATGATGCTGAAAATTCAGCTTTGATCACAGAAATAAATTATATTTTAAAGTATATTAAAATAGATAAACATTCTTTTAAATTGTAATAATATTTCACAATATTACAGTTTTTCTGTATTTTTGATCAAATAAATGCAGGTTAGATGAGCATAAGACACTTTCATAATGCTGCATAATTATCAAAAATGGTAATATAATAAAATCCTTTCATGTCACCATTTCGCCAGCTTACACTTCACATAATAGGCCTGTAGGTGGCACTTGGGCTTCATTAATTATGATAGTTTCATGAAATAGTAAACGGTGCTTCATACATAAATGTAAGTGAACTGAATACTGATTTCTATTATTGCGACTTTTGGCGCTGCACGGTTTTGTGCCGTGCTTTTGTAGTCATTTAGCATCCATTTTCTCAGCGATGCAATTTGATTTATAAAATTAGACAAACCGCAGATCCAGATCTCTCTACAATTAAGCTTGTCTGCCCCATGTAATTTTCAACCGATTTATGAATAAGAATGGAAAATGTCTGCTCCAATTCACATTATTGTCCAATGAAATGTGTCAGGTCATGATAGGTTGGTGTATTATACATGACAAACGGGCATTGATGAATTATGTAATATTCTCTAAACTATATAATATATGGATTTTTAATTAAATCGACACACTAACTTTGATTACTGATGAAAAAAAAAGTTTAAAATATTGTTTGGTTTATTTTCTTTCTTTCCCGTCGATCTATTCACTGAAAGAACCATATATGACTTGAGAGCCTAGGTTTCCGGACAGACTGAGGAATATCAGTCAGTCGAGCAAAACGCACGCAACCCATAACAGCCTCAGATTGACAGATATCTAAAAATAAACAGGAATTTTCCGACTTTTGAGCGATTAGTTACTGTTTTGTGCACATTGTCATGTTAATTATAATTCAAATGCATTTTGTTTTATTGACTACAATATCATTGCTGTTTGTCTGAGAGGGGCACTTTTGAATAATTTTGATAAAGGGCAGGGGCTTGAGCCCCCAAAGCCCCCCTTCTGCACGTGCCTGTTGAGGAGACATAAAGCCGCGAGGCTCCCGCGGAGTGAAGAAGAGGTGGAGTTACGAGGCTTCTCAGACAGTTGAAGTGTCCAATGGAGTTAAGAGATTTGCTCTCAAGTTATTTTCAACACTTTAGATTGGTTAATAATTTGTAAAAATAACAGACCCGTGTGGGGACTGACCAATAGCATCGATTTGTGAAAAAATATGAAATTGACAAAATTTGGACATAGGAGGTTTCCACCCGACAGCGACGATATATAAAATGATTAACTGCTGCAACATCCTTGAAATACTTTCCAGAGTGTCCCTTTCCAGGCAAAGGATGATGACTAGGGTATCAAGGTAATACTGCAAGTAATGATTATCTCCATTACAGGAGGTCCTGTGAAGCTCCAAGCAATTTTCAAAGGATCTAGAGGAAGAATGATCTTGTCGATAAAGTGTCATAACCAGAAGTCTCAGCCATCTCTGTGTTATATACAGAGGGGACTTTAAAGATAAGTGGCATCCCTGACGATCTCTCATATAGGCCACCATGATTACTTCAGCCTCTCAATGGACATGCTGACACCTAATCCCAACTTCATGGCCGTGGATTAGACATGTCAGACCAGTATGAAAAATGAGGCTCCAAAAACAGAGCCGATTTGCTCTCTATGGAGAAAGTTGAGCATTTATACAACACATGAGATGAGAGAGGAACTTTGGGCTGGAATGTGTAGACGTGTACATTCCCTGGAGTGTTTCTACTCTAATGCTGATCAGCTCTGTGAAACACATACATTCACATAGACTCACAGAAATCCGTTTAAGAACTCCATCTGCATGACAAAACTTTAGAGGGCAGATCAATATTAGCAGTCCAGTGAAATCACCTCAGAGCGGTTGTCAATGGAGTTAACTCACTTAAAACACAGCAGGGGGTAGCTCAATTTCTACATCAAGTGCCGATATGCTTCCAAAAGGCTGGGAGGCCTGTGGATATCTGCTGACAAGATATCTAAATCACCTTTTGATCCTGGGTAATTATCTGTAATCAATAACAAAAATAACAACAACAACAAAATAATAATAAAATAAAAAAGGTGTGGTTGACATATAGTATTCTGATGTGTTACCAAGCTCCTGATGAATAACATGTATTTATTTATTTATAATCCTATTCCTATCCTACAAAATTCCCGTTTAAAGAAAGAGGGGACTGGTCCTGGTCACACATACAGGAAAGAGCTTAAATAGGTTAGATCTCTCTCTCTGACATTATTATGAATTGTTAGGAGTCAACACACTTGACTCATTTTCAGGCAGACAAGGACAATTCAGTGATTTGTTAAATTGAGACTTTCTCCAGGCAGATCACTGAATTAGTCTTGAAGAGGGTCTAGTAAAGTTTTTTTTTTTTTTAAATAACGAGGAATGTTTTTTTTTCTGTATGTGGAGTAGTAGAATAAAAAGTAAAATATTCTGCTTTTGAATGTAATGAAGTAAAATGTTGCCCAAATGAAAATAGTAATACAGATAACTGAAAAATGTATGCCTACTTACACAAGAACTTACAAAGAAGATATTAAAAAAAAAAAAAAGTTTTATGTTTTTCATGGCATTTCTTTTTTTTTTCTTTTTTTTTTTGGTGACAAATTGCTTATGTTCCTCTATAAGTAATTAATTGCATAAATTTAAATATTATTAATACAATACTGCATTAACAAACCAACACAGGTGTACCAGTACAAACCACCTGATCCCACGGAAAACCTCAGACGCTCCGATTTTATTTCCTCTTCTTGTGTTGGCGGACAGAATTCTCATTACACAGTCAAGGGTTTTGCCCTGAGACTGTCTGCTCCAGATATGACAGTACCATTAAAGCCACCCAATCTCATGCAACACAATGAAACAAAGGATAAAAATAACTTTTTAAACAGCAACAGCCTTCTGAGGAGCATCAATCATGTTTGCTTATAGCAGTGAGGGTTGAGACATATCAGGGCTAAACAAACGCACAATAAATAAAAACATACATACACACATACATATATAACTTGTGCCTTTTTTTAATACATACTGTAAGGTATGGACTTGACATGGCTTAAAATAGTTAAATAGTTAATAAAAAATAAAAAAAATCAGAAATTTATTTTCTGTCATTTACTCACCCATATGTCATTTCAAACCCATAAGACCCAATAAGGTTAATCTACAAAACACAAAGCTTCTGTCCCTCTACTGAAAGTCCAGATAACCAAAAATTAGGAGATCCAAAAGGTCATGAAGGTGTCGTAAAACAAATCTATATGAATCGAGTGGTTTAAAGGAAGTCTTGTGGAGATACAATCACTTTATATAGGGAACAAATTTAATTTATGTTTTTATTGACATCTTACCAATGATTGACAGACAAACACATTGACATAGAACACATCACATATGGTAAACACAAGGGCTCCAATGAGCTTGCTTGAATAAAAGTATATAAAGTGATCATATCTCTTTACAAGACTTAACAGCTTGATAAAACAGCTTGTTTCATATGGATTAATTTTAAAGGTGACCTATTATGCCCCTTTTTACAAGATGTAAAATAAGTCTCTGATGTCCCCAGATAGTATACAGTATGTGAAGTTTTAGCTCAAAATACTCGACAGATAATTTTTTATAGCTTGTTAAAATTGCCACTTTTAGGGTATGAGCCAAAACGTGCCATTTTTGTGTTTGTCCCTTTAAATGCAAAACATCCCACTATTAGCACAAGACTGTTATCTTCCATTTAAAAGTCAGTCATCTGATTGTACTGTGCATAATAAATGCCCGTTACACAGATTGGGAGCACAGCGCGATAAAAATAATGGCATAGCCAGTCTCATGGTGCCTTCGTGTGCTATCACAAACTTTATAAGTCCCACTTGTGATTATTGTTATGGAAGGAACAGAGGAAGAGTGCGGATCCATCTGCAGAGCTTTTATTAACAGGTGTGGTCACAATCAGGCATGGGTCAGACAATGGCAAACAGGGATGTAGAAGACAAGACACAGAGCAGTCTGGTAAACAAGCGAGGGTCAATCGACGGCGAACGTAATCCAACAGGGCAAAACTACGAGCTGGACGATGACATCACTGAATAAACTGACTTTAACTGGAAAACCGACTGTTTAATATTGTCCTCTTTTTAGAGCTGCTTTACAGCAAAATTGAAATTTGTTTGCATTATTGAAGCACTACTTTCTTGTTTAAAGGAGTCATATGACGTTGCTAAAAATAACATTATTTTGTGTAGTTGGTGTAATGCAATGTGTTTATGCTGTTTAACGTAAAAAAAAAAAAAAAACATTATTTTCCACATACTGTACATTATTGTTGCTCCTCTATGCCCCGCCTTTCTGAAACGCGGCGATTTTTACAAAGCTCATCGTTCTGAGAAGCGAGGCGTGCTCTGATTGGCCAGCTATCCAGTGCGTTGTGATTGGCCGAATACCTCAAGCGTGAGACGGAAATGTTACGCCCCTCACCGTATTGTGATACTGTGTCCCAGCGCGACGACACAAAAACAATAAAACCCATTACAAAACGAAGCATTTGTTGCATCCACTGAGGACATAATTACTGATTATAATGACTTATACTGTCATTACCATGTCTGCATTTGTGATCGGAGAAACGTCAAACAACAAGCACTACTCTACACTGCTCAAAACTCGCGTTTGAATCGTCAGTGGCAAATTCTTTAAATAAGAAAACGTGCTTACAGGTTGTGAGTCAGAAGCGCCAGACTGTCCTTGCAAAGTTGGAATTGCCCCACTTTATAGAAACAGCCTTTGTGCAAGTCAGCATTGTAGGCTACTTTTCCAGGTTCAGGAAATAGTCCTCCGTAAAATCTGCTGCACACACTCGAATATTTGCATTGTACTGTTCTGGAACAGTGTTGTAAATACAACTTAACCACTGATTTCTAGTTGTGTCCTCTTTTGGAAGCCCAAACAAAGTAGTTTCGCTTTCACAATGAAACACAGCGTCTCCAGGACATGGTGCCGGTGGCAGAAACAATACTACAGCGAGAATAATAGTTCTGCCTTCTTTCTTTGCGTATACATTTGGGCGGTGTTTTGCAAATCTCCCCACACCGTGACGTAGACATGTGGGGGCGTGTTTAAATGAGCCGTTTTAGGATGGGCGTGATCGAGTCTTAACTTTTACAAAGAATATCTCTTTGGTTTTGAGACTTTAGCCTTTGCAACTTCAGGGATCTTATCTATGCATAATCAGCTTGTAACACTCCAAAGAGAAAGGAAAACTTGAAATCGCATCATATGACCCCTTTAACACTGTAAAGCTTTAGCACAATCTGTATTGTATAAGCCTCTATATAAATAAAGGTGACTTGACTTGATTATCTGGACTTTGAGTAGAGGGACAGAAACCTCTCAGGTTTCATTTAAAATATCTTAATTTGTGTTTTGCAGATTGACTTTATGGGTCTTGTGGGTTTGAAATGACAGGAGAGGCAGTAAAATACAAAATTTTCATTTTTGGGTGAACTTTAATTTAAGGCTAGGTTTAGGGTTGGGTTGGTTAGTACCTATGTATTACACAGGAAGTGTAATTATTTTTGTTAATACATTGTATGTGTAAAGAATTTTAAGACTCCAGACATTCAAAGAAATTCACATACTTTTTTTTTTTTTACAAGAAAACTTTCGAAGGGTTTCCACTTTACAGCACATGCAAATGCACAGAAAATTGTCTTGAAAAGACCGCATGATTATTTCCAAGCCTGGATTCAATTACAAAGCTTAGGAAAGGTGAAGCGGTGGCGATGATAATGTGCTTAAAAATACAATCCATGTGTGTCGAGTGAATTTCTTATCATGCTTATGTGCCATATTGAGGCTTTATGTGACATTTCAGAATGATGAGATTTTTGTAAATGCAAGGGCCATGAGTCAGAAAACAGACAGATTCAAGCTGATCTGCACATAGCCCGTAGGTTAAGAGAAGATCTCAGGTAATCCAATCTGGCAACACTGGGTGGGTCCGACACACAGATGTATAAACAGCCTGAATGTGGGAACAGGTGATAAACCTGGCAAACGGAATTATGGTTTATATGCTTTCAGCATTTATCCTTCCAAATAAAATTACCTTAAACATGCATGCGTTTTAATCTGATTTATTCTGTAATCAATATATTTGATTTCATACCTCCAGCCAGATGAACAGACTTTTTGAGTAAACTCTGATTTAAAAAAAAACATTCTCTTTGGCAGAAAATATTCATACATCGACACAACAAGAGAAAATCTGCACTAAAGGGATTGACGTCTGATGTGGTGTGAGTGTGTGGGGATAGATGTGTGCATGTAGGCAGAGCCTGTGGCTGTACAGGATCAGCTTGGTAATGCAGGCTGGATTACCGATGTTTTTAATTATAGGAAGACACACATCTCCAGTAGAAAAAAAGAGCACTTGGGAGCTTTAGAAGGAAAGGGATGTGTGGGGAGAGGTGGTTTGGGTGGGCATCAACACTTCCTGTCTTTAATATTTGATAATAAGATTCAGGATAGCAAAATTTTTGCATCAAAATGACCCATGTCTGTTCTGCAATGTAAAACAAGTTTACCTTTTGAATTTAGTGTTGAAAGACAGACCAAAAACAGGAAACGGTAGTTGATGGTAGATTTGATTTAAGTTGCAATCAATCAGCTATATGTGACACAAAACCCATCTGGTGCACAAGGAAACATGCTCAGAATTTCTTTCTGATTATTATGTATTCTGGCTGTTGGGCTCACATCTATCAGGATCAGCATGTACTTTCAGCACAGGAAACAGTTCTGCGAAAACAGTTCTGCCCGTTCTCTATGAGACTATACTGTTATCCATTCTCTCTCAGGGAATGCACTTATGAAAGATCAATAAAAACTTCAGTACAGGCTTATTGCAGATATAAGTAATCCATACAATATAAAGTTTTGTTATATCATGAATGAGCATTCATAATTCTCTCTATTGCTTTTTGACATTTAAGAGTGAACTAGATCGTTAATAAATTATTTAACAAAAGTTTATGATTTTTTCACAGATATACTGTCAATTCACTCAAGAGCTTTTATAAAGAAATGTTTGTTAGTATATTAGGATTGGTAGTATATCCTCTCACTGAATGATTTGAAAATCTCATGGACAAATATGTCCTAATGGACATAATACAAATAAATAAACTTTTGATTTCTCAAATTGTTTCAGAAATACAAGCCAATTTAATGCTCGGGCATAGTCCATATTGAATATTATTTTAATAAACAACAAATATTGTTGTACAATATAGGGATAAAATATAGTAGTTAATATAGGGCTATATTATTGTAGGATAATTAGAGTAAGGGAAGGATTCAGAGTGAAATATTCTCAGACATCTTAAAGGGATAACTCACACAAAAATAAAAAATAAATAAATAAATGTGTTGTTAATTTACTCACCCTCAGGCCATCCTGTCAGGATAAACTAGACTTAGGTGAGTAAATAGAGTAAACAATGTTAAATTGAGACTGACCTGAATGTCTTTGCAGGAACATGGACTTGGAGGTGACAAAGAGTCCAGGATGTGACAGGAAAAGGGAACAACACACACCTCGACTGAGATTGGTGAGTATCCAGGTGAGTAACAGATGACTGATGAGCACATAGTTAGAGAATCACCAGAAGACAGCTGCAGAGGTTCAAAAAAAAAGAAAAAAAAAAGGCAGATGCAGATGTGTTACAGAAAATGTGTAGGTCCCACTTGTGATTTTACACCCCCAAAACATAAATGTTTAAGGATTCAGATAGTAATGCTCCATGCACTGCTTCAAACAAAGCCTTTGTGATTTTTCAGTCCTGTGATTTTTTCATTACAAGCTTGTGCACATGGCCTAGACTCCCAAAAATAAAGATAAAGGGACACTTGTAGCTTTTAGCTTTTAGGTTGTTACTGCACTGAACAAGAGAATAGCATTTAAATGTTAGTAAAAACTGAGAAGACTAAAATCAAATGCACGCCACACTAACAGCACAGAATTTCTTTGCTGCAGGTCATTTACAATGATCACATCTGGGATGCAAGCTTGTAGTTACAGGCAGAAAGTACCTATACTTTTGTTTAATGTTTAATGTAGAAATCTTCCCATTTTATGAATATTTTTAATGTTGTTTGGGAGAAAGGTAAAAGTAGCACAGGATGTGATTAAACTATGTTGATTTTTACACACATTATTTTTATTTATTTTTTTGTGATCAAATATTTATTTATTTATTTACAGAAAGAGAATGAGGTTACCATCTTAATGTGATCATCTTTTTAGCAGCTGTGAGGGAAGCTAGTAATATGTGCTTGTTCTGATTATTAATATTCAATAATGTTAACTTATTCAATAACAAGACCGGGACGGTTATGTGTTATGTGTGTGACACTCCCACATCATGTGTAAAAAAGTACCTAGAACCTTCAAAGTGCACAAGGTACAATTTGAGTCAGTTAACCTGTTCATTAAATGGAGTTTACGAGGGGTTAAATATGTTCTGTGTATGAAATTAAAATGTATCTGTTGGTGGTCAGGATTTCAAGAAGCCTCCTTTATATTTACCCAAAGATCCTCCCAGTTAAAATCTGGATCCAAGTCGGGGCAATAATGTCTCCACAGCCTGTCTAGTGACAGATTAGCATATAAGGCTTCCAAAATAAAATTATATAATGTAGACACCAAACCGCTATTATTTTCATGCGCAATAATTAGTTTATACAATGGATGTACAAGTAAAGGTTGTTGCCAAGGTATGCCATATGCTTTGAGGACCAATCTAAGCTGTTGATAAAGGAAAAAAAGATGAGGCTGGCAAATTGAATCATTTCACAATGTCTTGAAAAGAGCACAGCCCAGAATCATTATGAATGTCTTTCAGATAGTGAATACCTCTCCTGCTCCATTGCGAGGGAGGAATGGGTCTACCACCAATTGTCAGACCTTTATGATTGAATATGGGAGACTGTGTATGCCACCTACAGGAGATCTTGCATGCAGATTCAACCATCCTCCAAACACATTCTTGTACGTTATTGCCAAATGAACACATACTGTATGTAAATAACTAAATTAATTATAAAACTATAAACTTTATTGATTTTAAAAAAGTAAAATGTGGTTTTAAAACATGCACAATTCACAACACAGCTAACTTGTTTCTGTACTGTATGTGTAGTAGTAGTGTAAAATGTAAAATATGCTTTGGAATTTAATGAAGTAAAAGTTTGTCCAAATTATAAATGAATGAACTGATTTGTATGTGTTTATAAGATGAAGATATATTTCATTCTAATCTGATCTGATCTGTTTTCTGCTCTGGAATGACTTGAATGACTGGAATGTACTGCTGCTTGGTACTACTGATTTGTTTTTTTTTTTGTTGTTGTTTTTTCATTGCAAAAATGGATACACACACTATCAGTTTTCACAAAACTAAAAAAAATGTATTAGATTGACAGAAAGAAATAACAATTTATACAACTGAGCTGAATCCCCCGAAAGTGTATACAGTTGGGGGGAAATTATTTGATCCCCTGCTGATTTTGTACGTTTGCCCACTGACAAAGAAATGATCAGTCTATAATTTTAATGGTAGGTTTATTTTAACAGTGATCACTTCTTTATCAGTGGGCAAACGTACAAAATCAGCAGGGGATTCCCACTGTAGGCCAGGTGAAATCGCCTCAAAAATTATTCTTGTCCCCCAAGTCTAATGAACCTAAAGCATGCTTGATGGTTTTTTACCCAAATTATGTGCCTGTTCTTGAAAGGGTTAAATTTCATTTTATTTTAAATTCAATGTTAAATACTGAACAGAACTGATGAGCTGATGCACAGTTGGAGATGAGGCACAAAACATTGCCCATAAGACAGTAAACACAGTAATCACTGCACCTGAGCCCTCAGGAATACTGCAATACTGACACCACCAATTGATGAGCTTCAAGTATTGCACAACAGGAACAGTAAAAACTAACAGGCAAGCACAGAAGTATTCATGAACGAGACTGTGGGCTTACATCTTCAAGGCAACAAGGCTCATTTTCTTGAATATTAAACCACACCTTAAACACCTGAGGTCACCTTCACATACAGATAACAGAAAGCAAAGAAAAACAGAGTAAAGCAGAACTTTACATAGAGAACTGAATTAAGGAAGAAAAATGCAGTGATTTTGCGAACCAAGTATGCCTCCTCATCGTCCACTATGTGGAAAGCCATACCCACTGGCCTGGTTCATAGTCAGGATTAGGACATCTTTGGCCACGTTCACACAACTGCAGAATACAGTTGTCACACTGCAAAAAAAATGGCTTATCTTACTTAGGATTTTTGTCTTGTTTCTAGTTAAAATATCTAAAAATGACTTAAAATATCTAGTCAAAAACAATTAAAATTATCTGCCAGTGGGGTAAGTAAATTACTCTTGTTTTAAGAATATTTTACTTACCCCACTAGCAGATAATTTTACTTGTTTTAAGCAAAATGCACTTAATTTAGTTTTTTTCCCCCGGAAACAAATATCTAACGAGACTAAATATCTTAAGTCATTTTGCTTATCTAGTAAAAGCCATTTTTTGCAGTGCAATCCTGTATTTGAGTCCTTAATATGTTCACACACAGTACAGTTATTTACAGGCATGACAACCGCATTCTGTAAACGAACTCACACCTGTAAATTTTCAGGATTCACAACCGCATTCTTAGAAAACACGCAAGTATTTGTACAACATCTGGACAACTATTTGTCTGTCACATCATATAATGCAAGAGAGAGCCGCTCTGCTGCACAAATGCGTACTACCGTGTGTTGCTTATTTTCATGTGTGGTTTTGGTAACGTACAGTGACACAAATGAGCTGTGTGTCATCTGATAATCACCCAAGTATAAAAACTTTGAAGAAGACGGAGTATTTAAGATGCTACTGTAAGCTGCTGTGTGAACGAGACATTTCAAAACTCACACCTGTAAGTAAATGCGGTTGTCAAATTCCAAAAACTGAGTGTGAGCCTATGTCAGTCTCCTTGCTCTATCTCCTTGGCGTACAGCTCGCTGGAGATGGTCATGTGCTTGATTCCAAACTACCTCACTTGGCTGTATCCAATCATTAATGGATGGGACCTCTGAAGATTCTCCAGACCACAGAAATATTTGAAAGTGGAAAGCCAGAGCACACATTGGAATGGAGTGAGACCAGTGGAATAAAAACGATGACAGTCTATTGTTTTCCATGAAAAAAACTGTCAGTCTAGCCCCGTATTGCCCGCCAATGCCGGCCTGTCCAACAGTCAGAGCCATGGAACTAATTGCAGGAGTTTAAATTCTAAGTTTTTTTATGGACGTTTGCAGTGAATATTATTATATTCATAATCTTTCATCACAACCCCCACAATAACACATTTTCTCTGATGATGTGTACACTGGCACAAGGTTGAGTAATAAGGCTCTATGAGTCAATCTGTCCCCACCAGCAACCGGTCACACAAATATTTTAAAATAAAACAAAAATTTATGATTGTTTAAAACAATATGGAAGCAATCAAGCTCCATTGCTTATTTCATTTTTTGTAGTGTTCTAAAACCCTAAAGACACTGCACGATTTTCGGCTGTCTCAGATGAAAGATTGGCATCGTGAAACAATCGTGGTGATTTCTGTGATTGGGGCTCCTAATTGGTGGTCCTGTGTCGTCCAGTGAGAGAGGTTCAAAGATGGCCGTTGTCATGGTCTTGCTACCAAAGTTAGCCTACGATACAGCATGATCATCGCACAATGTGTTTGCTGGTACGATCCACGTTTACTGACCAACCAATAAAAATGTGACATGAAATCAGCGCAACATGCTAAAACATAAAACTACTTACCTCAAGCTCTTATCCCTTCCTCTTTCACCGTTTCCACTTTTTTCAGCACACATAAAAAATACAACTGCTAAAGTGTGATTTATCATGCTTTTTGTTTAGCACTAGCGCATGCTGATGACCTTTTATTCTTTTATAGTAACGTGCACACTCACCTTACTTAGTGTTTATATTGAGCTATATTGACATAGTTTTATAGAGATTATTTTTATAGCATGGAAAATGTTAAAAGATTTTACCTGCTTCTTAGACTTTTTAAACAGTTGACCAATGAGAATTAATTCACTTAACATTCTACAAAGAAACACTTGTTCACTTAAATCGAGTCAACAGGCATTCAAAAATTAAAACTAAACTGAGTGCACAGCTTGTGTAAAATAATTTAGCCTCATTACCTTTAGGATTATAACGAAGTGTCAGGAATGTCTTGAGCTGTCTTTGCATACCTTTGTCAATATGCTGATTTTATACTCATTAATGTCAGTCACAGCTCATATTGCCTTGGAGAAACTGGGCATTAAGCCCCAATGGTGACAGGCACCTCTGTTTGCGGCAACCCTTCAGTCTGAAGGCAACCGTTCAAACTGAGTTCATAACAATTTTTTTCAAATTGCTTACAATTTATGAAACTATAGCTCCATTTCTCGAAACTCTACACACAAAACCACCAAACAAGCACACAAGATGCAAATGTCACACATCTCTTGCAAAAGCAAACACTTAATTTAAAACAATTTTAACTTGTGTTTTTGTGTAGTAACTACACACACAGACATCAAAAACTACACACGGATGTGAAAAATGTAAAGCACTACTCTCTTGTGTCTTTTGCATGTTCAGCGTACATTTATGTACACAAATACACTGTATATACATGGATATTTAATATATATGTTAACTGTTAAAGGGGTCCTATTATGCTTTTTCACTTTTTGAATTTTAGTCAGTGTGTGGTGTGTATGTTTGGGCATAAAACGATCTACAAAGTTACAAATCTCAAAGTCCACTCCAAAGGGAGATATTTCGTTTTTAAAAAAAAAAAAATCCCTTTTCAAGAACTACAACGAACGGCTCGTTTAGACTACAAAGTTGATTTCTTGTATTTGTGACATCACAAAGCGGTCCATTAGAATTTCATTAAAATAAATCCCTCCTCCAGAAATTCGAATATTTGGCGGGTGGGGAGAACTCTTGGTTGAGCACTGCACGTTTCAAAATCTAAACCCGGTGCAGATGTTTTTTATATCACTGTATTTCTGAACGAAACCGACTGTCCTCAGAAAATTATGGATGTCATTTTCATTTCATCTTGCATGTAATGTCTGCTAAAGCAGCGTTTGTGAGCGGAGCTCTGCTTTGTGTACAGCGTTACCGGGAAACCTCGCTCTCTCCCGCTCCAACAGCGCCTCCCGCTGGCAGAGAATGAATTTGCATATATATGCTGCCACAAATAGTGTAACTCTGTGGGACTATGGTATAAATAAATTCATCTGTATAACAGTTTCACTGCAATTCATGTTATAATGTTAGAATTAATATTTATTCCATTCATTACGTTTTTATGTGACTTTATTTCAGCTTTATTTCAATTACAAAAAATGTCTTGTAAAAATAGTTAATAATAAATAATAGTAGTTTAAATGAACACTGGAAAATAGCTGTAAATTTATAGTAAAGTAGTATTTGTAATATAGTAGTAAATTTGATAATTTTTAGTTACCTTTATCTTTATGTCTCATGGCTTTGTTGATGCTGTTACTATGATTCCACTGATGTAGATATATAACGGATATTCTCTCAGAACAGCATATCAACACTCTGGCAACCATTTAGGACACAGTAGCATAATGGCGGCTTGTTTTGCACCACTCCAATTTGAATAGCCTGTTTGCGAGAGTTCATTTGCGTTAAATGCTCTCAGAGTACATCACTTTTACATCACTTCCTGATTAAAACCTCAGGGAAACGTAGTTATTTGGTCATTTATTTCCATGTTCTCAAGGTATCGATGAGCTCGTGTGCTGAGCGTACTTTCATTCCACTTCCTCGAGCCGCAACCAGCTCTCAGAGAGCAGGCCACGGGGCACTTCAACATCAAACGAGGCATGAACACGAGACACCGGCATATGAGAGAGAATGCCGGCAGTGCGGCCCAGGCCTCCATCTGCACTCAGACAGCTGGCATCAGCAAACTAACCACAAAGTGCCTGGATTACACACAACATCTCTTAAAGCCTCCCAACACACTGCACACTTTGTACTCATCAAACCATCCACATCAGTAACTCATTCTGGACGCCTCGTATAAAGAGAAGCGAGGCGGTTTCGATGGCGATGGGTTGGAACCTGCGAAGGAATGAAGCCAGACACGGAGGTGTAGAGCATTATTGTCTTTTATTTCGGTTTCTTTTTTTCTCTCATTTCTCGTTGCATAGGAAATGCACATCTTGCTTTTAGTAATTGAGTCGATGGAGGTGGACACTAATGGGTCCAAGAGAAAGGGGCAATGTCAATACACAGAAAAAAGTTCAGAGTAAAACCCAAAAGCAAACAAAGTCATTCACAGCTCAAATACAGAAGCTCCGTGGAACTAGTTATGGAGCTGGTACCAATACAACGTGAAGTTTTCTTCAGGAAATGTATTAGAGGCACACGGTTTTATTAATTTTTTTTTGTATTTTTTTTTCAGTTGTATCTAAAGTACGTATACGGTGATTCTGCGATGTGAGATGGAGCGGTATGAGATACCAACACACTCTCATGGCAATTCGTAACTATTTTACGCTTTGGCAAATTGATACGTTTAAATTTTCGCACAGTACTTTTTCGTACTAATCAAATTGCAAGTTCAAACAAAAACGCCGCCTTGTAAAATAGTTACGTTTTCTCACAAGATGGGGTTGGATATACAAAGGATGATGATGGACATGAAGATTTGGAGTGGTGGAGCTGGTTGAAGGGGTCTTGTAACATCACGCCAGAGATTCATGTGTAATCTTTCACGCTAACCACCGCGATTGTCTTCTTTACAATTAGGGCCGCAGTGCTGGTTAATTTTTAACAGAAAGGGTCTAGCAGAACTTTGTTAAACGTCCTCAGACTATACGCACAAGCACATCTGTTTCCAAAAAATATGGTACAACATGTCCTTAAGATATTTAATGATCAGTATAAACAAAGAGGAAACACTTTAATCATAACCATTTCCTGTATGTTTGGGTTTATAGATATTATTGGCTGCTAGAAGACCTCTTTTCCTTGGGGTTGGATTTGATGGTCCTGGATTTTGTAGGTACTCAAGCTACGCTCAAGTTTAGAGTTATTTTCGAGTTTTAACACTCTCTCTGATGTGTCTTTCTGAAACTCACTTGGTTCCGTTAACGGTTCTCACAGGAACGTTCTTCTGCTGACACAGAACAAATATCATACTTTGACATAGTTTCCTGCACTACTTATTCGGCGGCACTGCAGCACCGCTACTAAATCTCAACACGAAACGGACAATGCGACCAGTTCAGTTTGACTCCCGAATGTAAGGCGATTTTTAGTGAATCAAAAACAGTGGAATTTACTCGCAAATAAATGATTTTTCCAAACAGGGCTTGAATCAAAAATATTAAGCACGACCAGTGTAGTCCGATTCCCAAAAGATAAACTCTTTTGAATCAGTTCTTTTTAGTAAAGCCCAAAAAGTGTACTCTGATTCTCGAACAAATGACTCTTTGAGTCACGTCTTTTAATCAATCAAAAATACACAGCCCAACAAAAGTGTAGTCCGATTCCTAAAAGAATAACTCCAATGAATCAGTTCTGTTTAGTGAACCAAAAACAGCACAAATAGTGTACTATGACTACGGTGTACTGTAGTTTCTGACTGGTTGTTTCAATGACAATTTGTGGTTAAAAACAAACATGCGTTTTATCAGTAATATTTTATAAGAAACAGTGACTTGAATATGTGATCACATTTTTTATTAAGTATTATTGTGTTGTTTGTGGTTAAGACCAATTATTAGATCGCAGTTATTTATTAAATAAATAATTTTATTTAATTATTTTTGAAATCATCTCATCATTTGCATTTATTTTCTTTTGTCCAAATGTTTATTCCCTAAAGCCACTATATAATCGTACCAGTCATACCCAAAACCAATAGAATCGTTAAAGGAACCATTAAGGAATCAGATTCGTTCTTCGCGATTCTCATTCTCATTTTTTTTTACTTCAAAACTCGAGAGATGTTGTGAATTGCACCTACAGAAAGAAGATGCCAGTTCCACTGAGTATCGATTGTCAAGTGTGGGAACATGAGGAAACATACCTTCATGATTGTTGTTGGAGATAATGGAGACACTGAGGGCTACAGCAGGACATGGACCAGAATTTAGATGGATACTACATTTTAGTAGATAATTTCTTTGACTTGACTAAGCAGTGATACTACGGTGAAACTGGTTGGGAACAAGTAAACGGAATGAATCGGAGAAGCTTCTTGGAGGACTGGTAGCAGAGCTGGGTTAGATCATCTAGTCATGTATATATCAGTTGGTTATGGAGGCGCATGCAGTTTATAGAGTGTGGTTACTGAACAGCTATAATCATGGTGTCGAGAAAACAGAAACGATTACAAACTGTTAACAGGTTTGATATTCAGAGAGCGATATAATACAGTTTTTCACAGGCACTACATTTGATCTTCTTAAATACATCAGGTAAAATGCTGGTTTGCTTTTAGTTCCGTTATTCCTTTGATTTTGATACAAGTTCTTAAAAAAGAGGAAGGCAAAGGTGCAAGTACCAGACTCTGATTAGATTAGTGTGTCATCAGTGCATAGTTCTCATGCGGATTACGCTGCTATGCTATCAGAAAGCAGGGTCGTTTCCAGTTAGCCTCCACTTTATCAGCAAGATTTAGCACCTTGTAAGGATACCGTTTGGTGCAGTTAAGCCACCCGCCACTGGTGCATGATGGGGTTAAATCCATGGTACGATGAACCGGACAACATGTTTGCCCCGTTCTGCAAATCGACCCCCAAAAGTGAAATATGGGTGTTTAGCATAACAAAAAAATGTGTACCTGTAGTCAAATCTGTAGTTCTTTATTTCAATGAATGGCCGCATACTTGATTCAATTACTGTGTTTTTGGTTTTTTAGATTTTAAAATGTCTCACGATTGAATATTACCCTGATTTAAAGAACAATAAACATAATACATATTACCGTTGCACTTATCTGTACATAGTAAATGCAGTTATTTTTAAGCTGTTGTTGACATCCTATCTAAAACGTGATTTAGCCAAAAAAAAACAAAAAAACAACAATGACGTTACCTCTTTAATATCTTTTGCAATATCCGTGTATGCAAAGGTTCTGTGCGATCCTCTTGTTCAATATTCTCGGGGTCTGAATTGATATGGCAATATTGACGAAATTGCTGCTTTGGCAAGGGGCGGGGCAGTACTGAAACACCATCTAAGCTGTTCGCCAATCACAACGCACTGGGACAGCTAATCAATCACAACACATTTCGTTTTTCGGAAGGCGGGCCTTCATCAAACCCGAAACTAATCTAGCCATTTGTGCCAGGCTGGGGGGAAAGGTATTGTAATAATGTAATGCGATTTTCGAACCACCAAGCATGAGATCATGTTCTAGTACACCTCAAAAAAACAAAACAAAACAAAAAAACAAAACAAAATCAAGACTTTGTAAAAAGAGCATAATAGGACCCCTTTAACAGAAATGCAGAGGGGTAAATATTTTATTATTTTTTCATTGTATTAGGGATCAACAGTAACAGACAAAAAAATACATTTGAAGACTGTAAACAAATAGGCTTGTTACTGTAATGTAAAGAAAAAAAAATAGTGCATCTTGTCTCCTGTCTGGGTCTGGCCACAAAACCTCATCAAAATCACAAGCAATGTTCTCTCTAGCTAAACAGTGGGGAAAGTAACGTCTGGAGTGGCATATCCATCCCTGGCAAGCCCCCTTGTCTATGTCACCACAGGCCTCCTTCATCGCTTGGAGAAGGGGAATGCGTTGGTGGGGTTGGCGATTGTATACCTTCCAATGTCACACTGAAAAGAACTCCTATTGGGTTTAAAAATGGAGAATATGGTGGCAGGTTGAGCATCGAAAGTTGTGGATGGTCATTAAACCAATTGCGGACCAGAACAATCTGGTGGAAACTTACATTGTCTCAGATGACAACAAACCTTGATTGCTCTGGTCCATTACACTGGTGATTGGGAACAAGGATATTATGCTTAATAAAAGTGATAATGTGGGCAGTATTGTAAGGACCAAGAATGGCATGATGATGAAGGACACCATTGTGACTAATGGCTGCACACATTGTGATGTTTCCACCATGATGTCAAGTCAAGTCAAGTCACCTTTATTTATATAGCGCTTTTAACAATACAGATTGTGTCAAAGCACTTAACAGTATCAAATTGGAGGATAGAGTGTCAGTAATGTATAATAATAAGATTAAACACTCAATTTTCAGTTAAAGGCATTTCATTATTGAATTCAGAGATGTCATTGTCTAGCTCAGTTTAGTTTAAATAGTATATATGAAATCAAATTGACGATAATCGTTAGAAATTAAGTGTCCCCATTGTCCCCAATGTCCCAAGGGACATTGACAATGGCATGGTGCCCTATAATGTTTCTCCCCCTGCATGATGTTTCATTAACAAAGTTCGGGCGGAGCACGGTCAGATAATTAACCCGGCAATGCACCATCAGCCATTACATCGTCTAGCCCAGGGGTTTTCAAACTGGGGTCCGGGGACCCCCAGGGGGCCCCAAGAAAGTGCTAAGGGGTCCTTGAAAATGTTTGGAGAAAAATCATAAAACGTAAAAAAATAAATGTAAAAATGATATTATTATTATTATTATTATTATTATTAATTTTAATATATAATTATATTATATATAATTATAATAATTATAAAAGTATTACCACAAAAATATGATTGAATGAGAATTTAAAAAATAAATTATCCATAAATGTATTAAAATCAATGAGTAAAAATGAAAACAAAGAAATAAATACAAAATATATTAAAATAAATTCTAAAATGTAGATTACAAAGATACATAAATAAATATAGTTCTTTAAATACATTTTAAATAATACTTTTAGAAAAAAAATGTAATTTAATAGAAACTAATTATTTTCCAATTAATGTTTTTGACTTGCTTATAATATAAAATTTTCGCAGTGTAAATTGGGTATTTATACATGAAACTATATAAATGTATTTTACATTTACAAGGATGGGGGTCCCTCGCAAAATGATGATCATATTTGGGGGTCCGTGGCACCTAAAAGATTGAAAACCCCTGGTCTAGCCTATCAGCTCGAGAGAGAACCTCCATAAATAGCTAAACCACCTTACCCTCATTCTCTCTACAGTCTTTCAGCATCCCTCCTCCACCCCGACTCCTCACCATCAGCCCGTTCCTGCTAAATACTGAGCTCGGAGCCCCCTCCCCGGATAAAGGGGGAGTGCTCCGGGTTCGGGAAGAATTACCAAGCTCTGAGCCAATGTTCCCTCTAAGCTGCGCACGCGCACGGCCGCGCAGAGAAATAATGTGCCACACACACACAAAAAAAATTAGTAGGGAAAGCCATTTGATTGTATTCTAGTAAAAATTAAAGAATTGCAGTGCTCGGGTAAACCGCTATAGAGCTGGTGCTGCTATAGAGTTATAACCGGTGAATGTGGTTAACAGGTTTCATAGAAAGAGAATGATGTGCGCCAAATGAGTCGCTGTAGAAACTGAATACTTCAATGGTTGCGAACGAAATGGCTCAAATCGAGAGCCAACACAAATGCAATGACATGTGAAATAAAACATCCTCATCTATTAAAGAAGAGTGGCTTGATTAAGTGCTGGAAATTACGGTGGCCAAGAGAGCTCAACGCGCTGCAAATAGAAAAACCACCTGCAAATTAAGAAAACAACTTCATCAATTTGACAACACACGTGCTGCAAATGCTCACAACACAAACAAATAAAGAAACGCACTGCAAATAGAAAAAAACAACTGCAAATTAAGAAAACAACTTCATCAGTTGGACAACACACGTGCTGCAAATGCTCACAACATAACAAAATAAAGAAACGCACAGCAAATAGAAAAAAACACCTGCAAATTAAGAAAACAACTTCATCAATTTGACAACACGCACTGCAAATGCTCACAACACAACCAAACAAAGAAGCACACTGCAAATACTCACAACACAACCAAACAAAGAAATGCGCTGCAAATAAAATTCTTTATTTGGTTGTGTTGTGAGCTTTTGCACTGTGTTTCTTTATTCGTTTGTGTTGTGAGCATTTGCAGCACCTGCTGTCAAATTGATGACAATGTTTTCTTGATTTGCTGGTGCTTTTTCTATTTGCATGTGTTTTCTGAAGTTGCAGCGTGTTGAGCTCTCTCAGCCACCGTAGGAAATAGCGGATGATGGGCTCAGAACGGTAACAAAACTCTGAGACATTTACAGTCACACACAGGTGTATTGTGCAAACTGTATTTTATAGGGATGTTTAGCTATATAAGAATTCACGTTCACTTTTTTTTTTTAATATCTAACTTACAGATTTCAGTTTAAATGCTTCAGTTTGTTTTCTATTTTCTTCTATCAGTTTAAATGCTTCATTGTTTTGATATTATATTACATTATGTTAGGCCTATATTATAAACCTAATAAATAATTGAGCTTGTGTTTTAATGGAGTCACTTATGCACATCAAGGCTGTATTTATTTGATCAAAATACAGAAAAAAAAAACAGTACTATTGTGAACTCTTATGCTATTGCAATTTCTAATATTGGTTTTCTATTTTAATATATTTTAAAATATAGTGTATTCCTGTAAAGCAAAGCTGAATTTTCAGCATCATTACTCCAGTCTTCAGTGTCACATGATCCTTCAGAAATCATTCTAATATTCTGATTTATTATCAGTGTTGAAACTGCTGTGCTGCTTAATATTTTTGGAACCTTTTTTTCTTTGATTCTTTGATTAGGCTAATAAAAAGTTAAAAATAACAGCATTAATTAAAAATAGAAATATTTTCTAACAATATAAGTCTTTACTATCACTTTTTATCCATTTAACACATTATAATTTACTGACCCCAAACTTTTGAATAGTAGTGTATATTGTAACATAAAAGTTCTATTTTGAATAAACACTGTTCTTTTTAACTTTTTATTTCTCAAAGAATCCTGAAAAATATCACGTCCTAAAAAATATTAAGCAGCACAACTTTTTCCAGCATTGATTATAAATTAGTATATTAGAATGAATTCTCAAGGATCGTGTGACACTGAAAATTCAGCTTTGCTTCACAGGAATAAATTATATTTTAAAGTTTATTAAAATAGAAAACTTTTATTTTAAATTGCAATAATATTTCACAATATTGTTTTGTGAAATAATATTCAGTATTTTTTATCTATATATATATATATATATATATATATATATACACACACACACACACACACATAGATAGATAGATAGATAGATAGATAGATAGATAGATAGATAGATAGATAGATAGATAGATAGATAGATAGATACAGCCTTGATGAGCCTAAGAAACTTCTTTAAAAATTTTACTGATGAGTGTATTGTATTGTAAAAATGTTTTCTTGGGTAACCTAAAATGAAGGCCTACATCGTTTAGTTACATCAAGGGTCAAATCAAATATAAATAGCACATTAAAGTTAAAAGTTACACACTTTTTTGTACACACTGTACAGGTATGGTATAAAGAATGTTTTTGCTCAGGTGGCCGAAATGTCCGCCCAACAGAGAAAAGTTTTGTTCAGAACTGGTTAATCTGTTAGTGTCTCTCCCTTTCGGGACTCAGACTCAGAACGGGTTGTTTCTGTTGCTGCCTTCCCGGTAACAGGACTCAGAACAAGGAGTGTCTTTTGGGAAGGTACCTTTATCCCTTTCCGATGAGGAGGAGATTGCAATCTGGCGCTTCTCCATTTCCAGTCTGTGACTGGCTATTTCCATCAGAGTGGGGGGACACGGTGTGGCCCACCCTTCTTTCCTCCTGTGGAACTTATATTCCAAACACACATTTAGAAAAGTGTCACTAAAGTTTTACCAATGCATCATTCACTTACCAAACCACAACCAGAATACCTCTGGCAATGTTACGAACACATTAACTCCAAACATGATGCAAGAAGATTGAACTGTCATGCATGCATTCATTTGTCCATCAACAGCTGAGTTTGTGTAAGATGTTGCACTACACATGAGATGAGATGTGTGTGTTGTAGTGTGCATCAGATTTAAGGTTTGAAAACAGTTATGAATGGATTTGGATGGATCTCTTTGATCTCTCTTTGTTTCACCCACTGCTGCTCCATCCAGAGGTCCTAAGGAATTTTTATGGCGGTCACAGGCCAAAACCTTAGGAATCAGTCTTTTGGTGGGTGAAGGGCAGAAACTGCATTTTGACCAATGAGAAGTCCTGTCTTTCCTGGGTTTGTACCAAAGGTCTTCTTGCCCTCTCAGAGGTGTCTGGCCATTGTCCTGGCATCTTTATCTGATGGCGTTGGACAGTTTGCTTATGTTATTCCACCAAGATCCAATCCAAATGTAGCAAACCTTTGTCCACTATAGTGGTCAGAGAGGGGACCTGCCATAACCTGGGCCCTGGAATGTGCTGTCCACTACATATATGAGTGAATGGTTTCACTGAGTGGGCCTCAAGTACCACTTTTAGTGTCTATATAGTGAGAATAAAGGGCTAACAAGCAACAGGTGAGACTGATTAATGACCAAAGAAACTAACAAGGGTAACCATGACAACAAATCCTGTGCCCATATGGAGGTGCTGTCATCATGGAAAGAATCAGCGCAAAGAATCACAGGGGGCCGAAGTGTCCATCAGTTGTACCCTTCGAAATCCTTCATTCCAAAGGGCCTTTTGAAGTGGCCAGTTTTGAGTACTTCGGTTTGGAACGACCCTTCAAAATGGTGGCCATGATTGTTTTCACTCCAAAGTGCCCTTTGGAGGCGATATATCCCATTTGGAACGCACCGAGAGAATACAGCTGGGGTGGAGCAGGCAGGGCAGGGAGCCAGGGCAGAGCTGCCAGCCCAGGGACGGCCTCCATTGGCAAATCAGAGAGAACAAGTGCCGTAGCCGTGACAGGGGTAACTGTCTATGTGTGTGCAGCCCAAACACACAAAATGCTGGTCACCATCACAGGCAGCACAGACGACAGTGGAATAGTTTCTGGGACCACTGGACTTGGGACTGCCGGGCTGGAGGGCACCGCTGAGACAAAAAAAGGTCCCTTGAGGACCATCAAGTTACAAGTTGTGACTTGAGTGTTTTTTTTTGTTTGTTTTTTTGTTTTTTGAGTGCAGCACATAAAAAAAAATAGTATTGTCTGGGAGGTGTGTTTGATAAGGCAAGTCCAAAAACTGTCCTTAGAGGAAAGCTCGCCCTGGCGAAGAAGGATTAGGCATACTCCTGATAGAGCAGTATATCAGGTCTGTTGTTCTGTAATGTTATGGGAATTGGAGAAAGACAAATCCAGCCAGACAAATGTCCTGAACAGACATACCTTTAACTCAGGCCCATGAAGTTGCCAGACACTGAGTGGAGTGGGCATACACTCCCATTGGGCAGTCAAGTCCTCGGGAACCATAAGCCAAGCAATCAGCTTCCACAATGGAGTATTACAGCCTCTGCTTTGACAGCAGAGTATCTTTCTTAGCGCTCCCAAAGCAGACAAAAGCTGCTCCGAAGTTCGAAACTGGCTAGTTCTGTCTATATAAGCACACAATGCATGCACAGGCACAAAGCATGCATCTGTGACACTGAATCGGAGGCTGGTTTCGGGGGTGGCTGAACACTTGTATAGTAATAACCTGAGCTTTGAATGGTGTTGAGAGCACTTTAGGTGTGTAGCCATGTCTGGGTGTGAGTCTGACCATGCATTTGTCTGGGCCAAACTGCATACAAGCACTGCTGACCAAGAGACCATGCAAATCACCCACTTGCTTCCCACATGCTAATGCGAGCAGTAGTGCCGTTGTAAATGAGAGCACACTCAAGTTGGTCGATTCAGCTGGTTCGAAGAGTAAGCCGCATAGCGCACTGAGAACTAATGGCATGTCCCGTACCGGCATCAAGTGAGGAAGGGGGGGATTCAGCCACCTCACGGCCTAAAGAAGCTCATTACTAGAGGGTGTTTACCCACTGAGCGACCCTCCAACGTGTCATGAGAGGCAGTGATAGCGGGCACATAGACTTTTAGCATAGAGGGATAGCTACCCGCATAGGTAGCCATAGCCATATGGAAGGAGCAATCGTAAAGGAGCAAGCGCCCTGCCAGGCTTTTCAGGGCACGTGAATTCACTCCTCACTGGCGAGTGATGTACGCTACCACCGCTGTATTGTCCATTCAGATCAGAGCGTGATGGTCTCTCACGAACGGAATAAATTCCTGCAGCATTAAGTGAACAGCTTCCATTTCTAGGCAGTTTATATGCCGGCGCTTTTGTTCAATCCTCCACGTCCCAAACACTGGTCTGCCATCGCAGAGGCCTCCCCAAACTGACAGTGACACATCTGTGGTAACCACTATTCATCTGACCACTCTGCCCTTAGTGGTACCTTGTTCGTACATGGCTGTGCTGAGCCATGGCATCAGCGCTTCACAGCATGAGCACATATTACAAAGGCACTCTGTCCCTGCTCTCCACACCTGCTGTGGGACCCGACTCATATGCAGAAAGCCCAGGCGGCAGACAGTGGCTGCAGCTGCCATCAGTCCTGTTTTCAGAGGGACCACTCTGGCCTGCAAAAAAAGACCAGTGTATCGTGAATAGACTAAACCCTCTGTGCTGATAAACATGCAAGCATCGTGCGCGAGTCTAAAACTATCCCCAAGAATGTAATCGGCTGGCAGGGTTGAAGTGTGCTCTTCTGCATGTTCACCAGACACTGAGGGAACTCTGAGCAAAAACGTGCTCTCTTTGTCATTGGTCTGCCATCGTCCACAGACCATGCTCTTTTCCTCCTGGAACGAACATCAGGAATGCTGAGTCTCGTCTGCCGGACATTCTTGCTGCTGAGAGGCTGGCTTTGCACTATAGCGTGATTTCTTGTACAACCTCTGTCAAATTGGTGGCTCGGGGTCATGGCGCAAACTCGCATGACGATCTGGACCTTGCCCTACGGCGAGCATTGGACTACTTGGGGAGGAGGTGTGGCAGCATCTTTGACTGTTTTAATGCCTCCGTGAAATTCTTGGAGAATGCCTCCACCGCATCTCTGAAGAAACCTTGAGGGCTCACCAGAGTGTCGAGCAGTCATGCCTACTCTGTGTCCTGCATCTCTGTGAGTTTCAGCCACAGTTGACAATGCAGGACAACGTCCAAATGGTGGCTTACAACAAGAAATGAGGTAGGGGTGGAGGTAGGGGTGGAGCTAGAGAAGTAGGGGTGGAGCTAGACTCTTCTTTAACAGCCTCTGACCAGGCACACGGGTCAGAGGCTCTCATAGACATCGTACCGTCCTCTCCACAGCTGAATGAGAGCACTTTCCATGCTTCAGACAGAGGGCAGAAACTGTCCTCAGTGTAGGAGAGTAGAAGCTCTGACATACTAAGGTAACATGGGCATTGGGCCGACGTCAGCTCATCAGCAATGGCGGCGGGTGGGGCAGATGCAGAAGCCAACAGGCCGCCATTGCATACAATGGCAAGCCTTGCATGAAGGATCTTGATTGGAAGGGCTTCACAGGTTCTGCAATCCGATCTTACCAGTGCTGCCTCAGCGTGGGTGCAGCCCAGGCACAGCATACAGTCAGTGTGCGCATCTGGAAACTCGGCCCGCCACACATTATAAGGGAAACAGGTCAGTTTACCTCAAAGGGAATTACTTTTGATTTTATAGGGAATTTGGACAGAATCACTTTTTCAGAATCAACTTTTACTGCTGGTCACTGAGTCGGCCAGAAATTCATTGAACAAGCCATATAACATCAACTCTGCAATGGATATTAAAATCCAAAATATAGTGAAAACACTATTAATTACAAATAACACAGTAACAAGATCGACAGTTTAAGACATTAACTTGTAAGTATGAAACACATGATACTTCTCTTTTCAATATAAATAAGACTTTATTGGATGAATCTAAGACAATATAAACTAATCTAAAACTAAATCTAATCTAAAAAAAAAGGTGTTAGAGAGGTCAGCAGGGGGTGCTCACCCTGTGGTCTGTGTGGGTTCTAATGCCCCAGTATATTGATGGGGACACTATACTGTCAAAAAGCACCGTCTTTCGGATGAGACATTAAACCGAGGTCCTGACACTCTGTGGTCATTAAAAATCCCATGGCACTCCTCGTAAAGAGTAGGGGTGTAACCCCGGTGTCCTGACCAAATTCCCTCCACTGGCCCTTATCAATCATGGCCTCCTAATAGTCCGCATCCACTTGATTGGCTCTATCTCTCTCTCTCCTCTCCTCTCCACCTGTAGCTGGTGTGTGGTGAGTGCACTGGCGCCATTGTGCTGTGGCTGCCGTCGCATCATCCAGGTGGATGCTGCACACTGGTGGTGGTTGGGGAGAGACCCCCTACATGATTGTAAAGCGCTTTGGGTGTACAGCTATACACAATAAAGCGCTATATAAATGCATCATTCATTCATTCATTCATAAAACATAAACACACGCACTCACACATTCACACAAGATGCAGGAAGAGAGAAAGTGAGGAAAGAATGAGTTTAATGGCAAGCTCACACTACATGATTGAAAGATTAGCCGAATCACTGTGTTGCTCACACTATGCAACAAGATTTCTTCTCATCTGTCATCATCTTATCATAGCTGCGCACACACTACACAACACAACGCTAACGAGGTGCACACACTACAAAACATTCAGTGAAGAGGTGTTCCCAACCATCAGCGAAAATATGTTTTCTCACATAATTTCTTGCGAGAAATTACAGTGATTATAGACCATTTCTTCAAGCATTTCTTCAAACAATCAACTGGCCCTTCAATTGGTCTGTGCAGTTATTTTATCCGAAAGAAAGAAGAAACCACGACAAAAGAGAATATGGCAGAAACAATGGCTTGGAAGACGTGGACAGCAGGGACAGTCAGTAATGCCGAAAGAGTTGGAGGTAATTAAACAGTACAATGAAATGTGATATTATATACACAATCTATGCATTTGTTAAATTTATTTCTAGTTAGTTGATTTGATTAATTTGTGGCTTTTTGTTTCTATTCATAAAGATGCATGATAAGACTGTTTATACCATCTGCACTGTGATTGGCTGGATTAGTTCCACCTTGTCATTGTGTCGCTCACATTATGAGATCACGTGTCGATAATATCAAACAGGTTTGAAATTGTCGTAGCGTCTGTGATAGGTCAAGACAGGTTCGGATCACGTTGCTGACCTGCTCATACTTAACGAGCTTCGGGCGAATGTGAAAATCTGTCCGCGACAGCAAAATCCAGCCAAAAATCCTGTAGTGTGAGCCTGGCTTAAGAGAATGAAAATGTGAAATCCCAAGATTATAGCAATATGTACAATTGCTTAGACCTGAACAACCATCAATCATTTAACTAACCCTCGCATTGAGTTCCTCAATGAGGTTAAAATTTATATTAAATGCACCAGTTCAGCTACAATCTGGAGGTACTTGTGTTGCCTGTGTAGGGGGTTCCCTTTGTTGTGGTTGTTGCAGAAAGGTGGTTTCCCAAGGTTGCTGACTGGCTGGAAGTTCAGTGGTCATTCGAAGTGACATCTTGGGAGTTGGCTGACGAATGGTGTGGAGTCAGTGGTTGAAGTTTTGAGGCAGGCGCAGTCGGAATTGGACTTTGCGGCAAAACTTAACTCATAACGCGAAACTCTCAACGGAAAAGAAAATAAACTGAAGTAAAAGAAAGAGAATAAGAGTGTGACTAGACTAGATGGATTTTCTCCTCATGATGTATGAAGCAGCTGGCGTGTAAGCCAGAATATGCTCAAAGAGCGCTAAAAAGCAGTGGTGGCAAAAGCATGGCTAAGAGCAAAAAGCAAAATGTGGCAGCTAAAAGCAAGATTTGTTGGTGTCCTGAGTTTTTAAACTCGGCTGTTGGACACATCCCAAATGGTGTCTTGACCAATTAGACATTGTCTTAGCTCAGGGTGTTGCTATTTTTCTCCTCCCAGTACATAAATCAACATGTTATCTTATCAGTCACATGGTCCGAATTTTCCCGCTCTTGCAGAGTATAATTTGGACATGATTTCTATAAGAAGAATATAATTCATTTTTACAAAGAATTGATAGAAACGTTTAAAGCATGAATTTTCAAAATCATACATACCCAACATGAATATAAACCTATAAACTATTCAATAGTTATTCAAAAGACATACACAATGAGTGATTAGGACATGATAGTCAAATGTGTGGGTTACATACATAATATGGAGTTATGCCTAGAAATGATTAGTTGCTCATAAGTCCTTTTAGCATGATTTAGCTGCATATATATGTGTGAAGGCAGTTGCTGTGCCATTCTGTGAACGTGAGGACATGTTCTGTGAGTAACAAAGAGGCTAAAAGGTCACATAAGGAATCTCAGTCTGTTTTTTGTCTTCTAGGTGGGGGAAGTCAATCCGAGGAAGTCTTTAGCTCATGATTTCTATCATGGATTTACATGTGATGGTCTTGCTGTGCATCTGTTTGACCATTAATCTTGGTTACTTGCTCCAAATTTGACAAACTCCTTCCTGAGTTGGAATTATCAACATGTTCTTTTGTTTTATGCTGTGAGAATGCTCAAAGCTGTTAGATGGTGGACTTGCTTCAGACTCGTGGTGCCAGGGTATCGTGAACAGATTTATGATTTTGTCTTGGGTTGTTTCAACCATGTTCTGATCGAATCTTAAATTGTTTGATTCGCTCTGATACCCTACAACATGCAGCATCCATGAAGAGACATATTCTAGCTTTCTTTTTTTTTCTCACCATAATGCAGGAGGGAATCATTTTAAACGCGTCAGCTCTCGTCACGCAGGTCAATGGCAAAACAGGTTCCAGATGAAGGAGAAAGATTTTGAGGTAAATTGGCACCCAATATCTCCTATATAGCAGCTGAGCCCGCCAATCAGGCAAATACTCGAACACTGTTGTCTATTGCAGAGTAATAGAGTGATTCAATCAAATGTTCTCTATAACAGGCCCTATGTGTTGATTTATCCAATAGTGAAAAACAAAACAAAAAAAGAGTTTGTGATTTTCTATTGCCTTGTTAGGTTGTATTTGAATTTAGATAGCAATAATGTGCAGTTTGGTTAGAAGTAACACATCAGGTGTAACTGTACCTTCACCCTGTTTCCAGTTGGAGTGGGACCTGGAAAGCTGATTCATACTGTATATTACAAAGAGCTGGGCTGAACTGATTGAAAGAGGGAAAGAGAGATTATATAAGTAAGTCTTGTTACCACTTTCAAAAATGCAGCACAGCAAAAACTATTTCTCAGGGGTTCAGTGGGTCATTCTGCAAATAAGATGGTTTGTGCATGCTGTAATAATCAGTGTGACAGGTATTAATAATTTGCTGGGGTTTTGGGACACTGAACAATAGCCCAGAACAGAAAGATGAATGGTCTAAGGCTCTGAGAACCTGACCAACGAGCAGCCAGAGCAGAATATTAACAGAAGCAGAGACCTCGGAAAAAGACTGTCCTCTACAGATGCATTTTAAAGGCTTGTTTGATACTTCATGTGCATGGGTCCTTGTGTTATGTACAGTAAAAAAATCATACAAAAGTATTGACTCCTAAATCAATGCACAATATTCTTCATAAATATCAGTTTTTCCCTAAGGATCTGAAAACAAATTTAAGGTAAATGCCACAAAAGTGTGAGCTTTGTATGTTCTTTATTCCAGTGATCATTCTTCCATTTGTCTTAATGATAAAGGAACAGTTCAACCAAAATTAAAATGTTAATTTAAAAACATAAAGGTAAATATTCTGAAAAACAAAAACAAAATTAAAAAACATAAAGGTAAATATTTTGAAGAATTTCACAAAACTTAAACTGTATTTATTGCACAGCTCTGTATACATAAAGTTGGATATATAGCAAACTTTATCCCAGTACACTCATGTAAAGCGATATATACTATATAACAAATCAACTTTATTTGTAATCATACCCAAAGGGATGCACAAAGGAATTATTCATCTCTATCACTTATTCTAAAACAACCAATTCATATCATTTAACACACTAGTTCAGAGATATGGGGTTGGGGGAGAGCAGTTTCTCCATTATCAACAAGTCCTTAGTTAAATCAAAGATTAATATAAATACACCCCTGTCAGTTAATGAAAGAGATAATGAAAATCACTACTTCCAGAAAATTAATAACCAAACTACATAAACGTATATCAAACACCGATGAAAAAATAGCACCACCAATGCCCAAATGGGAAATAGTCTTGGCTTTCTCCCCCAATCCAAATTTGTAGCAACACCTTTTCTATGACCTTTTCTTCCAAATGGATCTGTCATTTTATTTATTTTGGAAATTAGTGATAAACATTCCACTATTATGGGCTTTAAAATCCTCATCTCTTTGTTTACTTGATGACACCATAGAAGTCAATAATCTCTCAATATTAAAATCCTCTCCTCATTTCTCCAACTATAACCAAGAAAATAATTCTGTTAAACTGGAAATTATATCAGAATCAGAATCAGAATGAGCTTTATTGCCAGATATGTTTACACATACAAGGAATTTGTTTTCGTGACAGAAGCTTCCAGAGTGTAACAGAATGACAGAGACAGAACAAAAACACAGATAATCAAAGAAGAATAAAAAATTTAACAAGTAAATAGGGAATAGCAATATACAAATTGACAATTGTATGTACAGGTATATTACAATAGACAGTTTTGTATGTATGTGCAAAGTTTTTTTTGTATTATGTTCAAATTGAAATGTAGACTAAGTATGTGTGTTAGATAAGTGTATAAGTGTATAAATAGTGTGTGTTCCACAATTATCAAGTGTTCATGAGATGGATTGCCTGGAAGAAACTGTTCCTGTGCTTGGTCGTGCTCAGAGCTCTGTAGCGGCGACCAGACGGCAACAGTTCAAAGAGGGAGTGTGCTGGATGTGAGGGGTCCAGAGTGATTTTGCCAGCCCTTTTGTTCACTCTAGATAAGCAGAGTTCTTGGAGAGTGGGGAGGGTTATACCAATGATTCGCTCAGAAGTCCGGACTACCCTCTGTAGTCTTCTGAGGTCAGATTTGGTAGCTGAGCTGAACCAGACAGTTATTGAAGTGCAGAGGACGGATTCAGTGATGGCAGAGTAGAACTGTTTCAGCAGCTCCTGTGGCAGGTTGAACTTCCTCAGCTGACGAAGGAAGTACAACCTCTGCTGGGCCTTTTTAACAATGGAGTCAATGTGATTGTCCCACTTCAGGACCTGGGAGATGGTGGTGCCCAGGAACCTGAATGACTCCACTGTCGTTACAGTGCTGACCATGATGGTGAGTGGGGGGAGAGCAGGGGGGGTTTCTCCTGAAATCCACGATCATCTCCACTGTTTTGAGCATGTTGAGCTCCAGGTTGTTAAGACTGCACCAGACAGCCAGCTCGTTAACCTCCTGTCTGTAAGCAGACTCGTCACCGTCTTGAATAAGGCCAATCAGTGTGGTGTCGTCTGCAAACTTCAGGAGCTTGACAGAGGGGTCTTTAGATGTGCAGTCATTGGTGTAGAGGGAGAAGAGCAGTGAGGAGAGAACACAGCCCTGAGGAGCTCAAGTGCTGATCGTACAGGTGCTGGATGAGAATTTTCCAAGCCTCACTAGCTGCTGCCTGTCTGTCAGGAAGCTGGTGATTTGCTGACAGACAGAGGTGGGTACGGAGAGCTGAGTTAGTTTGGGCAGGAGGAGGTTTGTAATGATAGTGTTAAAGGCCGAGCTGAAGTCCACAAACAGGATCCTCACGTAAGTCCCTGGTCTGTCTAGATGTTGCAGAACATAATGCAGTCCCATGTTGACTGCATCGTCCACAGACCTGTTTGCTCTGTAGGCAATTGGATCCAGCAAAGGTCCAGTAATGTCCTTCAGGTGGGCCAGCACCAGTTTTTCAAATGATTTCATGACCACAGACGTTAGAGCCACAGGTCTGTTGTCATTTAGTCCTGTAATTTTGGATTTCTTTGGGATGGGGATGATGGTGGAGCGTTTGAAGCATGAAGGGACTTCGCACGGTTTCTGTGATCTGTTGAAGATCTGTGTGAAGATGGGGGCCAGCTGGTCAGCGCAGGATTTCAGACAGACTGGTGTAACACAATCTGGGCCTGGTGCTTTTTTCCTTTTCTGCTTCCGGAAGACCAGGCGCACATCATCTTCGCTGATCTGAGGTGCAGGTGTGGGGGAGAGGGGGGTTGCTGGAGGTGTTAATGGTTATGTGGAGAGGTGTTCAGAGCGGGTGTGGGGTGTTTTTTCAAACCTGCAGTAGAACTCATTCAGATCGTCAGCCAGTTGTTGATTCTCCACAATGCTGGGGGATGGTGTCTTGTAGTTGGTGATCTCTTTCAGACCTTTCCACACTGATGCTGAGTCACTGGAAGTGAACTGAATCCTTAGTTTTTCAGAATAATTCTTCTTTGCCACTCTGATCGCCTTTTTCAGTGTGTATTTGACCTGTTTATACAAGACTTTATCCCCCTTCCTGTAAGCATCTTCTTTGGCCTAACGAAGCTGTCTGAGTTTTGCAGTGAACCACGGTTTGTCGTTGTTGTAAGTTAGATGAGTCCTGGTAGGAATGCACATATCTTCACAGAAATTGATATAAGATGTTACAGTCTCTGTGAGCTCGTCCAGATCATTGGCAGCAGCTTCAAAAACACTTTAATCAGTAAGGTCAAAACAGGCTTTTAAATCTTGCTCTGCTTCATTAGTCCGTCTTTTAATACAGGTTTAGCTGATTTCAGTTTCTGCCTGTAGGTCGGTATAAGATGAACCAAACAGTGATCAGAGAGTCCTAAAGCTGCCCGTGGGACAGAGTGAAATGCATCCTTTATTGCTGTGTAACAGTGATCCAGTATATTCCTGTCTCTGGTGGGACATGTAACATGCTGTTGGCAGTTCACAGGAGAGATTTGCTTTATTAAAGTCCCCAAGAATTATTAAAACAGAGTCCGGGTGTTGTTGCTTAGTCTCTGTGATCAGATCAGCGAGTTTCTGTAAAGCCAGGCTCACGTGCGCTTGTGGAGAAATGTAAACACTCACGAGAATGAACGAGCAAAACTCACGGGGCGAGTAAAACAGCTTACAGTTAACGAAGAGCGCTTCTAGACCGGGACAGCACATCTTCTTTAACACAGTTACACCTGTACACCACCTTTCGTTGATGTAAAAGCATGCCCCGCTGCCACGCGATTTCCCCGTTGATTCTGCGTTGCGATCCGCTGAAAGCCCGGTAGACTTAACGCGCTGTCTGGAATGGCGTCATTTAGCCAGGTTTCCGTGAAACACAGGGCAGCAGAGTTTGAAAAATCCTTATTTGTCCAGGAGAGCAGAAGGAGTTTGTCCGTTTTGTTGGGCAGAGAGCGGAGATTCACCAGATGGATGCTAGGCAGTGCTGTCTGAAATCCGTGCTGTCTGAGCTTCACGAGCACGCCAGCTCGCTTCCACCGTCTGTGCATCCTAAAGCATTTGATCAGCGCCGCTGCTATATATACAGTCAGGTCCATAAATATTGGGACATCGACACAATTCTAACATTTTTGGCTCTATACACCACCACAATGGATTTCAAATGAAACGAACAAGATGTGCTTTAACTGCAGACTGTCAGCTTTAATTTGAGGGTATTTACATCCAAATCAGGTGAACGGTGTAGGAATTACAACAGTTTGCATATGTGCCTCCCACTTGTTAAGGGACCAAAAGTAATGGGACAGAATAATAATCATAAATCAAACTTTCACTTTTTAATACTTGGTTGCAAATCCTTTGCAGTCAATTACAGCATGAAGTCTGGAACGCATAGACATCACCAGACGCTGGGTTTCATTCCTGGTGATGCTCTGCCAGGCCTCTACTGCAACCGTCTTCAGTTCCTGCTTGTTCTTGGGGCATTTTCCCTTCAGTTTTGTCTTCAGCAAGTGAAATGCATGCTCAATCGGATTCAGGTCAGGTGATTGACTTGGCCATTGCATAACAGTCCACTTCTATCCCTTCAAAAACTCTTTGGTTGCTTTTGCAGTATGCTTTGGGTCATTGTCCATCTGCACTGTGAAGCGCCATCCAATGAGTTCTGAAGCATTTGGCTGAATATGAGCAGATAAAATTGCCCGAAACACTTCAGAATTCATCCTGCTGCTTTTGTCAGCAGTCACATCATCAATAAATACAAGAGAACCAGTTCCACTGGTAGCCATACATGCCCACCACCACCATGCTTCACTGATGAGGTGGTATGCTTAGGATCATGAGCAGTTCCTTTCCTTCTCCATACTCTTCTCTTCCCATCACTCTGGTACAAGTTGATCTTGGTCTCATCTGTCCATAGGATGTTGTTCCAGAACTGTGAAGTCGTTTGGCAAACTCTAATCTAGCCATCGTGTTTTTGAGGCTCACCAATGGTTTACATCTTGTGGTGAACCCTCTGTATTCACTCTGGTGAAGTCTTCTCGATTGTTGACTTTGACACACATACACCTGCCTCCTGGAGAGTGTTCTTGATCTGGCCAACTGTTGTGAAGGGGGTTTTCTTCACCAGGGAAAGAATTCTTCGGTCATCCACCACAGTTGTTTTCCGTGGTCTTCCGGGACCACGGAAAACAACTTTGGTGTTGCTGAGCTCACCAATGCGTTCCTTCTTTTTAAGAATGTTCCAAACAGTTGTTTTGGCCACGCCTAATGTTTTTGCTATCTCTCTGATGGGTTTGTTTTGTTTTTTCAGCCTAATGATGGCTTGCTTCACTGATAGTGACAGCTCTTGGATCTCATCTTGACAGTTGACAGCAACAGATTCCAAATGCAAATAGCACACTTGAAATGAACTCTGGACCTTTTATCTGCTCATTGTAATTGGGATAATGAGGGAATAACACACACCTGGCCATGGAACAGCTGAGAAGCCAATTGTCCCATAACTTTTGGTCCCTTAACAAGTGGGAGGCACATATGCAAACTGTTGTAATTACTAAACCGTTCACCTGATTTGGATGTAAATACCCTCAAATTAAAGCTGACAGTCTGCAGTTAAAGCACATCTTGTTCGTTTCATTTGAAATCCATTGTGGTTGTGTATAGAGCCAAAAATGTTAGAATTGTGTCGATCTCCCAATATTTATGGACCTGACATATATATATATATATGCATATATATATATATTCATACATATATACACACACACACACACATACATTTATACAACCCGAATCCTGGAAATGTTGGGACATTTTTTTAAATTTGAATAAAATGAAAAATAAAAGAATTTCCAATCACATGAGCCAAAATTTTATTCACAATAGAACATAGATAACATAAATGTTTAAACTGAGAAATTTTACAATTTTATGTACAAAATAAGCTCATTTCAAGCTTAGTTGGGACGGGGGCATGTTTCCCATGGTCTAGCATCTCCTCTTCTTTTCAAAACAGTTTGAAGACATCTGGGCATCGAGGTTATGATTTTCTGGAGTCTCGGTGTTGGAATTTGGTCCCATTCTTGCCTGATATAGGTTTCCAGCTGCTGAAGAGTTTGTGGTCGTCTTTGACGTATTTTTCGTTTAATGATGCGCCAAATGTTCTCTATAGGTGAATGATCTGGACTGCAGGCAGGCCAATTCAGCACCCGGACTCTTGCTGAATTGTAATAGCTGCAGTATGTGGTTTTGCATTGTCCTGCCGAAATACACAAGGCCTTCCCTGAAATAGACGTCGTCTGGAGGGGAGCATATGTTGCTCTAAAACCTTTATATACCTTTCAGCATTCATAGTGCCTTCCGAAACATGTAAGCTGCCCATACCATATGCACTTATGTACCCACATACCATCAGAGATGCTGGCTGGAACGTCTCCCTCCTCTTTAGCCTGGAGGACACGGCGTCCGTGATTTCCAACAAGAATGTCAAATTTGGACTCGTCTGACCATAGAACACTTCCACTTTGAAAAAGTCCATTTTAAATGAGCCTTGGCCCACAGGACACGAAGGCACTTCTGGACCATGTTCACATATGGCTTTCTTTTTGCATGATAGAGCTTTATTTGGCATCTGCAGATGGCACGGCGGACTGTGTTTACCGACAGTGGTTTCTGGAAGTTTTCCTGGGCCCATTTAGTAATGTCAATGGCTACGTTTACATGCACAATTTTTGGTTCAATCGGACTGAATTCAATCCGACTGATGAATTTGAATGTAGTGTTTACACGAACGTTAAATAAAGCGTCACAAGCTACAAATCGGAATTGATTTTTTTTTAAACATGCGCACACTGCCCAGATATAGAATTTCTCACTGTTTGCACATAATAACCACTCTCCTACACTGTTTCTTTATTTGTTTTTAACAGCAGAATTAATATTTATCCATTTCTGGATAAATATAGCCTACATATAAACCGCTGTGCCGTGCTGCTGATATTTATTACGCAGCAAAAATGCCCCTCCCTGTGCACAAAATGGGTTGCCTGTGGATGAGAATCTGAAACAAGAACTGGTGGGACAAGTTCACTGCCGAGTGAAAGGATAGTTTTATAATGACAGAACACACATTTATACAACACTTTATTCAAAAGGAAGAACCGCTCGTTCCGCGCGTCATATGTCATTACGCTATTTCTGCGTCATTGCACATGTGCAGCCCTTTCAGTTTCGGTTTTCAATTCGATCGAGTGTTTACATGCACTCTCAATCGTATTAGAAAAGGAATAAACCACTCCCTTCAATCTGATCAAAATTTCATTCCAATCAAGCTCAGTCGGATCGATTAAGGTGTTTACATGAAGGCTTTTCAGTCCGATTGAGTCATCAATCCGATTACAAACGGATTATTTGGTTGCATGCAAACGTAGCCACTAGCTGCGTTTACATGGACCCTAATAATCCGATCGTAATAGGAAGCACAATCAGAATAAAAAAGTCACATGTAAACACGTCAGTTGGATTGAATTGGCCAGATCTGATTAAAATTTCGATCGGATTGTAACGGGTGGTTTATTCCTTTTGTAATCTCATCCACAGACGACTGCTTTTGATCGCTGGAAGGGGCACTTTTACTGCTTTCTAAAGTAAGCAGCACTGCACAATAGTTAATGTGCTGGTCGTCGCCTAATTAGGACCCGAAGTAGATAAATATCAAGTGTGCTTTTTAAAACAATATGCGACAACAGCGGGAAACTCTGTATATTCATGCAGTGTGCGCATGTCAAAAGATTAAATCCAATCAGAAGCTTGTGACATATAAACGCTCACATCAACCCGATCACTTTATTTAGCATTCATGTAAACACTACGTTTGGATTCGTCAATCAGAATGAATTCATTCCGATGGAAAAGGTGTCCATGTAAACTTAGCTAGTGATGCAGAGTCGTTTGCGGGCCCGAAGACCACAGGCATCCAACAAAAGTCTTCTGCCTTGTCCCTTACGCACAGAGATTTCTCCAGTTTCTCTGAATCTTTTGATATGCACTGTAGATGATGAGATTTGCAAAGCCTTTGCAATTTGACGTTGAGGAGCATTTTTAAAGTATTCCACAATCTTTTTATGCACTTTCACAGATTGGAGAGCCTCTGCCCATCTTTACTTCTGAGAGACTCTAAAACATCCCTTTTATAGCTAATTATGTTACAGACCTGATGTGAATTAACTTAATTAGTTGCTAGATGTTCTCCCAGCTGAATCTTTTCAAAATTTCTTGCTTTTTCAGCCCTTTGTTGCCCCCGTGCCTTGTTTGAGACCTGTAGCAGGCATCAAATTTGAAATGAGCTCATTTAGTGGATGTGTAAAATTTCTCTGTTTAAACATTTATGTTCTCTTTGTTCTATTGTGAATAAAATATTGACTCATGTGATCTGAAAGTCTTTTAGTTTTAATTGTATTCAAATTTAAAAAACGTCCCAACATTTCCAGAATTTGGGTTGTACACACATATACATGTATATATATATATATATATATATATATAGATATATATATAGATATAGATATATATATATATAGAGAGAGAGAGAGAGAGAGAGAGAGATCTTCTGCCGCAAACCAGAGTTTGACGCCTGAGCCCCTGAGCCACATGCGAGTGCCACCTCCTACCATGGAGTCAGGGCCTGCCAATATGTCCGTCCCAGATCTAGAGCCAGTTGCCACTTTAATCCCGAGGCTGGAGGCTATCACCAGTCCATCACTGGATCCCTTGGCTTCATCACTGGACTCCAGGCCCTTGACTCCTCCTTGGCTCTGTGCTGCCTCAGCTCCAACATGGTCTATCATCACTAAAGCTCCACCAGGCTCCCCTGTCCCTCTGGCTACACCTTGGTCTCTCGTCACCCTGGTTTCACCACGGACTTCTGTGCTTCTGGCTGCACCTCAGATCTCCACCCCTTCAGCTCCACCAGGACACCAGTAACTTACTGGCAATTTTGGTTGCCAGTAAGACTGTAAATTTACAAGAGTACTGTAAATTGATAATTATAATTGTACTGTAAAAATACAGCACACTGCTGTGTGTATGTATATATATAAATTAGAGCATTTGCTGTGAAATTCAATTCACTAAATTACAATTGAGATTTTTTCACTGCTGTGATAGTGTGTAAACCTACTTTTGATGTAAATTTCAGTAGTCTTTCCATTTTTGTCAATTTAATGTGTAATGTGAACAATAAAACTTAAAAAAAAAAAAAAAAAAAAAAACCTTTTCATCAATGTAACTATTTATTGTACAATAATGTCCATTAAACATAGGCACCAGTTTTCAAAACATATTTGGAGAAACAAAAATAGACACTTTATAATAAATGAAAGGCTTTTAGCCTTGGGAGAAAAAAAAAAAAAATTCCTACAGAGTGACAACTTCATTCATAAACTCAAAGTTTAAATAAACTAACACAAAATAAATAGTCTAAACTGTGCCTTCCTTTAAATTCCAAATCCATGAAAAGTCAAGACATTGCATGTACATTAACTTGGACATCAATCATGCATTTGACAATCTGTTTAGAGTTTCTCACTTCTATTCCATTGCAATTATTATTATTATTATTTTTTTTTTTTAAATGGCAAGCCATTCAAAGTCCATTAGCTTTTGTATCAGTGTGCATACATGTGGGTTCATTCCATCCATTTTCTTGTCTCCTTTTCCAGCAGCAACTTTTGATCCAGTTTCCGGGTTAAAGCCCACAATTCCTCTATGAAAAAACACACAACACAAATTATTAAAAAACAGCATATACTCAAAGAAGAAAATTAAAATAAGTGTCATTTTAAATCGCATTTGATTTATTGAAGAGTTAGGGTCATATTTAACTTTATCAGAGATGTCAATATGAAAATACATATTTACAATTAAAAAAAAAGTACAGATTATGTCATTTTTATACAGATTATGTGCAACACTTACCAATTGCCTACAGAATAAGCTCTATGCTGGGTTTCCATCCTTGTGTTTAACATATTTAAAAGTGCATTTCAAAAAATTTGGCTATAGAAAATTTAAATCATTGCACACTGCTATCCACTGCATATAGAGCACTGTCTAAAGGGAGATTAAATGGCATAATTTCCATTTTTGGGTGAACTAGGTATATAACCAACATTAATCTTCATACAAGTGTCTCAGTAATATACCAGCAAATACACAGGACAATTTCCGACATGTGCTTCTTTGAGGTGCAACTATGATAACTTACAAAGCAGGTTAGTTGTAGAAGTTTCTGGGGTAATCACGAAGTAAAACAGGTAGGCCTCAGATGGGTGTGCTGTTCTGTCAAATCTGGGTTCTAGAAGTAAAAATATAAAAACAAAAAGTTTAAGACATTAAAAAATTACAGTACAAATATGTTTGTCAGTGTTAATAAAGAAGTCATTCACATGGTTTATTTTAAAATATTGAAAACAATTAAGGTAGCAACATACATTTTTAGGGGTTGTAGGGTGTGAAGTGTCCTCTTAGATCTGCAAAAAAAAAAATAATAATAATAATAAAAAAGAAATACAGTGGTTACAGGTATACTGCATCTGCAAGAAATGATTTTAAATTGTAAATAAATTGTAGCACATGATTTTTTTCCCAGCCAAAAACTGCTCTACTGCTGTATAACAGCTTAAGATGAAATAGCTCACCTCCGGTGTATTGAGGCCTGTGTCGGTGAGACCGCTGTTCAGAGAAAGCCGTTTCCACAAACACTTTTCCTAAATATGACAAACAATTCTTCCGCTAGAGGCAAGTTCCACTTTTGTTGTGCCTTGTAGATTACAGACACATTCATTCCTTGATATTTGCATGCTTTACAAGAAAGAAAGAAAGAAAGCACATTTCTATACATATCTATTTGAGGCCTCAGGCATAAAATCAACTCAAAAGCAGCAAGGTGTCATCACATAATGACTATAATTGTGACCTATTAAAATATATTGACAATAAAATTGTAAATTGAAAAATAACTTTAACCCAAAAACTGACCAAAGCATCACGGTCTTATAACATTATAGAGGGAACACTGCAAAAGATTACACTAAACAATTAATTATCAGTGGCACATAAAGATTGACTTTAAAACCTACTGTGAGCTCATCTTGACGACTTTTGGCATGCTTTTGAATTGTACCTGAGAATTTCCATTCTTTAATCTTTAACTAGCTACAAATTTTTCAATTTGAAACAGCAAAAAAAAAGTCTTAAATTCGCCAAAAGTTCTGTATTTCTACAGTGCTAAGTGCCTCTTAGCTAACACTGCTGCTGACAAGAAGTGAGGTAAAATTAGCAGCACACAGAAAGATACATTCATACGCAATTATTTTTTTTTTAAACTTACCTTATTATTACTGTGTAGTAATAAGTAATGAGTCTTTGTCCAGTGGTAGAAACGCAAACAGTCTCTCCTTCCCAGTTTCAGCAAAATCGGCGCACAAATTCAAAATGTTTCTTGTTGCGCATGCTCTCTAACCGTTCTTATTTCTTCTTCTGTTTTTTGTTGCACATTAGCAACACAATAGCTTACTGCTGCCTCCCATTGGTGAATTAATGTCATTGGTTTCGTTGTGGCTGCTTCAATATTTTATGATTTTAAGTAAGACTTACTCATAGCAGTAAGTCAGTTTTATTATTCGCCTTAAAATTAGCTTTAACTTAATAAAAGTATGTATAACAACTAAGTAAAGATAACAAATGATATCTAAATAAGGTGAACTATGGGATTTTACAATGTGTAAATAATTCGTTAAAAAGGCAGTATTTATTACAGTTGACTAAGTATTTTATTCTTCTTTAAAAATTAAATAAAAATATAACAATTGTATACATGCTATCCTGTAGCATTTACTGCATAATCATGTTCCCAGAATCCATAGGAAAATGCAATAACGGTCTACCTTTAAAAACATGCACAGTATCTTTTTGTAAATACTACTGTAAAATTTACAACAATTAATTAGCATGTTCCCACAATTCATAGCAAAATACAGTAATACTGTATATTTCAAAATACAGTAGCGGACTGTAAATATTTACTGTAAAAATTACAGCAATTTTTTACAGTGTATATATATGTTTATATATCTTTAAAATAAAGTTTATATCCTATTATTATGCTAATTACAATTGATTATTAATATTAGACCCTTAACAAAAAAAATCTATAAAACTAACCTATAAATATATATATTTTTTGTCTCTCTTTATTTGATAACTTATGGGATGCAGAACTGTGTCGCACCATAGTGGCCAAACAGACTCACCCTTCAGGGTTTGAGAGAGGTTTTAAAAACCGAATATGAACCACAAACCCATGCATTCCAGTACATCAAAATACTATGCCCTGGCTGAGCATGCCCTCTTCTTCCACTCTGGTGACACCAAATAGTGGCCATGTTTCCTATGAAAAAATATCTGTTATTTATAAGGAGATGGTACCTGATTTTGGGGTAAAAATCTTCTGAATGGATTATGAAAACAACATAAGAGTACAACAATTCAATGGAATCTTAACTCATTAAACAATTTCCCAAAATATGTAATAAATCAACACATAGGTGGCATGCAATTAGTAAACGAATACACAGTATGGACTCATTTATGATTAAGTTTTACTTCTGTTGGAATATTATGTAGCTGTTGACATGGCACAAAGCATGGCATTTTGAATATGCAGCCATTGTGCAGATGTGGAAACGAGAAAGCTATGCCAAAACACAGCATCCTCCATGTTCTAGGTCAGGGGTTTTAGGAGTACCACGAGGTTTTAAAAATTTGAAAGAAAAAATGTACATTTAAGGCTTTCAAAGTTGTCAATCAAATACTTTTAATGTACTTTTTAACAAACTGAACTTGTTTATTTTACTTTGTAAAAATAGGTTGGTCATTAGATTATGAATTTTATTGGCAACCCTAAAAATCTGCCTACAAGTCTATCTCCCCTTTCTTGTACCATCAGCTTAAAAATAGTTTGTATTGATAAATCTATAATTTACTGTATATATTTGAATTGAAACCTTTTCTCTTCCGGTTTATACCAGCGAGTCAAGCCTGAAACCAGAAGAGGGTTAAATAAGAATCAAACCTCGTGGTCTTGACTTTTGTCATGAAATTTAGAAGAATGTGGATTTAGTCTTGACCCTCTTCCGGTTTCGGTCATGACTACAACACTGGTTTATACATTTATCATTACTTGTGAGAAGACCAAAAAAAAAAAACAATAATAATAATAAAATAAACACTGTCAACTTAATGCAAAAGCCAGTTATTTAGTTTAGCCAAAATAAAAATGTTCTATGTATTTTCCCCCCCTCCCCTCACACAACACTAATAAATGGGTCTGCATTAACATTTATAGCTGTCTTTATATCTTGACAAGCAGATCATCATACTTTAAGTAAAAAATAAATAAATAAATAAATAAAAACCTACTAAAATGTTAGCTAAAACTACATGGTATTTGACACTTCATCACTGTAGGGTCTTTCAAAAAGCTTCACCAGTCTGGAGAAACTCCATGTTTAAGAGGAAGAAAGAAAATATTAAGACACATAGAAAAAGATAAAAAATAATCATTTTAATAAAAATACATTTATATATTTTTTTTTTTATTATATACTATAAATTGTGCATCATTATGCTTCTTACACATTTAGGATATCAAGGTTCTAATTGTAAAGCTATTCAGAGCAAACCTTTTGAGCACATAGGTAGACTAGACGGAAAAAAGAACTAATGAACATGAACAGGAACACATTGTTACTGGACAACTCACTTCAGTTTTCCTAAAACTATAACAGCAGGTTATAGTCCTAAGACTAAGACTAGCTTCCACTCTGGACTAAATCTTCAGATGGTTAGCATTGTAGCAGGATGGTGTTTGCTATTGTAACAAATACTATAAGTCCCATTCTCAGATTGCTAGGATGCAGGAGAGGATGGTAGGCAGCGTTCCATCATGAACACAGAAGCAGCATCTATGTGAAATCCACACATACGACACTGAGCATTCACAAAGCAAGGTTGCTAACAGTCAACACACACCACTGTTACACTGCTTTTCAGTTGTACAGAGAAAAAGGGTGTCTCACTTTTAACACCACTGTGGGTTCATTTGCATAATTAGTCAGAATTGTGTTATTCATTGGTCACTTTTCAAGCAGATCTATTTATATAGACAGGCAGGTTTAAAAAAAAAAAATAATAAACTTACTGCGGAGTGTTATAATGCCAACAATGCCACATCATCACTGTACAACTTTATAGAAGCTACTATTTGAGATTAGTGCTGTTCCAGAGAACAATGCAAATAACACGTTATAAGTTGTGCTTTGTGAAAAACAGTCAGTTGTCCAATTTAAAACAAGATGAGCGCAAGAAGAAAAGGTTCTCTTATTTGTGCTTTGGTGGTCTTTTCTGATTCTGAAACCTTGATTTTTTAAGGTTTTGTCTTTACTTTCAGATTGGAAGCAGCATTGTGCAAATTAACATAAACCAGTTTTGTGACTTTACTGATGACACCAGCAAAGTCAGTTGGCTTATAAGGAGTGATTCATAGTGATTCATGAGCAAAGTACAAAAATAACAATACCAAAGATGGCAGAGAGAGGGTCTTAAGTATATGTCAACATGGGTGACAAAAGATGATAGTTCAACATGAAGGTTTTTAACATATACATAAATTCAACATATATACAACAATTGAACTAGGTCTGGATACAAGAATTCTTACTGTTACAGGTGACAAACACAAAACAGATTAAATTAAAAAGGCAAATGTAAAACTGACAAATAATCTGATAAAGACCAACTCAAATCAGATGCATATGTATAACCAAAACATCTGAAAATATATACATAGAGGCTTTCATAAGCCTGTTTATACACTTCTTGTTTGTAAAATTACAATGAAAAATCACAAGCAGCACCTTGTTTTCCATCTGTTGCTATCAACTGGAAAATAAAAAACAGGTTCTTTAAATTTTGACCTGTGAACTCTGTATTGCACCCTAGAGAAAGATTTCCGGAGGAGCACATTCACTGCCTCATGTATGCACACTCTCTCTCTCTCTCACACACACACACAGACACACACACAAGTCAGATCTGGAGGTAAAATGTGCTAGGATAGAGTCCTGGTTGGCCCTCAGTGTCCCCTCGGTGCTCTCAACCTTCTTTTAGGGCATGAGGCTTTTCCAATGCATCATCGTCTGCAAAAATGGCGAAAAAAAAGATTTGATACATAAAATTCACACAGCACTTGACAATAGGTAGCTAAACTAATATATACTGATATAATCAAAAACAGGAGACAGGAAAAACAGAGAAATTTGCATCATAATTAAAAGCTACACAAAAATGCCAGGAAGGCATCTTGAAATGCAGTCCTGCACAAGCAAATAGTGAAAGTGTACAAACTTTTTTAATTTTTTTTTTTTAAATACTGGGAGCAATAAAAAAAAAAAAGTGCTGACTTTGGAATAACGCACACATGATTTTTATTTTCTTTTTGTAGACTCCGCCCCCTGTCTGGATGTTTTCTTACAGTAGAAGTGTCTACAACAGATTGAGCACAGGAACTAAAATTGATTAAAACTAAGAATGAGCATGCCCTAAGGCATAATCGCTATGTTTATTGACTGAAATTAATTTAGAGTTATTCCAACGTCTCTGTACAGTTATGGTTTCAACGGGGAAGGGGAATTCCTCAATTCCTCTGTTTTACCGGTTCAAGGGGTTGATTTCACCTTAGATTACAAACTGTTAGGATCATAGTATGAGCAGTTGTGAGGTGAATTAAATAGAGTAGGCCTGGCATAGAATCAGTGTACTGCAAATCCATTTTGGTCATTTGTTCAATGCAAATGGAAGAGTTGGGGAACTAGGTACTAAGAACATAAGCTTTCTGGAAAATGATAAGGAATACCGCACAAAAATATCTAACAAATTTGGAGGTTAAATTGCTAATACATGACTTAGAACAGTTTTTTTCATAACAGAGTACACCGCACAAACCACGTGGAATATGATTTTTCAATTCAATCAGATTTGGGCCACTTCCATGTTTTCCTAAATCCAATACAATAAATCCAAGTCTGATGTTTTTCAATGCGACCTCAGTTTGAATAGTACGGAGCCCGGGAAGTCACCGATAGGGGAAAGGGGAAAAAAAAAAAAAAAAAAAAAAAAAAAAAAAAAAATCAATCCGTGGCGACAGTTTTGCAATCCGTCCCCTCAGTTTATAAACCGTACTCAGGAATTCTTAAACTGTTCCCTCGGTTTAACAAATCGTGGCCACGAATTTCCAATCAGTGCGCTCAGATTCTGTAAATCATACCTTCGGTTTTTAAATCCGTACCCAAGAATTCATAATCCATGTGCACGCTTTCGCAATCCGTTCCCACGGGTTTGTAATCTGTACTCACGGATTTGTGGCCCCGCTCCCAGTCTGTACCGGCAGATTCAAACAGGCCACGTGTTTAGGTGCGGGATGCATTGTATTGCGTTTAAAATTTATTTTTAATAAAAACCGTCGCCTATGTTTTATCCTATTGGTGATTAATGTAAAATAGGTAAATGCTAAAAAGAAGACTATTTTGTGTGCTGATCATGGTAATTTAATAGATGAATGCACCAAAATAAAATACTAAGTGACGGAAGAGCAGTGCAAACGGCTTTGTAAACTTTATTTTTCAGAATAGAGAATTTCCTGAATTTTCCAAAAAAAAAAAAAAAAGGAGAGGAGAAGAGAAGGTAAAAATCAATACATAACAATGTACAGGTTATGTTGTCATTCCTTTGCTCTCTGGTTGAATGCAATGTTATAATAGGCTAGGCCTAGTTATTTGATAACATCAACCAGTGAAGCCTTACATGCATCTAACTCTGGGGGAAAAAGCTTAATAAAATCACCAAAACAAGTCTTCATGTTAAGAATGAATACAAACACATTCCAAAACTGTAAAAGGCTATGCATTTAGAAAAAAGCTTTTATCCAAAACGACTTACAAAAGAGGAACAAAGCAATTAGTCAAAAGTCAGCCATACACAATGCCAGGTTTATCAGACAATAACAATAAAGTGCTAAGTTTATAATAAATAAACAAGATTTTGACACACATCATTCTTATTACATCTTTGTATTCCACCTCGTACCAAGTCGTTTTGGATAAAAGCTTCATGTTAAAAATGAATAGTGCACAAACACATTTCCAAAACTGTAAAAGGTTATTTAAAAATAAAGCATTCATTAATTATTTTATGATAAAAATATTACTGTCTTATGTGCCCTCATTTATTATAAAATAATAATAATAAAAATAACAACAATAATAATAATTATTATTATTTTTATTACTATTATTATTATTATTATTATCATTATTAGGCTACCATTGTTATTATTACATTTACATATGCATTTATAAAAAGCTTTTATCTAAAACGATTTACAAAAGAGGAACAAAGCAGTAAAAAGTCAGTCATAATACACAATGCCAGGTTTATTAGACAATAATAAAGTGCTACAAATAGATTTTTGAGCTCATTCTTATTAAATTGTATTCCACCTCGTACCCGCTACAATTGATAGAGAATCACTGTAAGCATGCAGTTAAGACAATTTGTTGTATTCCACTTAATAATACACAATAAAACAATATACAATAAGATTTGTTCTTCTAAAATGAGTCCATGAGTCCAGTTTACAAACCCGTGGGAACGGATTGCGAAAGCGTGCATATGGATTATGAATTCTTGGGTACGGATTTAAAAACCGAAGGTACGGTTTACAGAATCTGTGCGCACGGATTGGAAATTTGTGAGGACGGTTTGTTAATCCGTGGGCACAATTTGTTAAACCGAGGGAACAGCTTAAGAATTCGTGAGTACGGTTTATAAACTGAGGGGACGGATTGCAAAACCGTCGCCACGGATTGATTTTTTTTTTTCCTACAGGTGACTTCCGGGGCTCCGTAGAATAGTTATATTGGGAATCATGTGACACATCACTTTAGATCCATCCATCACAATTCTGCTCTACAGGAGTATGGTGTCAATTTGAAGACAAATGTATTACGATTAGAGAATTAAAGATGTACGTAATTCATAAAACTGAAGACACATGAAGAAAATATTTAGGGGAAAAAAAGAAAGAAAAGCAAAATTATCAGAATATTTTGTGCAAAATAATGTTTTCTTTTTCTATAGTAATCTGTTCTTTGCTTGTGATTCCAAATGTTGAGCTTTGATGTTGAGCAGTGCAGTTTGGGTTTAACATCTCCATTGGTCCCCTAATAAATCAGTGTGGGGGGTGACTAGGCGACTTTGACTTACTATTATGTGAATTTGTCTATATAGCTTCATTTCAGTTGAAACTTTCACCTTTTCTGACTTGTATAACAGGTATGTGTGAAGCTAAAGATCCTAAAATTGCATTTTCAGGCTCAAAGACATAGTTTGCCTTTCACCTAAATTCATCTACAAACATATCTACAAACAGCTGTACTTCAGTGCTTCAGTTGTACTTCAGTGACAATTTATAAGACAATTTTATAGGAGATTATTTACTGTACTGCTGCTTTCATTTTTGGTGTGAGAAGGATCCAACATTATAAAATAAAAATTAATTAATTAAAATAATCACTATAATATACATCAAAATAATCACTATAAACGTATCATGAAACATTATAGGTTATACTGTATGTTCTGCTAGTTCTAGTAAAATCTGGGATCCCCAAATACGCCACAACTTTAATCACGACAAAAGTGTGTAGTTGTCTAATGATGAAAGACCACAACAATTCATTTATGGCCCTTTGCTTAATCTGCTAATTAGAAATTATTCTAATTGTTATCAATAATAAATACTAAATCAGGTTTCCACTAATATTGAGTTATTCAGGAACGGTCTTTTACTAGCTCTGAGAAAATATAAAATAGACAAATGTGTGTCACTGACATTTTCTACATATGTGGATTACCTGTAATATACGGGAATCCAATGTCTGCCAGCTGTCCACATTCATCTATTCAGCTCATGTGATCACTAGGAAGCCAAAGTCACGTAGTAGTAATGCCACTGCTCACACTGATTTAATCAAAATCGTAAGAAAATAGCCATGTGAACATGCATGATTTCTCCACCAACCCCCTTACAGTGCATGTCCACTGAGGTGGCAAGTGAGTGGAGCAGAGCGAGCATTTGCAGTTCATTCCTATGGGAGTTGAGCTTCACGCCTGCGCTGAGAAAGTGTTGAGAGTGGCCAAAAGGTCAGAGATGCTCTACTTTATGCAAATATCGAGCAAAAAACACCAGGCGGCAGCCAATCTTTGTGAGAAGCAAAGTGTGTTAAAATATGCTGATTGTACTCACTTTCTGCTGAATTAAGTTCTTAAATTATATTGTTTACACACTGGATGTAGTTGTTGTATGCATGTTAAATATTGCAGTTAAATATTGGACATGCATTTCATTGTGAATTGGCAAGCTTTGTTTATTGTTTATTAAAATGGCACTGCATTTTTACTTTGGGCATTCAGAAAAATGTTTGCATCTTTCCAATTGCATTTGCATCTATGTATGATGATAATATGGGTCCTGTGCATACACTCACTACAGACACACTCCAAAGTGGAGGTAGCGTTTTGAGTGGCATTAAGTGGAGTTCTGCAATCAGAATGCAGTGAGCCTAAAACAAGAGCGTAAGAGCACAATAGATTGGCCTAACGACAGAAGAAAGTACAGAAATCTTACTATCACTGTTGTAGTTTCTGTTATTTGAGAGACTTTTCAGTCTAATTGGTTTCCTTTTAAAAAGTTTCAAATTCTAATTCATAAACCTAGAAATGCATTTATGAATGTTAATTGTATTAGGAAATATTGTCTTAAAATCGTGAATTGAAATTTAAATATTCATCAAAAAAATTGTGATAGTATTTTTTGACCAAACCGCACAGCCCTACTATTACTCCTAGCAGTAGGGGGAAAATCAAAGTGCAATTTGGAAAAACAAAATGTAATTTTGCTATTATTTATTTATTTTTTGTAAAAATTGTGTCTCTTCAGTTTTATGATTTACAGCTGAACGTGTAAATGCTGTTTTTAGTGGCCTCCATGGTTTCAGAATCCAGCACTAAGGCTTGCAGTGTGCACATAGTTAAAGACCATCCTACCTCAGCTTCACTGAGCCATAGGAGTCTAACAGTTGTGTGCTGGCTAACTCCAGATTCCAGTCACACATCTCTAGAATCTTATGACACTCCACCCTTGTCTTCAGGCCCAGACAGAAGAGCTGCTCCACCTGGGCACACAAAAGAAGGGAAAAATGAATAAAAGTAATTTAACTCATTAGGTCCTCCAAGAACATTATGGATATACTTCCAGTCCCTGTCTAAGTAATGTGCCAAAAACAGAGGAATAAGATTTACAATGTATTTTTGTGTCTGATTACTTATTACAATTGGATTACACCTAACCAGCCAGTGAATCATGATTACTGTGATGACTGTTACCTTCAAGTAGTGTACAGCCTTCTGTACATTCCAGCTGTGATTCTGTAAAGCCGTCTGACATTCTTCAATTGTTACTCCATGGACAGCCTCCTGCACCTAAACAGGGCAAATCCAATAACTATTAATCCATAGACGGTCCTTGAAGGAGTGGCTTTGGAATAATCAGAGATGGTAAAGTGAGTTCTGCAGTGCAAATCAACAGTGTATTTAGCTTTTGACGTGACTGAATCAAGTTAAAATCTGTACATGTCTACAAATGCAATAATGTTATTTGCACTGAGTGCATATAGCCTCTTCCTAAATATAATTGCCATTATCTTCTGCCATCTTGGATGCATTTTCTCATGGAGCTTACTACTATACAATCTGGGATCATCTTCACCCAAAATGATTGTTACGATCAAGCAAGTAAGCCTTCATGATGGACAGTTTTTGCCTTAATGGAGTTATCTATGTAGGAAAGGTAGGTGTTTGGAAAACTATGATCAGAACTATGGTCCACCTGCATGCCACAATATAAATAAATGATAATTACTCTGGTCAAAAACCAAGTTCCTATAATTAAGACACTACACAGCCAGCCCAAGCCACTCATGAATAATTCTGCCATAAAAAGCACATGACAGCTTATATTGGATGCATACACAAGTTTCAAGAAAACAAACAGTAATAACATGGATCGGTTTAATATAAATCTCCAAATCTCTTACCAGTTTGACTTTGTCATGGTTGCTGGTGCTGTCAGCCCTGTTAAATGAGCCATCAGAGCTTACTTGGCACAGGCTGAGAGAGTTCTTCAGCCCCCCTCTAAATCCAGAGCCTGTCAGACTGCTGTTGTTATAGGAGGAGAAATTGGACTTGAGATCCCCTTGTTGATGAACCATGGGCTTGACAGTGGCTGTGTTTACCTGCTTCTTATTCTCACCACTCTCTGCCTCTTTGAAGAACTTATCGTAGCGGTCCAGATATGGAGGCCTCTCAGGCAAGAGGTAGTAGTGCGTGTTGCTGACCTTCTTGCCATCACGTACGATAGGCAGAATGCAGGGCCCTTTGGCTAGCTCCTTATCTTTGCCCTGTGCCAGGATGACCTTGGGAGCAGCATATTTGGGATTGGAAGCGAAGCTCTGAGTGGTTGGCATTAGTTTAGCAGGTGAGGTGGAGAGGTAGGATGGGCCATAGATGGAGGAACCTGAGCAGAGGCTGCTGCGAGTCTGAGGGGAGCCCACGTGTGGACTTGGCGTGCGAGAGCCCGGCTGAGAGAGGGGATCACGAGGGGGAATCTGGGGTGGACGCTCCTTATCATCCTCATTTCCAGAGATTAGAGACAGCTCACCAGACCAGCGAGCATAATCACCACCTGCACGTTTGACTGGACGGGGTGGTATGGGGATACGTGGTGGTATCTGTGGTTTGTCCTCAGAAAAAGTTAGGACTATCTGGCGGTGTGGCTCCAGACCGGGGCTGGTAGAGCTTACAGGTACATTGAGGTGCCTCATACACTCCTGCTGCAGCTCTTGGAAGATCTCAGCAGACTGCGAGAAGGTGCTGGCATTGCTCTGCCTGCAGGGCAAAAATAAATCGTCTTCTACATGAGGCTTACATTCTCCAGTAGGAGTGCAGGACATACATGGAGAGCATAGTTCATCAGCTCCTCGTTCTGCACTGTTGATGGAGCTCACTTCAAAGTCATCCTCATCTTGTGCTACATCATCATAGGCTGGGGGTGGAGGGAGGGGCCGGGCATCCCAGTCCACCACTGGGGTAGGGTGAAGGGGGCAGGGTAGAGAGCGTGAGGGGCTCTGTGGAGGAGTTCTGTCTAAAATGTTCTCTGCTTCAAGTGCCAGTTTAGCCAGGGTTGGGATCTGAAGCTCCACCACAGGAGAGGGTGAAGGTGTGGCTGATGGAAACTCTTCTCCAAAGTCTATGAGAGAGACTTCTGTGGGAGTGCTGCCCCCTGGAGTCCGCACACTGTATGTGGAACGATCACCTGATTTGGTAGCACAGACCCAGGCAGCTGGTTTGAGCTTAAGGCCCTTCTTCAAAGAGAGCTGCCGAAGGCCTGATGGTGTTTGGTTCTCGTCCTCAGCAACAGCATTGTAGGAGGGTTCTAGTTAGATGACAAAAATAAATAAATAAATACAAATTGTAAGCAAATGTTTGCTGAAATGTCTGTTGAGCTTGAAATGTAATTTAATGACAGGAACAGTAAAACAAGAAATATTTTTCGGGGATAAAATATAAACACTGAGCACACATTAGAACTGTCATGTAGGTACAGCATCTCTTGCATTCTTCCAGAGAAACTAATGAACACTAACATGTCTCATATTGTGTCTAAGCGATTCTATAAAGGTCTAGGTTATGTAGGTTAATGTGGTCTCACTGAGACAGGTAAGCAACTGCCACTGACATGAACAGAAATGCTAACAGACAGAAATCTTTGGCTTCTACATACACAAATGGTGGTTCAATCTTCAACTACAAGGGTTTGTGACACTATTGCTGGTATCTACAAATTATTGTTTGATCTCAAACTAAATGTTTATTTATTGAATAATTATTTATTATTTATTTATTGATTATTGAGCGCTATTAGAAAGAAAGAGTTAAAATCTCCCATGGCTCGTCATTTTGTTGAGATGTCTCATTCTGTTTTAGATTTAAATTTTGTGGTTATTGAAAATTTGACAGACTCATAGAGGAGGGAATTTAGAACGTAGACTTTTGCAGAAGGAATGCAGGTGGATTTTTTTTATCTTAAAAGTTTACACCCTCTTGGTATGAATGAAGATTTATCTTTGAATTTTTTTTTTATAATAATTTAAGGATATATATGGGGGACCCTAACGAGTACTTTGGTATGATGTCTATTTATTGTATATAAAAACTGATCTTTATCACTTTTGTTGGAGTCATGAGATTGTTTTATTGGTATATATTTGCATGTATATTTTGTTGGTCTAGTTATATATGGATCATTTTGGATGATCTGCAAATGTATTTGCTGTATTTTGTTATATGTTTGAGATATGTATATATTTTTTGAAAGATGTTTTTTGTATCTTCGTGACATTAGGTGTATTATGGTAATACATGAGCACAGGTGTTGCTTGGTAGCACATGGCACTGAGGAAGGGTTAATACCCGAAAACGTTCTGCACCTTTGTACATTTGCACCTTTTTGCACAATTTTTTGTGACCTCTGGGCAATTAATGAAATAAGGCTCTTTGGATGAATCTAGATGAGTGCGGATCTTTCATCTTTATATTATTGTATATTTTGGATCTATGCACCTTATGTTATTTGCCTACTGGATTTTTGGACAAGTGTTTGGCGATACGACCTTTTCTATTTGTGGTTTGTGAAAAATAAAAAAATAAAAATAAAGGAAAAACATGTTAAATGAAAATACAATATTAACTTAACTAATCCTAAAGTTAACAAGTACAGTTTCATTGACCCACCCACATTCAAAGTAAAATGAAAACGTAACATACACAAGACAACGTCTTGTGAGAATGTCTACTAATAACTATGTAATACTGATAAAAATTAATGTAAAAGCCTTGTAATATGAGCAAAATATGTAAATACATTAATATGGTACTATTTGTATGTTATTATAGGCCACCATGTTAGTGGACATAGTACAACATGTAGCAACATAGTTATGGCATCATTCAACTTTCAAGTCAATGAAATGCAGACCAGTTCTTTTATTATATTCTTTTATATTATAGGACCGGCTGTTTACCAAACGTCATGTCAGTGCATGAGCCCACAGCAAACACATGACAAACAGATAACTAAAAAACTCAAGCAATTAAGAGAGAAACAGAGGAGTGAAAGAGCAAACACAAATGCATACAATACAGATGTGCTGTACCTTTGAGGAGGGGTGCTAGGAGAGAACAGAGGGAGCATGAGCAGTGCTTAAACTGAACTGAGGGTCCACACTTACTCTTAACCAGCAAAGATGGCTGAGGGGGCCGAGGGGGAGGCTCCTCTGCAGAGCAAGCAAGCGAGTTAAAAATGGTAAGATATGCAAAAAAAAAGCAGGTTGGAAAAGAAAAAAAAAAACATAAGAACAATAAGTACATAACAGAGAGAGAAGAAAGAAGCACAAAGCATGAGGACCTGTATTAAAGAAGCAGTGAACTGAAAAAGGCAAAAGTATTTTTGCTTTTAATTTGAGGTTGAAGTTATTTCTTTTATCAATAGTTTCAAGTCAGGTTTTAGATTACAGGGTTCCCACACTTTTTGACTTTCCAGTCATTTATGATTTCTAGATAAGCATTTAAATGATTTAACTGATTTGCCAGTAATTCAGAGCACTCTCAGATCTGTAGTTTTCTTGTTTTGTTCTAAACGGGGAAAATCATTCAAATGTTTCTTCTATTTAGTTAGACTCTTTTGTGAAATGCCTCCTCATTGGCCACAATGTCTATTAACCATTTCTGTTCTGGGTTTTAGCTCATAGCTGCATTTACAAATCTGAGTGAGAAGAAATATTTCTTATCAATAAAACAGTTGTGCTGCCTAATGTTTTTGTTGAATCTGTGATACATGATTTCTTCAGGCCTGAAAACACAATTTTAAAATACCTTCACATTTCTAGTTTTTCTATGACCATGGGAAGCATGTTTAATAATGTTTGCACTTTACTAACTGAAAGGCATTTGCTCACTCTTAGCACGTCCAGGGAGTTGAGTTGGTCTGGCAGAGTTCAGTTCCAGCCCCAGCACATCTGGAGGATCCATGGGATTCCCAAGATAAAGACTGCAAAAGAAACAGAATGACAAAAGCATTTAGCAGCCCATCAGTGTATACATGAGACCATTTCTTAGACCTAAGTTTTGGGAAAAACAGACTATGGAACTCTGCCAAACGAAGATTTAATGACACTGTATAAACAGAGTAATAAAAAGACATTTCAGGTTTTAACAGCAGCTGATGTTTTATGGAGGTATTTACAGCTGTAATATCAGTTGATGCAGCCAAGTTTATGGTAGAGATAGAGTGTACTGTGTTCTACTGCCACCTTGTGCTGATGAAGCAAAGTGCTTAGATCATGTGCAAAGACTTGGGCCGTGGCTCCATGTTAGTGAATCTAGCACTTTACTTATTGGCCATGACAGAAGTATCAGTCCAACCAGTGTGCGACTTGCAAGGTTTCATCTCACTCAGTGAGGAAATTATACAACTGCTGCTGCAGGCCTTCTAGTCTACACAGTAACACTTTGCATGCTGGTGCTCACTACAAACAAACACGTTAGACATTATTTCCTCATTCATCTCATGGAGCCCTACTCTGATCTATATTAATGTGGCATTTATTAAAATGTGCTGTAGTTTTGTGAGCAGGTTATTAAAAGAGAAGTATGGTTCTGTGAGAGGTTAGCAGAACATAAACATGTTTTGTGAGAACACTGGTTACATAATACACAAAACCAACACTTTCACTGTGATACAGACAAGCCTTTAAACCAGCGATAGACCAATATATCGGGCCAGCCAATGATACAATTAATCAGCCAAAGTTAAGCCGATAATTGTGACTGTGTGGCCAATTAATACTTAAGCTCTCAAAAATGAACATACATAAGAACAGAGCCACTCTACTCCTTAAAAATTGCCACTAGCACTTGAAAAAACACTGGAAAACAACCAATTAAAACTCATTATTTTAGAGAATGTAGTAAAAACTACAGATAATACAGAATGTACATGTGAGATTAGGTTTAAGACACTCACTCATCGATCCTGTCAGGAAAGCCCCAGCAGCGGTGAGGGTTAGTGTCTCCATGGCCCGTGTGAATGAAGCTGTTCTTCAGTGGACGGCTTATGTCATGGGCAGAAAGACCTGCCACTGACGTGACTGTGTTCCTGGGAAACTGACCAACCTTTAGGGTACGCTTGTTCTGACCTCTCCACCAGTAGTTCTCTGCCCTGCAGGACACACAGAGACCATTTAAAAGACAAAAACATTGCATCTCTTATTTGGCTACTTTTTTTTAATTATTATAATTTTAACAGTTCTTGAACAGTTTTTGCAACCAGTATTGAATGATTCCCAAAGGAGTGAATCATATGAGTAGATTATTTTTAGTAAATCAATAGCACTGAACCAATCTGAGAAATTATAGAACCAGAATTAAATTCATTACAATTTCCATCTCTAGGTCTAGACCAGACTTCCAAGAGGGCCTCAATATGACTTCAAATTATTTAAAATACGACAAAATGTGAATTAAATAAATTAAAGACTAAATGTATAAATAAAACATTTAAAAATCAAGATATTTCTTATTTTTAATCACCCACTCAACTGTTTCCTTTGAAGAACCAGGATTCTCACATTTACTAACCCTTATGTTCTCAACCTAAATTTCTTTCTTCTGTTGAGCACAAAAGATAATATTTTTAAAAATGTTGGTAAACAACAGTTGATGGTAGACATTCAATTGTTTGCAAAGAAACCCATACAGGTTTGGAACTTGAGGGTGAGTAAATGACTTTTTTTATTATTATTATTATTTTTGGATTAGCTATCCTTTTAAATTTCATGGCCATTTTTATAATGAACATACATTTTTCTGGTTATGCCAACCAGAATTTTTTTTTTTTTTTTTCAGATAATAATTGTGAAAATGTAAAAATCCGTATCCTTAATCATTATATAGTAAGTCATAAATGTGTGGCAAAATCATGTAAAGTCACCGGTTAAAAAGATCACCGAAGAACATTCTGTCATTAAAATGTATGGATTTCTTAATTCAAAAAAGTCTGGATTTTTCTTGGATTCAAAAAGTTACTCCAGGAACCACTGTTGTTTTCATCTTGCCAGTCCCATAAAATGAAAGTGTCATATCAATCATGAATCCATTAGCCCCATTACATTCTATGGTATAAAAGCTCACCTGCCCTCTATGATGGTAATAACATCATTCATCTGGATTTGAAGCTTGTCAGGTTCATCAAAGTCTTGCAGGGCCCTCATGTCTGTAGGCATGGTCTCCACTAGAAATTCCCTTAGAGCCACGAAGGTTGGCCTGTCATCTGGTTTCTGAGCCCAGCACTGCATCATGACATTATAGATGTCCTGAGGACAGTCCTCAGGCTTAGGCAATCTTTCACCCTCCTTATCTATTTTGTGGAGGATCTGTCACAAACACATTTCATTTTCTTATGATTGTCTTACCCAGTAAGTAAATGCAATAATAGCATGATCACTATTCAGAAGCAAATGCAATATTAGGCTCCAAATGTCTTGATTTTTGGGATCACTGTCAAATATCAAAGCTGGTCTTTCCTTAGGCAGAAGTTTGTGACTAAATGGAAATTCAGAGTGTACGAAGAGGGGTACCTGACTACCATTTAGACCCAGCCATGGCTCCTGACCATAGGTAAACATTTCCCATAGTGTCACACCAAACATCCATGTGTCTGTTGCTTGAGAAAACGTGCGTGTCTTCAAGCTCTCTGGGGCACACCTATGTAAGAAAAAAAACACCATGCAGAAATTAGGTCAGTAGCATAAAATGCCTGTAAATAAACAACCCACCAAGGGGAAAATGACATGAGGATCATGCACAGTTCATTTAATAAAATCAAGGGCCACAAACAATGACCTCATTCAAATTCAATCTAAATCCTGAGTTCTGGCCTGTCCTTGCATACAAACAAAACCAACCAAATTATTTAAAGCTCTCTGTATCCGTTCTCAACAGATTCAAACCACATGCAAACAAACTCTTCAATTGTAAATATATATATCCAGTCTCTCCAACCCTCTCCCTCACCAGGCAAATGGGACTTTGCGATGCTCTTGCATGACGTAATGGTCATCATTCTTAGGCAGCGCCCTCATCAGTCCGAAGTCACCGATTTTGACCTGCTCACTGGAAGCTAGGAGGATGTTTCTGGCGGCCAAGTCTCGGTGGATGAAGCGCTTGGACTCCAGGTAGGCCATGCCATTGGATATCTGGATGGTGTACTGACACAAAGTGGAAATGAGGAAATGGCCCAAGGTCTTTCGCAAGCGATCCAGCATGGAGCCGAGAGGTGCAAGCTCAGTCACCTTAGAGAAAGAAGGGTAATAAAGAGGGTCATTTAGGGAAGGGAAGCAGAGGAAGAAGAGGGGCACAATATTAAGTTTCATTTCATTTCATAACTGAAAAAACTGATTTGACAAGAAGCATCTTGCTGTCGGAGACAATGAAGACTGCCAATCAGGAATAACTCGAGAAGTCAGTGTCAGCAAATAATGAGTCTAAGAGAGCATGCAAATGTCAAGCCTTATTATAGCTCACCCCTCCCTTCTCAAGACCTTGATACTTTAGCACCCTGTCTTCACCACCAATTTGATGTAGACGTTAACACGCACACTCACTCACCATCTTCATGGGGTGTGTGAGGACGACTCCGTAGAGACGGATGAGGTTCTGGTGGTCAAGAGAGTGCATGGCATTGACCTCACGGATGAAGTCATCCAGAGCATCTGGTTGGTTGAGCACATCTGTCTTCAGACACTTCACTGCCACATTGAGCTGAGGCGGACATGTTGAAAGAACAGCTCAGACAGGAAATCAGCACAAATTCATCATAAGTCCCTGCATGAGAACACATCTGCCTTTGCTGGGGAGAGCTCCCAGCAGCTGGACTAACCTGTACACATTACAATCCCACACATGCTAATGACCCCCTCTGAGACCTGTGTCTATACTGTTGCTGGTCATCACTGAAGTTCAGAGCATAATCGCAGAGCAACTTTATTCCCTGTGCTCAGCTTGGACTCTGGCTGAAGTTCCACCTTTTGAAAAGAAATAATGTAACATCTGCTATTACTCTGCCTAAATTATGGCCAGACCCATCTGCATTACTTCATGAGTTTAAATGGATTTTAAATGGTTAAATAGGTTTTTACATTTTCAGAAAGAACTAAATAGTGCAAATAAATTGCATCTTTCTGTATGCCATCCTTCTGTAAGTTCAAAGCAGGTCTCAATCAAAAACAGTTTTGGGAAACTACGTATGAATTTACCTGGTAGTGTCAGTAATATGCATACATCGTTAGAATGTATTTGACACTTTATGTTGTCCACCTGTTGCTTCTGTTGTGTAGGATATTTTCTTCATCTGCTTAATTGCCTTGCATGTGAAAACTGATCAAGTCCAATTCAAGTCAGAAAAGTAAAGCACTCTACTCAGATTTTTTGAGGTGATAAACATGTACAGTGTAGGACACAAATGCAGGACAAGTATCGCACTGAGGGTCAGGGGTTTGATCAAATCTTAATTTCTATGTTTGAAAAACAGTAATAGTGATGCGAGACACTGCACGAATTTCGGCTGTCCCAGACGAAAGACTGGCATTGTGAAACAATCGTGGTGATTTCCGATTTGGCACGATTGTTTCACGAAGCCAATCTTTCGTCTGGGACAGCCAAAAATCGTGCAGTGTGTCTCAGGCTTTAAAGCAGTGGTCTCAAACTCAATTCCTAGAGGGCCACAGCTCAGCACAGTTTAGCTCCAACCCTAATCAAACACACCTGATACAGCTATCAAGGTCTTCAGGATTACAAGAAACTTCCAAGCAGGTGTGAGTTGAAGTTGGTTGGAGCTAAACTCTGCAGAGCTGTGGCCCTCCAACAATTGAGTTTGAGACCACTGCCTTAAAGGCTATAATCATTAAGTTGGATGAGGGTGTTTGAATGTTACATGTATGAAAAGAGCAGTTGACATAAATCTCAGCTTGGTCCTGACATTTTTCTCTATAGCGCAATGAAACAGTGTTTGATCTGCACAGATGGCCACAGGAAAGATGTTCCCACTCAAGTCCCATGTGGAAAGAACCCTTTGGTGTGCAATATACACTATCACTACAATTCACTCAATTCACACGACATCTGACCCCTCATCAGGTCATTAGAGGCCCGTCTCTCCCAAAAACCTCCTCTAGCGAACACAGCTGCTACAATGACACAGAGATCAGTCCTGAAACAGGATTTTCATATGGAGCCCTGGAACACTTTAAGGGAAAGGTGGGACCACAGATACAAAATGTCTGAAAGCTATTCTTTTGTTGATCTCAGTTTCTGAATGTGACAAACAATGTTCCTGCCAAAATGTGCAATAGTCATTAATGGTCACACTTTATTTTAAGGTCCAATTCTTGCTATTAACAAACCATTAACAAACTATTAACTACGACTTTTGCCTCAATAAACTGCTAATTTGCTGCTAATATTTAGCAAGGTAGTTGTTAAGTTCAGGTGCATTGGGTAGGATTAGTGATGTAGAAAATTTCCAACAAGAATATGTGCTTTGTAAGTACTAATAAACAGCCAATATGTTAATAATAGGCATGCAAATAAGCAACTAGTTAATAGTGAGAATTGGTCCCTTTACCAAAGTGTTACCTCAATTTCTGATTTCAAGTGTTGGAGATTAAAAAAAAAAGGTTTACCGGTAAACATATCACTAAAATGTCAATGGTACAATTTGAATCCTCATCTTGAGTACATCCCAGTGCATGACAGAGATGGTGGCTGAATTCTGCATCTGCAAAGTTGGTATTTTTAACAAAGCTCCCACTGTTTTTCCAAACACTTCAACCTTTCTCTACTCCCCCACTCACCACTAGAACTCTGAATGATTCTGAATAAATTCAGAATCATTTTTTTTTTTGTGATTCTCCCATAATTCTGATGACAAAATGTTCATAACCAAATATATTAAATTGAATGAAATATTTTTTGAAAAAATTGAATGGAGTCAATCCCTGTGTCCAAGTGTGCATACTATCCACCCTATCTGCCCTAAATAGTATTGAAAATTACTAATATCACATAGAAGCAGCAGCATTTGTGAATGGATCTCTGAATGAATGATTCCATGACAAATACATTTTTTTAGTCAAGTTGTTGCCACCACCTGGCATACAACACAAAGAATCAAAATAATTTAAAAAAATGATTAACTATTTTGATCACTGCTGTAGATATCAGTTTACACCCAAACTATATTTTTTTATCCCAGTACTTCCGTTATTTTGTAACACAGAAATTGTGTAATGTTTATAACACAGAAATAATGATAATGTGAAGCTTTCACACTGTACATATTCATGGCAGCTGCTCTCTCCTGATCAGTGGCAGCACGAACGAACATTTGAATGTTTTACAGTGCAAGCATCAGTCTAGCATGAGCAGCACGTTAATAAATGACACTGGCACAGAGTGTGCGGTTTTAATTCTTTTCAATGCAAGTTAAGCTTCATAGACATAGCTGAATTGTTGTCATTTAGGAATAAGATCAAGATGGCAATCTTTTAACAATTAAGCGTGCAGGTCTACTCACCACTTTTCCATTTGGCGTGAACCACTCTCCACGCTTGACCACGCCGAAGGAGCCATCGCCCAGTTTCTCAAAGAGGGCCAGGTCTTTCTCATTGATGAGACAGGTGAGGGCCTGCTGCTGTCCATCCACTGGAGGAGGTGTGACGGTGAGTTTTCGGAACGTACTGGCCGGCTGGGGACTGAAGTCTCCTTCTGGTCTCTTGCCACTGAACACCTGAACAACAAAGTCAACATCTAGAGGTGACAAGTAAAAGCCCTCAGCAACCTATGTGCACAAACCATGTTTTAATTGTGTGCAGCCAGAACTGCCTCAAAATGTGTACCAGGAAATTGAGGACTCCTTGGACCGTCTCTATCCCATTACTGTAATGATATGTGCTAACAGGGAACATCTCAAAACCAAAAATAAGGACAGCAGTAGAAATCACAATTAAAGAGAGAAAGAGAGCGATACAGAGAGAGAGAGAGAAAGAGAGCGATATATAGAGAGAGAGAGAGAGAGAGAGAGAGAGAGAGAGAGAGAGAGAGAGAGAGAGAGTGTGATTCCACGAAGAACTGCTCTTTCTAACTGCTTATCAGCTCTTGAGGCACTTTGTATGAGGAGTCTGTGGGTTGGCCAAGGAGAGCTGAGCTATCAAGAACCAGAGTGTGGGCTGAGGGAAGCCAGGGGCTACAAACTCAAGGGACAAGGAGGATGGACGTGAACGGAAGGTGGAGGAGTGAGAGGTGACCCTGACTTTAACCCATTAAAAACAGACAGAAAGATCAGATTAGAGAGAGTGGTGACACTGCAAAAAAGAGAAAACAAAAATAGAGAAAGCCGGAATGCAATGTCTGTAGCCTTGAGAGTGAGAGCCTGGATTTGACGGACAGGCTGAAAATAGAAGAACTGAACTGGGACCAGAGTGAATATAGAGGATCTAGACAGAGCCTTGAACCCCAGACTACTGTCTGATAACCATACACATAGCAAACATATATTACACACTGACAAATACCTCAATGAGTAACAAATCCAAACTCATCTTTCCATCTCGGTTTTGGACTTTCCATTGACATTTGTATACTGAGCCAATGATATTTTCACTTCCTGACCCTCACAATAGCTTTTTTACATTTTTACATCTTCATTAAGACATTAATTAGTTTGTTTATTAAGCTGTTTCAAAGCGGGATAGTTGCTCTCCACAATAAACATGATTCAGGTTTTTCTGTCCACATAGTAACTGCCATCAAAACTCTGTCACAAAACACATTCAAACACAAAACTATATAGGCATCCACACATATTTGCATGAAAGCAACATTTGAAACAGGAGAACACTTACTAAGGGTAAGTGTCAACTAAAGCATGCCCCCACACACTAACAGTGAAGTGAGGAGGCAGATTACTCAGTCTGCTCTCGGTGCCAGAAACGGAAACAAACAGGTGTAATTTTAGAAAGCTCTCATCCTCTCAGGCCACTTCCTGTAGGCCCAGGCCAAAGCTGCAACTAAAGCCTTCTCACAAGGGAGAAAATAAGTCTGTGTATGTGTGTGTGTTGGTTTCATTATTTGACATGTATGAAAGAGCTGAGAGGAGGCTAAGTGGATGGTCACATATTGAACATCCATATCAAACTGTGTGCATGTACTTTACATGTGACTTTATAAAAGCAGTTAACGTAATCATGTACACTTTCAGATGTTCAAAATTGTACCTTTAGGGATACAAAAGCTTGATGCTTTTTAACATCAAAGGGACAACTCTATACCTTATCTACACCTAAAAGGTTCATAGTAGTACCTTAAGGTAATATTACTACTAACATGCACCTTTTACAGTTAAATAAGGTACACCATTGTCAATTTAAGGGTACTGCACCAATGGCAAGCTTCTGGACCCAAAAATGTAAAATATTTGCACATTTTTCCTGACAGAGTATGAGAGTAGAGGATGTCTGTGTATGTGCTTCATTTAACACAAGTGTGCCATTTCTGGTGCCAAAGGCCAAGATGTCCTCTCATCCCACAGACAGAGGAATTTGCCCTACAAGCTGACGGTTTAGACAAGAGTAATCATTTGTCAATCCTGTGTGCATATCACTCCCACATACACACTTCCTCTCGACACATATTGTAAATGAGCACACACACATACACAGCTTATTATGTAAATATAAGTAAGAGTAGGAGATTAATGACATGGGAAGTCAGATGGAGCTGGAAGAGCCAGATTCATTCTATGGTCTCTCTAATTCTAGCCTTGGCTCTTTGTACACTGTTAGAAAATGAGATACCAGTAAGGCACAAATACACACTTAACACACATTCAATAGGCAAACACAGAAACAAAATATTATAGTGGTATTTTAAATATTAAAAACAGAGCAGGGCAGACAAAAATAAATACACAGAAATTAATAAATGTGTCTGTCATAACTGCAAATGCACTGACTGCTGTTGCTGTTTACTAAGATTAAAACTAACTCTGGCTCTAGTGAGGCCTTTGGTCAGCACCACCCAGACATCCAGCCATATGAAAACAACTCTCACACTGAGGACACACTATAACCAGCCATACAGAAACAGCTCAAAGCAAAGTATACATTTATTCAGGTCAGTTTATTGTATGTAATAAAAATATTCTGGGCAAAACAAGCTGTTCCTTTTACACAATCCGATATAGCTCCTAGCTTATTTTTTTCTACACTAAACCAACATTCAAGAGTCTGGCAAACCTAAAAACAGGCCCTTTTCTAAATAAATACATTTACAAATGGATGCTTTTTTTTTTTTTTTTTTTTTTTGCCGTTTAACATGCATTTGATTATTTATCTACTTGCTCTCAAATGGCTTAAGGAGGAGAAGTTAAAAAGAAAATCACTGTGACAAAAATTGCTGCCAGGTTGACTAGTTATATTTACTTGTTTAATATCCATCTGGGTCATTCTTTGTCAACTTAACCAGGTCCCCAGCTAAATATTCTGTTTTTGATATATATTTTGTTCTAGAGAATGAAATACATAAATGATTAAGAAAGCCAAAATATTAAATGTCATGTAAGAATATTTACTGAGTAATACACTGCTTTGTAGAGGGGGGTGAAAATTTCTAGGGGTAAATATGACTTTAGAAATATGCCAACCTCATGTTATTTTTCACAGAAATTGGTGGGTCTATTAGTAAAATCTTTTGACTTTAGTGATCAAAGCAATTCTTGCATTAAGTATTAACACAATTTCGTATGGTATCTTACCTATCTTAAGGCCTTATAAGGTTTATTTCCAGAGATACTGGGATTTTATGTGGCACCATGAGATAATTTGTTTGATACACAGTTAAATTGTACAAAAACCAAATGTGGGTCACTTTGCATATTGCTTATACTTACTGCATTTAAAGAAGAATGTATGAAGAACAAATCATTTTGCAACAAGAAATGTAGCTTGTTTCCCTTTATCAAAACAATTGCATACAACATGCCTCTCTGGGAGCCAAAAATTTTGTTTTACAAAGTTTGCACGACTGCAACTCAAAAGTATTAAATATATCTTAATATAATTTTTGGTTCTGGTTCCTAAGAAACTTTTCTTTTGGAATTTTCATATTTCATGCCATATATGGTTTAATTCCAGAGATAGTGGGTTCTCAATGCAGTAACGTAGTTACAATACTGTCAAATACAGAATCTTATCTTATGAATCTTATGAACAGACTGCTGAGAGCAAGTTAATATGCCTTAAATTGACAATTTCAGTGCATTTTCGGCACTCAGACAGGTTTGTTCAATGCAATTGTTGTGATAGAGGGAAACAAGCTACATTTCTAGTTTCAACATTATTTATTCCTCAGATAATTCAATTTAAATACAGTAGGTGTCAGCTGTATGCAGCAGTGAAAATAGGTAAAATTAAAGGGATAGTTCACCCAAAATTGAAAATTATATCATTAATTACTCAACCCCATGTTGTTCCAAACCCATAAGACCTTCGTACATTTTCAGAACACATAAGATATTTTTGATGAAAACTGAGCTCTCTGACCCTCCATAGACAGCAAGGGTACTACCACAATCAAGGCACAGAAACGTAACAAGGACTTCGGTAAAATAGTCCATGTGACATCAGTGGTTCAACCGTAATTTTACGAAGCTACGAAAATACTTTCTGTGAGCAAAGAAAACAAAAATATTGACTTTATTCAACAATTCTTCTCCTCCTCATACCGTCTTGCCACGACACGTGCGTGCTTACCTCTGCATGTAAACAACATGTTCATGCTGCTGCTTACGTTGAACACGAGCAGAGGACAGCATGCGAATGCATCGTCATCAGTGACACTTAATATTTTGGCTTTCAATACCATTTGTGTTTGCCTCTCTAAATTTTACTATTTTATTTTTAATTGATGAAACAGTGAATATTCTTCATGCAAACTTTTTCATGCTTGCCAGACCAAATTATGTTAATATCAATGCAATATTTATGATATTGATTCACTTTATATCATCAACAAAATACTGTAAAAAGTCAATGTATCGTCCAATATGCTGAAAATTTTATTTTGTCAGAATGATGCAAACTGCATTTCAGCCTGGCTTACAGAATCAGCTATAAACTTAATTTCCTCTGCATTCCGAATCTATCGTCAAACACATGCACACCCTCATATGCACACACAAACCCTAGAGAATGGCCCACATTGTGCTGATTTATTGCTTGTGACTGAGGCCAATTTGATGCTCTTCCTGCAACATTTGATGGACCATTAACCTGGTTAGTGCTTTAGAGAGTGAGAGGCAGGCCTGAGCCAACACTACCTGCTTCAGCAGTCAGAGCAGACATTTCAGTATTATGTGTAAAAGGGAGAAAATAAGTTGGTAAATTTCAGAGGGGTGAAGCAACAGGCCTCACTTAATTTTAGTGTCAATAAAAAAATATATTTCCTTACTCTAACTTTAAAGAAACTCGATTCCTGAACTGCTCGGCTCCATGAACAGCGAGTTATCTTTTGAGAAGTATCACAACCTCAGCTTGACATTTAGGCTGTTGAAAAAAAAGATGAAAGGCTGTGGAAATCGTCTAGGTCAAGTGCTTTGAATGTTAGTTCTTGATTTATTCCCTTCAGGTTCAATAAGACACTTTGCAAGTTAGATACTCTAAAGTGCTTGAGGGACAATGTGAGCTGAATGACCAATGAACAAAGCAAAGCCCTTGTCCGGCTGCATGTGTATAGATGTGTGTTTGTGTGTGGGACCTGATCCTGGACTGGAAGCCTCAATCTGTCAGTGCGTGTGAGGAAGGCTGATGACATACTAGGGCTGCAACAACTAATCGATAAAATCGATTATTATCGATAATGAAAATCATTGACAACGATTCTCATTATCGGTTAGTCGGGTCTGCCCACAGTGCATGTCCAACTTCAGCCGGTCGCGTCAAATTAATGTTACAGCACTGAATAACGCAGTCCAAAATGCATCTAAAAATAGTGGAGGAAACAGAATGAGATGCTGCGGGAGAAGTACGTGATCCAAGCTGCACAAAACATGAGAATTCTTTATTTTAAGCTTTAAGTTAATGCTTTAGCGTAATGGCTTGCCTTGTCAGGCGCTTTGACGGATGCGTGTGCGTCCTCAGTGCAAACACTTTCAGTTTACGGTCATATCCTTATCTGTAAATGTCACAAATTCACGTGAGTATTTCCATTTTTGCACAAAGTTCCATCCTGACAGTCTGCGTTAAGTATATATATAGCATTTATAAAGTTTTAGCTTTGATAGCTTCTGTTGTCCTCATTTGTAAGTCGCTTTGGATAAAAGCGTCTGCTAAATGAATAAATATAAATATATAAATATAAATCTTTACTGAATGAGTGCCAGCGCGGCGGACGTGTGAACGCGTCAGAGAGGGATTAATATTCAGCGCAAAAACATTCATTGTGCTGAAATATCTGTTGTTGAACGTTAAATTAAGGTTTAAAAGTCAACATGTAGTGCATGTATTTTATGAGTAGGAACTGTAAAGGGATAACCGCGTATAGTTGCCTGAATATAAATATCAGACGCTTCATAGCCGCCTTTTACAGGATAAAGAAATTACAGTAAACGTGACTGTGATCAAAAAGTGAACGCGTGTTCCTGCAGAACATTACTCTTACCTGTTGGTTTACACTGAGTTTGTGTTTTTATTCTCTTTTTATTATTATCTTAATTTTTAATTTTCCGGTCCGAAGCGGTGTGAAACAAGGCTGTATTCTCGCCCCGACACTCTTCGGCATTTTTTTCTCCCTGCTGCTATGCCATGCCTTCAGTCAGTCAGAATATGGTGTCTACATTCGCACTAGGAGCGATGGTAACCTTTTCAACCTTGCACGTCTGCGCGCAAAGACCAAGTTGCGCAGGATCCTGATTAGAGAAATGCTGTTTGCTGATGACGCCACCCTGACTGCCCATACCGAGGAAGCACTGCAGTGTCTCATCAGCAGCTTCGCTCGTGCTTCTGATGAGTTTGGGCTGACCATCAGCCTGAAGAAAACAAACATCATGGGCCAGGATGTCAGCAGCACTCCCTGCATCTCCATCGGCGATCACACCCTCGAGGTAGTGGAGGACTTTACATATCTTGGCTCCACTATCTCCAGCAACCTCTCTTTGGACAATGAGTTGAACACCAGAATCGGCAAGGCATCAATAGCAATGGCCCGCCTGACCAAGAGAGTGTGGAACAACGGTATGCTCACCACCAACACCAAGATGAAAGTGTACCAGGCCATTGTCCTTAGCACGCTTCTTTATGGCAGCGAGACGTGGGCTATGTACATCTGGCAAGAACGCAGACTTAACTCTTTCCATCTGCGCTGCCTGAGGAGGATCCTGGGCATCACCTGGCAGGACCATGTCCCAAACACTGAAGTGCTGGCCCAGGCTAAAATATTCAGCATGCACGCACTTCTTTCACAAAGACGCCTACGCTGGCTCGGCCACGTCTGCCGAATGCAGGATGGCCGGATTCCTAAGGACATCATGTATGATGAGCTTGCCTCTGGCACCAGACCAACAGGTAGACCAGCGCTCCGGTATAAAGACGTCTGCAAGCGTGACCTGAAAGCCGGAAGCCTGAATCCCGCAGATCTGGAAGCCGCCACCGCAGACCGTGTCAGCTGGCGGCTCACCAAAAAGGACCAGCATAAAACTGAGCGAGAGAAAGAGAGAGGACCAGTGGGAGGAGAAGAGGCAGCGTAGAGGGCAGAGAGCAGAGTCAGTGCCCACAGAAGCAGAAGCAGTCACAGGCTTCATCTGTGGTAACTGCAACAGACTCTGCCGCTCTCGTATCGGACTGTTCAGCCACAGCAGGCACTGCAATTCTACAACAGACTGACTTGGGCGCAGATACTCCATTGTCTCCCGAGACAGAAGGATGCCAGCAATTTTTAATGAAGAGATTTAATCTAGGGGCCTATATACAGTGCTTAAATTTATTAAAACAAATTTATGTAAGGTTTATAACAAATTATGTAAGGGTTGTGCCACTGCTGCTCTAAACTAACAGTATTGGTGTTTACTAAAATCATTTTTTAGCTATCTGTATTGGTTAGTCCTCCAATATGTGTAAGCTCTTTAGTAACAGTAGGCTATTTCTATAATATAATTATTGCTGTTATGAAAGAATGAAAGATCTATGAAAGACTTTTTTTCAGATACCCAATTACAGTCATAAAGTACCTAAACAATGCCAGCAAGAACACATGCTGTTATGAAAGGCAGGAGGCCATTTTCTTTTATTATTATGTGAATAAATACTATTTAGGTGTTTCAGTTTGTTATTTGCCAAATAAATAACAATAACAGTTTTAGATTTAAACAATTCTTTGACAAATTCTTAAAATATTTGTGTTTTCTCTTTATGATGACAGGTGGTCTAATAAATTAAGCTCTGTATGTTTTCATAGCATTCAGTTGGCACGTTTGTTTGAAGAACATTGGGCAGAATGTGGAAGTGTTTTTTTGTCAATAAAATAAAAAAAGAAAATGTAGCCTTTTTTAATCCGATTAACTGATTAATCAAAAAAATAATCGGCCAACTAATTGATTATCAAAATAATCGTTAGTTGCAGCCCTATGACATACCTTGCTCATCCAAGATTTGCGCTTGCACATGGTTTTTCTCCTCTTCACCGCCTCCCACAGCCGTCTTTGCCCTGTCAAAAAAAGCAAATGAGAGAATTATTATTTTTTAATGAATTTTGCCGGTTAAAAACAAATTCAGTTTTATCAACTGTGACATCTGGAGCAAACCAATGTATCTGAATAAATATAAAAATAAACACTGTTACATATTAGTGCAATAAAAATGCTTGCTACCTGTGTCAAAAGAAAGCTAAAAAGCATGTTAAACCTTATAATTGTCATATGTGCAAGGACACCAGAAAAGTACTTTTTTTTTTTTTTTAATAGAGAAAAACCCAACCTTAGGAATTACATCAGTAAATGTTTTTTAGACATTTTTAAATTACTGTCATCTAACCTAAATGTTTCATCACTCAATGCCTTTGTGTTTTACAATTTAAAATTTTGAGTTGATTCATATTTATATTGTTAGGTAGATACTTGCAAAAATTTGAAAGTGTACAACTATAGATAGTGCTATGGCGTGATTTTGTTGTGCAATAGCTTACACACAGCACAAGAAACTTTGATTTCAAACTCCGAATTGAAATTGTTTTAACTAAAAAAAAAAGCAAATAGTCGGTAATAAAATAGGAAAAATTAAAGAAATGACAACTAATAGCAAAAATAAATACAAGAACAACAGGGCTCGCAAAATCGCTAGCCCGACGTCCCGGGGCTATTGTGTTTTCCAGTCGGGCTACCAAAATGTATCACTGCCCTGGCCGACGGGCTACTTTAAATACAGGGCTCCCGCGGGTCCTTAAAAACTCTTCAATTTAGTTGTATCAAACTTAAGGCCATAAAAAGTTTTAAATACGTTAAATGGTATAAGAAATGTCTTAACTATAATTTCAAAAGGTCTTACAGTTGGGGAAGGAAAGACAAGAATGGCGATACGGCTGGATTAAACTTCAAAAGGCAATGATGCAATTGAATAAATATGAGCGCTGAACGTTTCAAGTCAAAACGCAGCGCAGATGTCTTTATGTGAATGCATCTGAAGGGAACTGACTGTCCTCAGAAATGTGTCGTTGGCATTTTTATTTCATCTTACCTATAATGCCTGATCAAGCAGCATTTATGAGCGCGGACGGTGCTGCTTTGTGTACAGCCGCTAACAGGGAAACCGCTATATTAAGCCGCTGCTAAAGCGCCACCTCATGGCAGAGAATGAATTTGCATTTCCAATAAGCCTTTCTTGCTGTTTATGGTCAGATCAATGCAAATATCAACCCATGTTTTACGCAGCAAACACATAGAGTTGTAAATGAGAAAGAAGTTAATGTGCCTTCTAAAAATCTAAACAATCAAGACAGTAATATTTATTCGTTTTAAATTAATATAATAATTTATATGCTTGATCTATCCCTTTTCATAAAAAATGGTCTAAAGGCTGAAATGCTGTTGTATAAGATTTTCATTTTTGTGAAAACCTGTATCTGAACTGTAAATCATGTCATTTTATGGCTTAATACTGTGTTACCATAGACGTTGTCCAACCCCGCTCATACTGAGTTCATTTTACTTGTGCAGCTTTTAAAAAGGTTCATAAATTGCCTTAAATTTATTTTTAAAAATTCTGCAGATACCCTGTAAATAGTGAAATAAAATTCCTTCCTTGTTGATATTTGTGTATTGAAAATATTTTTGATTGACATTTAGACTCCTATCTGATGTTCTATATTAATAAAAAAAAATAAATAAATAAAAAAAAAAGATCTTTTTTTTTTTTTTTTACTTGGGCTAGTTAAATTAATTTTTGGGCTACCAAAATCTGAAGAGTACCTGCCTGAAGGGCTACCAGGGGTTTTGAAATTTTGCGAGCCCTGCAAGATACAAATAATAGTGATAACCTTTTCAGTTTGGTAACAGTAATAATCGGGTATACTGTAGAAAAACTACAGAAATTGAATAATCTATTCACCTGTAAAATAACACTGGATGGTCTTCACTGTATAAATAAACAAATGACACAGACAGGTTTATACTGCTGTCTCTTTAAGACCTTGGAGGATGTGCGGATCTAATTTTCTTATACACGTGTTTCCTCAGCTGTTTACATTCACATTATATATAACTGACTGTGTTTATGTGAATACTCACTAAGATGGGTATTTTGACAATTTGTATATGTGCTGTGTTTATGTACTCAAGTTCTCTCGTGCACATTCTTGCACTTGAATGGCTTAAAGTTTCTTGAATGTTTAAATTGATAAGACTTAAAAAACGTCCAAATTATACATTCCTCCATTTGTCCCAAGCGTCTTACACGCTAAATAAAAAAAACCTGCGAGAATGAGTAGAAACAATGTGCAAAACCTGCAATCCCGTGCCGAAATTCAAGCCCTGGTTACTATGATTTCCGCAATGTGGAAAATGCGGACAGAATCGTGGAATCCAGCCAGAAAAATGGAATTTACCAAATTTTGGATGAATAAATCAAAAGTAGATCAGTACACTTAAATCAAAACACGATACAGACTAGCGTCTGTGTATATTTAACCGCAAAAATACCACTACACAAAATACAAATCCTGGATGTTCTGCGTGCCCCTGTGTGAATGAATGGCACAGACGTGTGGTTTCGCTTACTACACATAATGAAGCATGCGTGATGTTCACGGTGTTTTCAGTCTCTGCTGCCAATATATGAGTACATGAATATATGAACATAATTTCTAAAACTGCTCTGAGAGTCACTTCATGAGCATTTTACCATTTCTTTTGAGAAAAACTATTGTCATATATAAACAGAAAAACTTAAAAGTCTTCAATACAACCCGTCAAAATAAAAGTCTGGTTTAACTTGAAGAAACTGTGATAGAAATATATTACTTAGCCTAATGTAATGATAGTACTATAACAAAATGATTATTAAAACATTATTTTTAAGCAATATTTACCAGATAAATTATTAACTAGAATTTAATTACCAGAAACATGTAAATACTCAACACATTATTTCTGAAAGTAAATAAATGAATGAATGAATGAATGAATGAATGAATGAATGAATACATAAACTTGTTTTTTTTTTTTATTAAAATCAATTAAAGTCAAGTCGTCGTGACGTATTGTCAAGTATGGTGATTTAGAAATTTAGAAGCATTATTTAGAAATGCTTTTGATTATTTAATTAATCAGAAAGAAACAAACAGGGTGAGAATGAAAAAGACTGAAGGAAAGAAAGAACAGAGGATAAAATAGGACATGTGTGCCAAAAAAAAAGAGAGAAAATCGAGAGTGATAGAAGAGCCATGTAATGAGCTTGAGTTGGGCAATAATCAGGCTGGCTTAAAGGAAATTACATTAGCACAGTTTACACTTCAGGTATCACACAAAGGCTTAATACTGAGTGTGGAATGACACCCTGATTAGATTTGGCAGACACTCAAACTTGTGCTGGGTTTACCAGTGAAAAAAAAAAAAAAAAATCCCTGCTTTTCAATAAGTTTCATCAGTCACAGACTGCCTTCTGTTGTATTAAAAAGATGCATCTAAAAATGTTACTTTTTCACAAAGCTGGCTTTTGAAGAACAATGACCTGCCACTTATGTAAACAGCATCTGATTTTGTATTGAGAGCTGCAAAAGCTCTTACTGACATCGCCCAACATCCACAAACAATCAACAACAAAGCACTGACTGGAGTGGGCAATGACTTTCTCTCTATGCTCAAGAATTGAAGAATGCATTGCAACAAGCTCTGTGAAAAAATACATCTCCAAGTCAAGAGAAACATATATACTTTTAAAATGTACTTACATTTTATACATTAGTGTTGTCATACCTACAAAATCTAGTCAGTATCAATACCAGTCAAATTTGACACTTCTCAGTACCAATTTTGATACTACTGCAAAAACTATTTGAAATGTCTATTTAACTATTTAAAGGTATTTGCAAATAAAAAAATAAATAAAATAAATAGGGCAGTCAAGCGATTAAAGTTTTTACAGATTAGATGTGACATTAATTAGAACTGAATAAATAATGCCAAATTAAAACCTATTAATGGTAAACATAAAATGTCAAATAAATTTAAAAAAAAAAAAATAAAAATTAACCGAGAGTCTTAAAGATAAAACTAAAATCGCCAGTAGGTGGTGGCCACTCACTGCCTTATTAAAGGGGTCATCAGATGCAAAATTCACTTTACATGTTGTTTGAACATAAATGTGTGTTGGAAGTGTGTGTACACATCCACCCTATAATGATAAAGATCCAGCCAGTGTTTTTTTTTTTTTTTTAAATCCCTATTTTAAAATCCCCTCTCTCAAATCAGGCCGTTCTGAGATTCCTGTCAGAATGATGTAGTTCTGTACAGGCCCATCCCACGATAGTTGATTGACAAGGCCGTCTTACCTTAGATCCGCCCTGAGTGAGCTGAGAGCTGTCTGCCATTGTATCGACTCCGGTGGAGGGGAAGATAAGCATGTCTCCGATTAAGCAATTGAGGCGTTTTGTTGTTGGATGTAATAATGAATATAGCAGTCGTTATTTACTCCCGACATCTGAACCACTGAAGACGCAGAGGATTAACGTTACTTTCGCTTTGAAAGGAATGCGATGATACTAGGGCTGAAACGATTAGTCGACATTATCAACAACATCGACAATAAAAAATTGTCGACAAATATTTGATCTCATATGACCTAATGTAAGAGCCTGCAATACTGCGGTTTGACCAGTGTGGCGCTGTAGCGCAAGAGTAATTCAGTTCTCCTTGATGCAGTTCCAGAGAAGAAGAGACACAGCGCTTTAGAGCACAGCGTTTTCTTCTCAATAACGCAATAAACAACAAACAAAACAACAGTTTAAATAACAAAAACTGACAGCGGTGAGAAAGTGATGTTTCCATGAGCTCTTCAGCTCGGTACTTCAGTAAAGCAGTCACATCACGTTTATTTATATAGTACTTTATGCAAGAGATAGCCTTAAATCAAGCAGTTTAGTTAGTGTCGCTTTCAGTTAGAATTACAACTTGATTTTCTGTTATAAAGCAGCTCTCCAGTGTGGAGCTAGCTAGTGATAAAATCTTTTTATTAGCTGGGAAAGTAAATTAATTAAAGTGATAGTTTGGTTTGCAGAGATCAAAGCTTGATCTTGCTCAGGAGTGTTTTGATTATCAAAACCCTATAAGGTATTTTAAGAGAGATATATATGTTGTGAATAAAATCGTTTATCAAAAAAAAAAAAATAAAACATCTTATCATTTACCTTTATTTTGTTTCTTATCCATATGACTTACAAAATGAGATGTTAGGCAGAATGTGTCATTCAGTTATTTTTTTTCATATAGTTAATTACATGGTGATTAACCCTCTGGGGTCGACAAACGCGGATACGCGTTTTGTGGCAGATTTTCCTGATAAGTCCGAAATGAGCTTGAATTACTCTGCCATTTCTGATCGTACAGATAAGAGCAATACACCATTCGAATCTGTAAGGGGTCTACTTTTATTTGTATACACTCATTATAACAACTAAACTTTGTGCTTTTGAAGAATAAAGAAAACAAACGGGGTGCGCTCTCTGTCTTCTCCGTCTCCGCGAGCTGCTTTTAGAAACGCGTCACTAAAATGAACTGTAACTCAGCAAATACTCAGCACACATACATGGGAGTTATATCTATAGAAAGCTTGAAGTGTCTACTTTTAAATGAATGATTGTCAGTCATATCGAAAACAAATATTCTGTGATAAAGTAATCCGTATGAAACCAACTCGATGTTCAGTCTTTCCCATCTAACTCATTATCTTTAATGCGATCCCGCCCCCTCGCAGCTCGCACCGTTCATATGTAAATATCCACGTGAGACACGTGCGCATGGAAACGCCCAACATAAACAAAGCGCGAGGAGATCGTTCATCACGGCTACTGTCCGTTTCTGCAAGAAGACGCGCTGAGTAAAGGCTGGATTTCCCTCAAAAGAAGAACAAGATTTCATCGAGTAGAGGAGATCAATCTGATGAGTAAGTAATGTTTCTTTTTTTATTAGTGTTATTGTGACATAAACAAGAACACATTACTAGTTGGGTTTTTCCCAAACTACAACATGATGAATGCTACGCATCTAAGAATGTTTAGACCATGTTTATTATTAATAATCTGTTCACAAATATATTTTAATAGCGTGCTAAACGATAACAATTACTTTTCAAATATAAAATATGGCAACACATGACTGTGGCAACTTTAACATTTGAAAGGATACTATGGCAAAGTTATTGCTTTTCTTATTCAAACTGATTTTTTTCATGAATATATGGTTGACCTGAAGAATGAAAGCTGTATCATACACTTGGAAAATTATGAGCTATATCACCGCTTATTGACACTAGGGGAGTGGCAATACACTTAGCTCACAAGATGAGACAAAATATAGATACTTGGTTCACTATAAAGAGACAATATTTTAATATTATTTTAAAGAAATTTTCAATGACAAAATATTTGTCTTTTAATTACAAAAAGTAAAACAATGCAGTTGTATTTTAAAATATTTTAACTAATCTAGGGCTGTAAACTAATGATTATTTTGGTAATCAATTAATCTACTGATTATTTTGACAATCGAGTAATCTGATATGTTTTAGTAACACAAACAAACCTAAGTGAAAACCAGGCTTTAGTACAACCATTTATATATAAACTAACGATGAGGCAATAATAATTGCCTCAAATAAAATATCAAAACCAAGTAATTACATGGTTTTATTGAACAACACTATTAAAATACGTCATGTAATATGCCTATACATAATATGAACATAACCAACTGAAGTACATTATGCATTATAACAAATACATGCAGAGGGCGCCAACGGCCTGTTTCACTTTACAGTGTGATTAAACAAAGTTTAAATCCATTAAATTTTTATATTTGGCTACATGCAAATTCAAACACTTTTATTTTAATAGCACGATGTACAATAAAGCATATTTAGAAATAGGTTGATGTATTCTCCTGTGTTGGCAAAGGTTTATAAATGATTTACGTTACAAATCTAGTGAGAATGCACACTGTTTTCCCAAATGAACATTAAGCAATTCAAATTCACAGCATATGCAGAGGAAGAGTTTAGCCCCTATCACACATACAGTCTTTACTGGTAAATTACCAGAAAGTTCTCATTAAAAGATCACGTGTGAACAGGACCTTTTCAAAAATCCCGGTAAATTTGTTCTGGCAATCATATCGTTCTTATGGAGATGACATGATTAGGGCTGTGACGGTCGCCGTGACAACCACGTCACGTTGTCTACTGCCACCGGCAGTAGTGCACATGACATCACAGACTCTATAACAAGCATAATACAAAGTTTGTATACAAGTGTAATAACAGTAACAATTGAAAAAGTATATGCTAATTCACAAATTACCTCAAACGCCATACACGGCGTTTCCTTTAGATTGGCACGTTTGAGCGCAGGAAAATACAGTTTATTCTGCATTCAGCAAATTTATGTCATGCTGAGCAATGGACCTTGTTAGGAAACCAAATACTACATCGCCGATCTGGAGCCATCTCCATTCATGTCAACCATCCGCGTTTGTACAAGTGTCTCCAAGTTCACGTGATCGCAAACTGGTCAGGTTGGTATTGGTGAGGCTTTCTCCAGACTGGCCAAATACAAACGAGACAGCGGTAGATGCTAACATGAAATGTGGCAACATACTCCGCGATTCCCATTCCACAGAAAGTGCGTGCAGAACGGATTTAACACGCCCGCTTGTTTGGTGGCGGAACAGTGAACCGTGTCTAAACCGGACACGACAGGTGTCACGCCGCGTCGCAACCAGACAGGTTGAGTCTGTCTACACAGGACATTTGAACTTTGTCAGTATGTAATAAATAGGACGAGGCAGTTTATTATGTGGGATTTGTCATATCGCATCCAGTGTAGACTGCATCACTGATTATAATGAGTTCTATAGAATTTTATCTTGTCGCGCCGCACCGCTCGCGTCCGGTAGACAGGGTATATTTAGCTTTCTTATTTAAGGCTACTTTCCTATTTAACTATTATTTATTGGATATTTATTTTAGTGATTTGCAGGCTACATGTTCACTGATGGAAGTGCTAAAATAAACACGTTTGTTAATAGATGATCGAGCCTCATTTATTTATTTGTTTTTGTTTTTTTTGTGTTTCAAAATTTTATATATATTAATATCACAACACCGCGCCACCGGCGGTAGTTGGTCCATTACCACCGCGGTGGTAAAAATCTGCCACTGTCACAGCCCTAGACATGATTACTCTGAGCCGTTTACAAAGCTCCGCTGCTTTTTAATTAGTTTTTCTATGTAAATATGCGCTAGATGGACATCTTTGACCATTGCGCCTCGCAGCTTTTTTAACGTGTCATGCTTCTCCATTCATCAGGGCTGCCACTCTGCGATTGGATACTATTATGCGCGTCTCGTGTTTATAAGAGCAGAACATTCTGATTGGCTAGTAATGTTAATTTGGTTGAGAGTGAAAGCTGTGCTCCTCTCATACCATTGGTAGGCGAACTCATGGACTCGAAAGTGATAAACAAGTTTTTTTTTTTTTGTTTTGTTTTGTTTTTTTAAATGTAGGATTATTTTTTTTCTGCAGCCAAATGCTGCACGCCGGAGATCCGGCACGGTGCCAGAGAACTTTAAGCCCTGCCCATATCTTGAATTTTCTGATCATTCTTCATGCATTGTAATACTGAATCATGCAGTGAAAGAACGCACTCGCACGTGCGCTAGTCTAACCTAGACGACTTTATGTAATGTATGCGTGCACTCTGTAGGTGTGTTTTGTTTCATTCTTGCAATACACTCATTAAAACAACAATTACGAAATTATCGCAAACGATATATCGCACACCCCTATAAAAAAGGCTATATCATAAATAAAGGCAGTCATTACTGTTTTTGGTATTGACTTTTTCAAGTTACTTGTCCGATTGGGCAAGTAAATTTCTCTTTCACTTGCCCGTACAAAACATTCACTTGTCCCGGACAAGCGGACAAGCGTTAATGTCGAGCCCTGCAAAATGTGTTTTTATTTTGTAATACAATAAAGTTTTTTCGGTCTTCATCATTCCTATGGTTATCACTATGTCAGCTGCCAAAATTTAAATCAGGAACATTTGTTTTGAATCTCTGCATATATGTTGATTTTGTTCTTTGAGTACACTGCCTTTTGGAAAGCATTGTTTGTAATGAACCTACAAGCAAACACCTTGGTTAGACTCACCGGGCCGGCCCATACCGATCTTCTCCAGGTCCTCATTCTTCACATAGTCAAAGTGTGAGAGACGTGTAACGTTGAGCTCATCACGGATGCGCAGGAAATACTGCTGCAGTTGCACTTCCATCAGCAGCTCCAGCAGCCACTCAGTGCCCTCTTCACACTGCATACTGCTGCCCAACTTCTGCACAGACAGAGACACACCAATGAACTCCACAGAGCTATTCCACATAGACAATGACTCTCCCAAAACCCCAGAAGCAAGCATGTTCATGATATTTCCAGCAAAATAAACTAACAAGCAGTCAAAAACAAAAAGTAGTGTCCAACAAGACAGGACCAAGCGACCAAGTCCAAAATTGTGATTGAACTAAATCACGTTTGATAGCATACTAAATGTTCAGAGTGTGTGGCAACAATGAGGGGGGGGGAAAACGATACAGTTGGCTTTCACTGTTTAACCGTGGCGCACATCAAGTGAGCACACACACACAAAAATGAACATGCACACCTGAAGTTCATAAAACACAGATGGCATTGGCCCTGGCCCAGGCCACCATGTGCTAAGATGCTCTCTAAAGCTATTTAATTACTCCCAAAAGGAGCATCTCCAAACCTCCAAAACTAACCAGATTACATAGGCCTTATCTTTTCACAGAAGCTGCTGCATCTCTAATTCTATTTCAGACCCAATTAACAACGTCTTGAAGCATCCATAAAAATCTAAATCCTCAAGTCCTTATCACGTATCAAACAATGAACATCAATGGTCCCTTTAAGCTTCTGTTTTGCAACAAGGCGATCAGATAAATGGTGCAGCAAATGGATGGAAGAACACTGACACTGATGCTTGGAAGCTCTGGGATAAATAAAGTGTGCTACTGTTTTCCATGGTCTGCTTTTGTGCTTGTTCTTTTTTCTGTTGGAGCATATTGGACATCAGCTGCTTTCAATTTTCAATCTCTCCCTCCCCCTGCACTCCTTTTCTCTGACACACTTTCTTTCTCTGGAGGTCTTGTGGTAAGTCACTTCTTAACAACATTAAGGCAAAACCTGGGAGGGTGAAGTGTAGGTGGTGGAGAGCATATCTTGCAATCAGAAAAACTCACTCTTTTGAATGACACTGCATGTTTGCATGCATCTGTGTGGCTGTGTAACTTTTAAGCTTTTGTTCATAACACTTTCTTATGCAATGCATATGATGTGTGCAACTATAACAGGCTGCTAAGGGTGCAAACTGCAATATAACTGCGGACATATTTGCACTTTTAGTTTAATGCTAAATTCCATGGGGGAAAACTGTGCTTCAAACTCAGTCAATTCAATCAGATGTATTCAATAAGTCTGCACTTCCAAAAAAATAAAAAATAAATAAACAAAAAAAAAAACAGTGATGAACAAGCAGCTATGAGGGATTACATTTCTCTTGATGTGTTGAAATTAGAGCTGTCAATCAATTACAGACTGTACACAAATTATTTAGCCTACATGAAATATCAACTGATCAAATGATGTAAAATGATATAAAACGGTGGTCAACCATTTTTCTGATGGCATATGACGAGATCTTAGAAAGCAGGGTGTCCGATAACCGATTTTTATTCATAGGTATCCTTCAGTAGACCATCAGGCTGGATGAGTATCACCAGTACTTCATTGGTTGTGACTCAAAAGTCATATTTAGGACAAAACACATGCATAACAGGTTTAGGACTGCTATGGACAGCTGAATCCCCAAGCTTTTGATATTCTTCATATTGTGTGCAGTGTTTATTTTGCCACAGTAACAGAAATTTACTTTTTACATTTTTTAACTTTTTAATAACCTTTTAAATTATGGGCATTTGTAACTTTTTAAGGCCAATTTTTTCTAACCTAATTAAATGCATGCATTGTGTTGAATTCTTACTTTTAAATCAAATTCAATTCAAATAGTAAGACACTATATACACACTTTACTTTAAAATATACTTTAACTTTAAAATTAAAAATGCCAGCAGTAGATGGCATCAAGTGAGATATTGATTCACCTGATTCGTTCAAATGGCTGATTCGTTCAGTAACAAAAACAGTTCTGCTGTGGTTTTGTTTGAAACTCTTTCCTTGGTGAATTAGCAAAAATGGGGAGTGTTCTCTAAAATATAGGCCTAAGTTACTTTATATTAACCTTGTTTATTTAACTTGTATAAAAATCAATAACACATTTGCAATCTTAGTGATACTTGAAGGGAGAAAAAAACGGCACTCTTTGTTTGATTTTCAGAGTATGTGAGCGGAGTGGATTGGCAACAATTTCCCCTCCACGCTCCAAGTATTCAATAATCACTCCACTCTAGCTCCGCTCCGGGTTCACCATTTCCCGCTCCCCGCTCCACTCCTCATATATTATTATACTGATATTAGAAACAGCGCTCCATCTTCATTCCCTGAGGAAATTTACAGCTAAAGTATTTCAGTATGTTTTAAAATACTGCAGAACTTCTTTTCATAACATATATTACAATAAAATTAAATAAAAAAATAATAAAATACTTAGAAAGTAGTTTCAAAGTGGCTTACTGGAACACTAGTGTGTGAACAATATTCCTACCACATGCCAAACTTATTACAATGTCAGCATTAAAAGGTATAATTGCTGCTTTTTGCAAATTTATTTTGTGAAGGATGAAAATAACTACGGATCACTGCATTTTTTAACAGATTTCTGCTCATTCAAAATCGGATACAGATGAAGTAGCACTGTAAGATTAAATTTGTTTAAATGCATTATTGAGAGAGCGATTGCGTGTGAGTAAGTGCTGTACCTGTTTAAATCATGCTTTCACCTGAAAATATTCTGGAAGGAACAAACAAATTCCTTGAGAACTATAACTTCCCACACATGTCCATTGCGTCATCATAACCTTCACATTCTTTCTGATTTGAGTGATCCATCTGCCAAACAGAAAAACTTGTCAGCTGATAATTAAAAAAGAAAAAGAAAAAGAAAAAAAAGTCAATTATTGCCCAAAGCCAATATATCAGTCGACCACTACATATAATCATATATCAACATTTGCTGAAACTAAGATAATTCGAAAGGCATTACATTACTGTGGAAGAATCACACATCCAATAAACCAAAAATATATATATTTTGTGGTCTGTCAGAGCTCCTTTTTAAATAGTTGGTCTCTGTTGTAGAATTGTAAAAGTGGCGGAAGCTTGCGGAGATATTCATGTAAAACAAAGGGTTACAAAGTCGACAGGTTTCTTGAATAAGTGTCGGAAAAGAGAGAGAGCACAAGCAACCTTTTGTGCCCAAAGTGCTTCCTCTGTTGACACATGAAAAGTCATGGGTCATAAGGGTCAGGGCCTTTTTAACTTTAATTTAACCATCAATATCTTTCAGAGCATAGTAACGCACTGAAATTTCTGTGACGTTCCATCTCTCTTTGTTTTGTTAACTTCAAGTATGAGAATAGTAATAGTAGGGCTCTATGATTTTCATGATGCAGAAATTGCAAAATCTCTCATAAAAACCTAGCTTGCTAGACATTTTGAATGAATGTATTCAAACATTTCTTTATATTTATTTAAATATAAAATCTGCATCAAAGTGAATGAGCTGTGGAGGTGATATAATTGATCATAACTGATTTGTATTCAATCATAAAATACAGAATCTAGAAAAATTAAAACAGACAACAATTTGGGGAAAAGCCTGATTTGGTATGGCCTTATTATTTCAATGACATCAAATTGTTAAAGTTTTAGAATTTTGAAAAAATAAAACTCATTCTATACAGCCCAATAATAGTGATGCATGCATTAGCAAATGCCACTGAAAAAAAAAAGCTTTTATATTGTTTTATATTGGAGTTTATATTGACAAAATAGTCATTTACATCTACAAACAGCCGTATCCCTCCCCCACACTGAGCTTCCCAGTAACCTTTCACACTTAAACTGGGAACAGATCCAACATCATGTCCAAATATGTCTCAATAGTTCCGGTCTACCCTGCTGGCTTGCAAACTTAGGAGTCACAGTTTAGATACAGTATACCTCTGAACATACAGGAAACACCTCTCCTGTGCAAAAGAGGAAGGAGAATGTGTGAAATAGAGAAAAGGAAATCCAAGCCTCTTCAGAGACTGATGATAGAGGAGGAAAAACACTTGTCCTGTGGGTGAAGTGAGTCAATGTGTGGTTGTTACAAGCAACGTGTGTCAGCCAATCTACAGACTAAAATCAGTTACAACTTTCTGTTTTTGATATGAAGGCACACAGTCTGACAAATCCAACTGCTAATTCAAGCAAGCAATCTGTTCTCACAACCACAGTGGCAAAGCATCCATGAAACGTCTGGCTCAATTGTGATCTTGATATGTGATGAGTCTGATCCACCTGATCATGATGATATATAGTCATGCATAGTATGCATGCATCTCTTACAATACATCCTTATGCTAAAAAGGAACAGCTTTTGGTCTTGATACAGTATGTTTCACTAGAATTTGTAAGCACTCCAAACAAATCAAGACCCCTCTATAATATCTTTTAATATTGCATTACGGTATTATCATTTGGAAAATGTGGTAGTACTGCTAACAAGTATTACCAAAATGCAGGTATATTGAGCAATGCTAGTGGCAACGAGTGAAGCTTGTGCAATTTGAAGTACTGCATATGGTGTTACAGGGCTGTAGACTTTAAGCCCAAGGAAACTATAGCCATGGCCCTTGGACAGAGTCCATGAGTTACAACGAAGAGTGGTTACACCCTTCATGCAAATTTAAGAAAGAACATTACAAATGAATTGCCATGATAAGACAATAAATCAGCGACAAAGACTGGAAGCATTACAGTTATGCAATTAAAGTCAACAAGAATGGATTAATGGACGGAACGTAATACTATATAAATGGCAAACAAATGCAAAAAACACCTGACTTCTGACAGTGTGTGAGAAATACATTGTTAGACATGATGCTCTCAAGTTATACATTGTGAAGGTTTCATGTTTTGTTAGGGTCAGGCTCTGGTATGGTCTGATGAAATCCATGAACACAGCTAAGCTCTGACACATGTGTAAAAGCATGGTGCGGTTTCACACCAACACAGATGCTGACATGAACCAGCACACACACGTACGCTCAAGCACGAGTCAGTCCTGAAATTCCCAGCTCTAAACCTCATACTGAAACCTAGCATGCACTGCACAAGAGAATGAAAAACGGACTTACTCTGTACACATGAAAATGAGTAAGAAACGGAAATGATTTTTTGAGCTTGTCAAAACGACGCATATTGAAGTCTAAGAGAAAATCCACAAAAAGACAAGTTCAGCCTAATCGTCCAAGACTCTTTTGCTGGAGAACAGGGTTTGAGATGGAGAGACAGCTCCAAAACTGTGAAGGTCTCCTCATTTGGAAAGTCTCCACAACTTGTACAGCCGACGTACTACATTCCATCGCGAGGCAATCCACATTAAGCTCCTTTAACTGAAGTTCAGCGCTAGCATGGAGAACTTGTATTGTGGGGTACAAGGCAAGAAAACACTAGAGAGAGAGGTCTGCCAAAGGGAAATGTTCACTTGGCAGCCTAGTTAGAACATCCCAAAACAAAGTTCACACTGCATGGTCTGAAGCAAATCACAAGAACTGTGAGGTGATGTCCTCCTTGTTGTATGTCTGAAAAAGCTTTTGCAGAGTGTGTTTGAGTCATTTTCCTCAGTTGTCCTTTTCTCTATCCATCTGCTCAGTCCACCGGCCAGCTATTAATAGAACAGTTTCTTCTATTCCCGAACCCCTTGCTCAGATGACAGCCACAGTGGAAGTGATAAGAGAACCAGAAGAGCTGCAATGCCCAGACAAAGTTGTCTCTTAGTGCGTCTGTGGTCTGCTGCGCTAGAAAAGGCACTGGTTTTTTTTTGGTCAGTGCGTGCATGTTTGTGTCAGAGGGGACGTGTTATTCTGGAGCAGGAGGAGCGTCTAGGACTCTCTCTCCCGCTTCTGCGTGACTGTGTAATTCCTGCAACTCACAAACAGACGCTGGGGAAGTGCCCCTTTTCTATCCCTCCCTCCATCTCTCCCTCTCTCTCTCTCCTCCCTCCGTCAGCCTGTGCCCGGGACAGAGACTCTATGGTATTCGGATGGAGGAGCATTTGATCATGAGCCAAAAGGTCAGATTTAACTGCAGGATGGAGAGCTCATTTCCTGTGTTCCTCCCATATGTTGGGCTCTTAACAAATCCCCCTTCTGAAGAGCACCATATCCCCTCCTATCTCTGACTCTCACCACATCTTTCTTTTATATTCACTCTCTCTCTCCCACTCTACTCTAAACTCCCACATGACCTGACTTTTCTTCTTTATTTGGTTTGCGGCATTCTCCTTCCTCAATCCCTCTAAAAATGTTATCTCAACCTCTTGTAAACAAATGCTTTCAAAATGTGTCCCCTCCCTCTTCCTCATTCTCCTCTGAACGAAAAGTGGACATTTTGGCTTCATCACCCCCAGCAGAATAAACCATATTTTATTTATGTCCATTCACCCTTCCTCATTCCCCACTGATTCATCAAGCCCACAGACTAAACCAGACGTGCAGCATTTTGAGCGATAAACAAAATGTACAATGTTGGTTGAGCCATGTTTTTTTGTTTTTGTTTTTTTCCCCAAAGCAAGAGGGAATATGAGGTGAGCAGGGACAGAGGCAGTAAAGCAGGGCCCTGCGTGTCATGAACAGTCTGCCTCCAATTACTGCCCTGACACAAAGAATTTCCAACGCCGCTTCAGACCAAGCAGCTAATGCAGCAGGAATGTTCCTGAGACTTATCGAAAAATGAGCTTTATTTAAGAGAATGAAGAAAAATCTGATAATGCTAGCACAGCTGTGAATATGGGGAAAATGTGGGTCCCTGTGACCGAGCTCAGATATTTGGCTGAACACTTAAACCAGCTGTGCACAGTAGACACTGTAGGTGTCGTAAGAGTCTGGTTAATTCATTTTATGAGTTCTTTCCATAGCACAGTCACCTTCGGCTTGCTCACGGGGGGTATCAAGGCAATATTTTATGTAAAGCAGATATAAAAAAGCATGGACTGTGCACAGTGTCATACAAACTGACATGACCTGAGTTTACTGCACACGGATAAAAAAGGACTGGATTTAAACAGTTCATTCAAAATGAAAAATTCTGTTATGAAATATGTTAAACAGAAGGTCAAAAGTTCTTGCTTGAGACTTATTATTAAAAAACCTTATTGGGTCTCAAGCATCAAGCAGTAACATTTCAGCTTTCATTTACTGTATTTTTTGTGCACTGTCTATATGCACTAATCAATGTTATATATATATATATATATAAAAAGCATAATTAAATCTGTTCAGACTTGGATTAAACCACTTCATTTATATGGATTACTTTCACAATTTTTTTTATGAAATTTTGAAAGCTTGAAATGAATTAATGAATGAAAATAATGACAATATAAAAAATATCTTAATTTGTGTTCAGAATATAAACAATGTCTAATGGGTTTGCAACAACATGAGGGTGAGTTAATTATGTCATGATTAAATGATTTAACCTGTAAGAAAGTGATGGTGGTGTCATCAAGGAACAATTCTTTCTATGTGCATTTGTGTAGGTGACTTGTAGTTAGCACTAACAGCTTTGCACATTCAGACCGGATGAGCCAAGCTCACACTACACCTCCAAATGTAGCACCTCACAGAGAAGACAAATCCACCCTCACTCTCATGTCTGCCTGCAGGATTCAATGATGGTCCATGTCAAAAAGCACAAGTAGTCAAACCTGATTAATGGAATTCGAGACAGCCCCATTAAACCCATATTAAGACATTGGAACTATATTGCTAGTTATTCTTAAACATAGGTATTAAATGTAAGTTTTTGTATTTGTTTGTTTATTTTAGTTTTTTTGTTTTGTTTTTTTGTGTGTGCGTGCTGGTTAGGCGGATCACTTTTTTCCACGCTGCGGTACTCTAACAAACCACCAGAGGGAAGCAGTCACACAAAAGTGCTTGTACCCAGTGGCATTTGAATGACACCCAGTTTCATCCATACTCCAGACCTAAAAGATACTTCACATTTACTCATAAATCAAACATTATTTTTCAACATGACAAATATAACAACAACAACATCAGGACAAGGAAGTGTAAAACCCTGCAGATGAAAAAGTCAAAATCAAGTCTTTCAAGCTCAGTAAGTGATTCACAACACCTTTACTGAAGGACAACGGTAGTAACAGTAGCTGGCTCTGCTGTTAAAGCTCATCTGGAAATGTCAAGCACAAAAGACATGGCTTGAACATGGCTTAAAAGACAACACATGCTTCAGTTTAATAACAAATCACATGGTCCTATACAATTCAGCTTTGTAAGTGATACTGAATATGCAGCTCAATTCTCCAGCTCTCAGCTTTTTAGAAGTGAAAGACATTCGTGAAACACATTTTTGTCTCATAACTTCTGTATGGTATTTCATAGTGAAACAGAATATTCTGAGGGAAATAATGTAGAGCACTACTTAATTCTATCCACTAGGATTTGTTCAGCCTGAGCATATACAGGTGCATCTCAATAAATTAGAATGTCGTGGAAAAGTTCATTTATTTCAGTAATTCAGCTCAAATTGTGAAACTTGTGTATTAAATAAATTCAGTGCACACAGACTGAAGTAGTTTAAGTCTTTGGTTCTTTTAATTGTGATGATTTTGGCTCACATTTAACAAAAACCCACCAATTCACTATCTCAACAAAATAAAATATGGTGACATGCCAATCAGCTAATCAACTCAAAACACCTGCAAAGGTTTCCTGAGCCTTCAAAATGGTCTCTCAGTTTGGTTCACTAGGCTACACAATCATGGGGAAGACTGCTGATCTGACAGTTGTCCAGAAGACAATCACTGGCACCCTTCACAAGGAGGGTAAGCCACAAACATTCATTTCCAAAGAAGCTGGCTGTTCACAGAGTGCTGTTTGTCTGTATAAAAACTTTCTCCTTCTTTCCTAACAAGTCATCACATACAACTAAGATTATCAATACGAAACGCATCTTACATAGAATAAAGCTCCTGTTCTGTTTACACATGCATTCTGGGATTAATTCCAGTAACATTATTCAATTTTTTCTGAATTTCTACCTGCATTCACACAGAATGTATTCAATAAAAAGAGAGGTAAAAGACAGAAAAGAGGTCAAGGGGATAATTTAAAGAGAAATAGCCAAAGACAAGTAAGTGAATTAAAAATTAATGACAGAGAAAAAGAGATACTGAGATACTGAAGTGTGAAGTCAGTTTTGTTTCTGCAGGACTAAAACATTACCTGGATTTCGCAAGGGGTGGATGAGGTCATAGTGCTGTGAGAGAGTGAAATGCCACCAAACACAGAAACAGTGTTGACACACAAATACACACACACACACTTACCTAGCCTAAACAAGTACTAACATATACCCTAAAGGCAGACCTGAGATGATTCACAGAACCCCAGGCTGTCATGAAAAGATCTACCGACAGCTCTAAAACATTCATTAAGTATATCTACAAGCATTTTAAAAAGATTTATTTCAATCAAACTAAAATAATAATTTGTCCTTTTAAAATGTTGTGTAAACACATTAGTCTAACTGAAATCATACTAGTCTTAGATAAAAATGTCTTTTTACTTTAACCGTTTTTGTGGAGTTGTTAAGACAAGGCTTCAAATGTCATGTGTGGCAAAAAGAACCCCATACCAACAGTGAAGCACATAAGAGTTGTTTGGGAATGAGTGTCACATGATCCTTCAGAAATCATTCTAATATGCTGATTTGGTGCTCAACAGAAATCACAAGTTGTGTGGCCTAATACATTATCGGAAACCGTGATGATTCATCCACATGTGGGTTATTGTACCATCTTACAAACACACTGACACACTTAAAGACTCACATTTCTGGCGTGGTTACCCACCGCTGAGCATGTCATTCTTACTGTACACAGACTGAATAAGCTGTGTGTAATGGACATTAAAATAAATGTCCACAATACTCATGATAAACATTTCAAATAAGTAGCACCCCAACAAAACTGTGATCAGTTATCTGGATAGCCTGTAATACCTCATCCTCATCGCAATCGCTGGGCAGACGCTGGTATTCTGCTGTGTCCCCCATTTTAAGGTCAAACGAAGAGTCCAGCTCCGTTGCTCGTCCGCTATGAGGTTCAAACAGACATGGATGTGGCCTGTTCTTCTGCGCACAGGTGACACCACTGATTTTTGCTCCTCATAACAAGCTGCTGCTCCCGGTTCTCTGATGGCCAGTCAGTGTGTATCTGTGTGTGATGCCACACTAACAGTTGAAGTCCATCACATACATATGCATTTCCTAATTCTATTGTGTACCAAGCAGATCGCACATCCTCTCTCGCTGAGCTGTTTTCCATCGGGCTCCTTCATCTGAGACATTCCATCCCCTCCCTCTCTCCCTTTCAGAAACATCTGTGAGCAGTGGGAGGTTTGTTTTATTTATTTATTTATTTTTTTTTTTTTTTTTATATATGGAGTCCTGATGGTTTGGCTGATGCCATAGGCTAATCCCTTGTTATTGTTGTCATGTTTTTCCCTCTAATTTCTCCCTCTTTTCTTTTCCCTTGTTTTTTAAGCCCAGGTTGCCGGTCTCTGCTGCTGCGGTGAGTGGTTGCCCCCGACAACGTAGTGGCTACATCGTCAAGTGCACTCACCAGTGAGCAGTGAGCTTGAGGCTCTCAGCCAATCAGAATGCTCACTGGCTCTGCTTGAGGAAGAGGCTTTAATCCGGCAGGCGAGTGTATTCGAGCGAGAGAGAGATAGACAGAGAGGGAGAGGCAAAAATCAGGGCCATCTGGGAGCCCATAGTCCATGCACTTAGATGGATGAATGCAGAGGGAGGTGAAGGGTAGACTGTTTGCCGCCTCATGTCTCCTGATCTCTCTGTACTCTCTCTGAGCAGGATTAATGTGTGGCCAATCTGCTGTTTTTTAGCCCACCCAACCAGCGGTCTTTGCTCTTCTGAGCCTGTGAGGCAAAGTCTTAACTAGGATACCAAAACATCTGCTGTGTCAGCTAGGGATGGCTTGATACAAGAATTTTGGCTTCAGTACAAAACCAGAATCTGATACCTCAGTACTGATATTAAATCAATTATTGAATTGTACAAAAAGTGCAATCTTCCTATGAAAAAGTAACGTTACACATTATGTAGAACAAGTGGCAGATCTATCACAGGAGAATATATCAATATCTTTCTCATTATGCTAACTGTTCATCGCAATTTCAAACTAAAAGTTTAAACCCTCGCTCTGAGTTTACATGTTTTGATGTCCACATATTTAAGAAATTACAGTGGTTGTAGTATTTCTGTCGTAAAGAAAAGGCCAAATATTAAAGATTAAGTGGACATCTGAATAAAATGTTTAGTCAATATTAAACAAGGATTAGACTGTGCAGTAAAGTTTAAAAACAATCATCAGGCCTTTGCCACCCTCTGCAGTCATTTGTTATAATGTGTAATGTACATTAGCTCTATTGTTTATAAAACATTATGCATTTTAACCGTTTTGTTCAATAAAACCATATGATTGCTTGCCTATGATACTTTATTTGAACTTTATTTATTATTGCCTAATTTTAAAGGCTATTGTTCACTTAGGTCTATTTTTGTTACCACAGAAACACTAAATCATAATTATTTGATTACTCAATTAATCTTCAGAATAATCGCTCGATTATTTGATTACCAAAACAGTTGTTAGTGACAGCCCTACACTCTAAAAAATGCTGGGTTGTTTTAACCCAATTTTGGGTCAAATATGGACTGACCCAACTTTTGGGTTAAAAATTTAATGTAAAAATTTAACCCAACAGCTGGGTTAGTCCATATTTGACCCAAAGTTGGGTTGAAACAACCCAGCATTTTTTAGAGTGTAGACAGATGTGTATGACAGTTGCACTTGTGTCTTATGTCTTTTGCACCATCTCACACATGAGTGGCAGATTAAGACTAGGCTTGCTGCAATAGTCGGTGTTTGCCCACCGCGGCACCCCCCTCCCCCTCTCAATTCAAACCCTGTTTGCACACATTGTTCAATATTTTCAAATTAAAAAAAAAATAAAAATACATAATGTATAAGCCTTTTGTGAATATGGCCTGAGCTTGTTCAGAAATGGTGACAAAACTAATGTTTGATTTAGAAAATAGGCTAACATCTTTCTTATTAACTTCATTAAACGAATATTAGAATATTAGTTTTTTATGAGCTCAAATATTTTTTGCAATATTTTTGATGACAGAGAATAGCATACATGCGTCCATCGGATGCGCTCCAAAATGGCGATACGCTGACAGAGAGACAGAGAGGAGACGAATTGTTGAATAAATTGTTATTTTTATTTTCTTTGCGTACAAAAAGTATTCTCGCCGCTTCATAAAATTCAGATTGAACCACTGATGGCAGATTGCCGATTATTTTGACGATGTTTTTTATACTTTTCTGTGCCTTGACAGTGTAATTTACTTGGCAGTCAATGAGACAGTCACAAGTCTTCCGGTTTTCATCCAAAATATCTTAATTGTGTTCCGAAGACGAACAAAGCTTTTACAGGTTTGGAACGACATGGAGGTAAGTGATTGATGACAAAATTTTCATTTTGGGGTGGAGTATCCCTTTAATCCTCTAGTTAAAGAAAATTCTATTCCAAGTACAGCACACATAAAGTTGTCAACATGATGTAAATGTTAAACAAATGACTTGTTAAATATCTTTGCAGAAAAGATGCATAAACTACAACTACATCTTGTACAAACTTGTCATACATATTATATGTTCAGAAATAATGAGGAAAATGCTTAAAAAAAAAAAATCTCAAAAGTCAAGGTAATTCAAATTCAAATTTCAAAATGACTGAAGGTATAACACTAGTAGACTATTATTAACTATAAATGTTCTGTAAAAACAACAGCCTGTCACCATGATGCAAACGTGAAATATCAGACAGTAGTGGTTCTTTCCAGGTTTTTTATTCGATTGCGCTGCTTTTCTTGTTTTTTCTATGTAAACATGGACGTGTTTGACTGATGCGGTCGCGTCTCTTGCAACTTCTCATGCATGAAATGGCATTTTAAAAACGCTGCGCTCAAGCTAAAAGGTTCACTCCCATCTTCTTGCATGTTTTTTCTATTCCACTGCCCGCGTCACATCTTTGTCAACACAAAAGCGTATTCTGTGTGAATGGTGCCTAGCAATATGAGCGTGTCACACTTGAGCAGTTATTCAAGTGCACCGACGTGGTTGGATCGTTCTTCTCTCTTTACTGTTATCATTGGCATATTGTCAAAGTGTCGAATTCTAACGTTTGGTAATATTGCTATCCAAAAATCGCGATTCCTCGATTTCTAAAAAATAAAATCGTGGCAAAACATTAAATTCGAATTAATCGGAAAAATCACCTAGCCCTAAGTGTTGGCATAATGTAAGTCCAGATTAGCTTTTCTATCTAAGGTATTTCATCCTGTGTGATGTTTTCCTCCTAACAGAATTGTTGGTTCCACATGAACACTGCAGTCTCTGTGCTGAGAGAACCATTTTCCACCCAGGTGTGAACACAAGACAGCACACTCGGTTTCTCTGACAACCATAACACTGCCAAGTCATTCTCTCTCGCTCATGTTCCCTCTTTCTCTCTCATCCATCTAGAAGTTTTCATATGCAAATATCTGGGCCCTGCCTTTTCCAGAAAAGCTCACTTGAAACCACCCCAACTATCCATTCAACAATTGGTCAACAGGATGCCAGTAAGCACTTTTCAATGGCAC